>CALNHX010000313.1:0-372697 GCA_940337035.1 Agriotes lineatus | reverse complement strand
TGTCGCTGATAATAAAATGCGCGTCGTAATTACTAAAATTAAAGAAAATAATCGGTATAATGGGATCTAGTTTGTAATTTAGATTGCAATCTTGATGCGCGATGCCTAGGAAAGCGCCGGTAATGTGCGAATGATCGCGAACTCGTATCGCACCTGTGTCGAATGGTTGTTCGCAGATGTAGCATGTTGGTACCGATGAAATGTCCGCGGACACAATTTTAAATAGATTTGCACCTTCGTTTCGCGTAATTCTGTCCAATTCTTGCGCAAACCACTTTGCACAATCATCGCCTCGATAATGTTTATAATAGGACTGAGAAGGGTCGAAGCTGCAATACAGATAATAGCCTATGCTACATGTTTTTGAATATTTTTAGTGTTTTTAGTGCTTTCGTCTGTCACCTTTACTAGATAACTTTCGATATCGCTGAATATGACGTAAGGCACTAATTGTTTATACTTGTAATTTTTAAATTGCAGCCATTTATTGTTTACATCTGGTAGTGTTAGGTACTTTACGTTTGTTCATTCGCTCGCAACTCTCATAATGTGCCGTTAATTTTGATTCATTGTGAAAGTACGATAAGCAACGGTCGCAAACAAATTTTCTATGTTCATATTTCGAAATTTGACTACTTACTATTCTACTCCAGCAAAAATTAAATTTTTCCGAACGTATTGCATCATCATGATCATCATCATCATCATCTATCGTCGATGTCATTAGTATTATGGTAATGTGCTTGAATCATTAAAAGATTTATATGTCTCTCTAACTTCCTTTTAGTTAAATAAACAGGTTGCGTTAAAAACTTGTTATTTGTATGCTTTCAAACAAACACATTAATCGAAATATCGTTTAACTTTTCAAATTGACCAATCTTATTTAAAGTCATTGGAATCGCGTTACATTTGAACACAGTGGAGTAATGAGGATATAATGAAATACGCTGAGGATTTCGTGTTACCTTAAACAGTCCAGCAAGTACGGCCCAACAAAAGCATGCATTATTGGAATTTTTTACATTAACTACGGCTTTCTTATTTTTTACACTTTCGGGCAATGGAAAATATGAAGAACCGCATGCGAAAGGTTCAGATTTATTAATATTGATAGTAAATGATACAATTTCTACTAAAACCCATCCCGAATGCCGTTCTTTTTCCATTTTCTCAATTTTTTGCATAACATCCGAGACCACACTATCTGCAAACCAACTCTCCATATTCGTCACATAATTCTCCCCCTAGTGCAATATTTCGTTTTTTGTTTGAAAATACTTATATTCGATAATATCATCGTCTACGATGTCTTTAAAACACAATTTCCGGAAACAACCACAAAAAACACGTTTAATTTTATATTCGAATCTAACCTTATCAAAACATTCTCGGTAAATTTTTGCATCAATTCAAACATTCGCTAAAAAATCCTATTAAATCTTTATGGCTAAAATTCACTATTACGGCAGTCTGAATGCGACTTTTAAATGCCGAAGTACAAGTTTGCCAATCGACACGTTTTGCTTTGTTTTGCAGCGACGACGACGACGATGTAGGTGTTTGCAATAAATTTTCAAACAATAAGCTAAACCTCACAAAATGTTTTGTGTGTGTTTGAATTATACGTTTGTAGCCGATAGAAGTGATGGATATTTGAACATTTTGCAAATATTCTACAAGTTCATTGCACACCTTCACCCAATTGACCCAAAAATTATCTGTATCTACACACTGCAATCGTTTTGTATGGTCCAAAGCTACTTGCAATTTTTCCAGAGTGTCCATTATTAGCTTTACAGTCGTTGTAATTATACTATCGGCGCCACTGGATGAGGCCATGATCCCCGATTCAATTACTCAGTCTTAAAATAACAACAAATTTTATTACATTATAACATGCTACCACTCTAATCTTAATAAATCGTAATTGTAATGCCTTTCCCATTGGGTGTTGCATTCTTACCTGGAAATTATATCGAGATTATGATGACGCACACGATGCAGATGGGTAGCCGAGAAGTCCAAGAAAATACGTGATTGTTACATGCCAAACTTCAGAGGTAAGAATGCTGGGCATCTGACGCACTGCCCTGGTCGGTTTAATAGGTTTAAACTCATTTTGTTAAGCACCCTATCTATTGCTCAAATACATTTTTACGTTTCACCTTCGTATAGCATGTTTAAACGGTGTATTAAGACATCTACTACATTTGCCACGATGTACCACACGTAAATGTACGTCTCCCCCTGCACCACCGGCCAACTCATCGAGATGAAGGTCTATCACATTTTTAACATAGAATTCTCATGGCTCCGGGTAGTAAAGAGACTTGAGTGATCCAATTATGCTACCGACATTATGGGTTCGAACGCCGCCATGGGAACTCGTTCCTTCGACTAAACAATAAATGGGTACATTTTAAAAAATTACAAATACCAGCAATTAGTGCCGTACGTTATATTAAGCGACATCGAGGTTATCTAATAATCTTCCTGCACACCTGCCCTCTAAATATCAGAGTGTTGTCAAAACAAGACAAGTGTACAGGAAGATCATTAGATAACTTTCGATGTCGCTTAATACAACGTACGGCACTAATTGCTTGCATTTGTAAACAAAACATCTATTTAGACTACCTACTTGCAGTACCGCATATAGGAAATAATATTTTAGACCTTTGAACCTACAGCGTGAGCAGTTTCTAATAAGTAATTATCAGAATTTTTGCTATCTCGCCACATGCCTATTGATAATAATAATAATAACGAAGGTCTTGCACGTTTTAACACAGATTTCTCATGTAGCCGTGTGGTCGTGAGGCTTGAGTGTCTCATTTATGGTCCACACGTTATGTGGTCGAACCACGCCATGGGAACTCGCAAAAACATATGGCTTTCAGCACAGGTTACTATTTGCATTGTATCAACAATTTCCGCTACAGATAGTTACATCTACTCGATGCGAGCAACTCAGCAAAACTTGTACACCTTAACTCATTTTCATTAGATCTGACCCCGATCAATTCGACACAAGCGATTAGCCGCATATTTGTAGCAAACAAATACGATTGATTAAACACTTGCGAGGAACATATTTGTAAAATATGCTATTATAAGAATTAATCTTAGTTAATGTGTTTCTAGATAAAGAACTTTTGTTAATTTCTTGTTATTATTACTACTTTTTCCTATAGGTACTATTCATAGCAAAAATTGTTGATACAACACAAATAGTAGCATATGCTGAAGACCACGTGTTTTTGAACTTTTATCTGACAGCGTGACTTTACATTTATTCAGGCTTAATTTACACGGAAAGCGCCAGCATTTTTACATCACATTTTTGAGCTATTGTTTTAACAGGGGTCAAGGATTATGTAATAAATTATAGAACAGTGCTAATCGAAAAACGAATAGGAGGACTTTGTATGCCTGTTGATTAAGTGATTAGACAGATTATTTATAGTAAAACACGCTGTTGAAATTATATTTGATAACAGAGCAATCTTTCGGACATACACCTTTTGTTTTTAAGATGACATGCTTATCACAGTTGTCCCCATCTGTTTAAAATATCGACAGAGACATTACAGCTGCTGGTATTATGTGCGGACATCTGCATCTACACACGATGCGTGCACCTGCGGTTGGATCACATCGTATTTGTTGTCATAGGGCATTGCCTAAGGCCCTGAACACACGGGATTCCGTATCCGAGATTCGGCATTCGGGATACAGGATCTGGGTCTGTTCAGACACTTCGACTGAATCTCAGACGCGGGCCTTCAGTCACTTACAGTGCCGTGCTGTTATGGACCTAGCCACCTAGCATTGCTGTTCTTTGTTTCTGTCGAATTAGTCTAGATGTGCTGTATTTAAAGTCAGGGATTGTGCTCTACTAAGCTAATAAATTTTTCATTGTCAAATAATGTACGCTCCATGATCTTTGTATAGTAACGAACGCACTGATTATTCGATTTAAATACAAGGTGAAGAAAATCTGCTACGCCTATGATATGATATCGCGTGTTGTGCCGATTTTCCTTATCTCTCCATTTCGGCCGCCGCCGACAAATTCTGTATCTCGGATACCGATTTACCATTGGAGCATATAGAGGATATAAGTCCACGTGTACCACGGCCTGGACACGCCTACTTTTGCCAGCCAGAACATATGATATCATATCATAGGCGTAGCAGATTTTCTTCAACTTCTATTTAAATCGAATAAACAAGGCGTTCCTTACTATACAACGATCATAGAGCGTACATTATTTGACAATGAAAAATTTATTAGCTTAGTAGAGCCCAATCTCTGACTTACAGCACTTCTAGACTAATTCGACAGAAACAAAGAACACCAATGCTAGGTCCAGAACAGCACGGCACTGCAAGTGACTGAAGGCCCGCGTCTGAGATTCAGTCACCGTGTCTGAACAGACTCAGATTCTGTATCCCGCATACCGAATCTGGGATACGGAATCCCGTGTGTTCAGGGCCTTAATGTACCTGAAAGGGGGCTACCTTCTCTCATCTCTAGCCCCGAGTACATTGTCTGCTGCTGCTGCTGCGTACATATTCGATACCGCGACTGTTGTAGCAACTGTCACCGTACCTTACAACACATTCAAATCGAGGGACTTTTCTCACACGTACTTTCTTATGGCAATAACAGAGTCGTATTTGTTTACTCGTCTGCTACTACGAATTCTTATTATCTACGATGCACCTGATTCATTTACCTTCAAGTTTACTGTTTTGTTTGGACGGAAGGACACACATGATGCACTACTTTTTAATGCATTTGGTTGAAACACGTGATCAATCAGCACATTCTAGTAACTTATTTAGATCTAGGGATTTTTTCTCACATGCACTTTCTTATGGTAGAACTGCAAGACAGCCCATGTGCTAGGGCGAGATAGTGCGGCCGTCGAACCTTATGGTGTTTGTCTCCGATGCTAACCAATCTCCAAGACATCTCTCTGTCTTCTTCTTTCATAACACATACGACCTCGGTCTGTCTCTCTCTCTCATCTTGACGTATACCGAATCCACATCTATTGACGACAAGAAAGCAGCAGCATGCCGACAACCTTATCGACATACATCTATTTCTGTGTTTCCATCATACTCACTCGTTCTGACACATTATTTACATTCATTCACCCAATCTATAACACATGTCTGTCTCCTTTCAAATCACACACAAACTTTGTCTGTCTCATCCTGACGTATACCCATGCACTTGGAACATACTGTATGTTGGTAGAACTGCGTATTAAACAAAGACATATTCCATATAATCCCATGTGCTAGAGAAAGTGCGGGAACTTTATCTTTTAATAAGAGAGTGTTCGATGCTATCCCAATCTTTAACACATCTCTGTCTACGTTCCCCGCTTCATTTCCGAAGAAAGTATTGCACATTTTCAAAACAGATTTCTTACATGTCCGGGTGGTCCAGTGGTTTTAGTATTACATTTATGATACAGATAAAACAGGTTCGAATCCTGCCACGCGCAATTCCTTTTTCTCATTCCAAAATTCGCTAAGTCCTTTATCTCCCACGTGCATCTCTCACACCATAGTAGTAGTAATCCCAACAATACACAAATCATGACCTAGGGTCCATCATCTACGTCACAAGGCCGCGGGTCGCACCTCAAGGTCGTGGCTCAGTTACTGACCTAGGATTACGTCACAAAGCCGTACTTCAAGGACGTGCCTCAAGGTCAACCACCTGACACCTGAAAACAGGCACAGGTAACTAGGTCAACCACTTGACACCTGAGAACAGATACAGGTAACAGGTACACCTGCACACCTCGGGATTTACTTACCTGTATGCCAGAACCGCTATATTAACACTACTTACACATGATTAAAGTACCTGACTCGCGGGGATTTTAAATTGATAGATTAAAAATAGTAAAAACCATGGCACTATGTATTTTTGCATTTCTATAATACACGATAACAGTGTAAATACCGGGATCTGTGGCCAAGTTATTAAGCAATCTGGCCACTAACCCAAAAATTGCGAGTTCGATCTCCGCATATAGTGAGGTTTATAGAAATTAAAAATGTTGAAAGATAAACCGTATACAAATTGTATCGTAGTAATCGAACACTCTTTATCCTAATAAACAGTCATCAAGGGATAACGTTTTAATATTTGATGATTTTTTTAAACAATTGCGTTGCTTTACTCCATCCGTAAATACGGAACTGGCACCTTAAACACAAGTATATTAAAATAGCGATTTAATATAGTGACTATGATAAAGACAGGTTTATAACACGACATTAATCGTTTGACATCTTGCTCAGCAATAGTTATACAGGCCCTCCTAATAAATAAAATTTTAGAAACATGAGAATGTCCTAGAGTGTTTAAATCAGCAGTGATTAAATCACTGTTTAAAGGCGGTGATAAGGAACTAGCTGAAAATTATAATCTCTCTAATTTCTAATGTGGCAATTTTTTTTTGAAAAAGTCATCATAGAACGGATAGTGAGCTTCATCAATAAATATAACTTGCTATCATCTCAACAATATGGGTTTCAAAATGGTATATCAACACAAGACCCCATAGCAGAACTAATTGGAAATGTTCAAATGGCTCTCGATGATAATACTCCATGCCTCTGCATCTTCGTCGATCTAGCCAAAGCATTCGACACAGTCAATCATGTGCAATTATTAGAAACGCTGGACGATATAGGTATAAGAGGCACAGCAAATAAGCTTTTCCAATGATATCTGGAAGATAGATTACAAATTGTAAATATCGATGGTGTCACAAATGAAGAATCTACAGTAGAATATGGAGTTCCGCAAGGTATAGTCCTGGGACCCGTGCCTTTTACAATATATGTAAATGATCTACTACAACTAGAAACTGAAGGTAAAATTTTCTCTTATGCTGATGATACGTCATCATCTACAAGAACCGCAACTGGACCAACCTCGAGCGAAAAGCAGAGAAAGATATGGTTTAATAGAAAACAATTAACGGTAAACTTTAAAAAAAAAACTAAAAAACCGACTTGGAACGACTTATATCATGATTATTGTGATTAATTTAAAACGTCTTGTTTAATTTCACAAAAAGATAATTTAAAATTTTTAATTTATGAACAATAGTTGTAAATAAATGATCAATTATATTTATTCATCTAAGCTATCAGAGCAACAAAATCGCATACTAAGTTTGTACTTAAAACTTGGAATACATATTAATTATTTTATATTGTATGTATGTATTATCGTTAACCTCGTTTTACCTTGCGGTGTAGAGGCTGGTGCTTTATGTGCTTGCATCTGGCGGTACAATGCTCAACTTGCCCCGGACTCGGGATACAAAGTTGGAGCGCGCCTTTTTTGTGCTTGCACAGCAACCATTGTGTGAGTTGTGTGTGTGTGTGTGTGTGTGTGAGTGTTATGTATTTTATATTATAATTTTTAAATTAAGTTTATTTGTACTTGATTTGTATGAGTGGTTTGAGTATTGCACACATAAATGCACAATCTTTAACGGATGATTTTCATTTACTACGAGAACACGTTTTACTCAACAACTATGATATAATATTTATAACAGAAACATTTTTAGTGACAATGTAGCGAATAATATAGTTAGCATTCCAGAATATAACTTTTTACTTAAAGACCGTCCTAGTTTTGGGGGTGGTGTCGCATTATATGCAAAATCGTTTTTAAATATTGAGCAAGTGTATGGTATAGAAGATTCAAATTTTGAGCAACTCTGGGTTGAATTTAATTTTAATAAATAAAAGTTTTTATTTGGCACAATTTATTTGCCGCATAAAAGTAACTATCGAGCTCTTATTAATAACTTCGAAGTCAACTGCAGTAACTTTTTGCCTTCATACGATAACGTTGTATGCTCTGGCGATTTTAACATAGACCTTATGCAGCCTGATAACACAGAAAGTGAACAGTACATTTGCATGTTGGAGAGTTTTGGATTTACGCAGTTAATTAAAGAATCTACTCGAATAACATCTAAATCTCAAACACTTTTGGATCACATTTTAGTTAGCAATTCAGATTTAATTGTTGCGTAGGGTACTAAACACGTAAGTTTTTATTCTGACCATGAACTAGCATTCTGTAAGATTTTTGCTGAAATAAATAAACCTTCGCCTATCACACGAACTCTCAGAGACTTCACAAAGTTTGATCTTGATAGTTTCACAATTTATCTTCAATCTATCAATTGGGATATTATCTACAACTGAAATAATATAAACGCTAAGGTTGATTATTTCAACAATAACGTGATAGCCTTGTTTGACATCTTTGCTCCTTTTAAAACATCTGTATTTAGGAAATCAAAAGCCCCTTGGCTGACTGATGCAGTTAGACTAATGATGAGTCTAAGAGATGCTGCCTTTAAACATTTCAAAAAATACCAAAAACAAGATCGATGGAGCTATTATAAGTCTCTCCGAATTCTAACTACCAATGCTATCAGAAATGAAAAAAAGCATATTTAACTTATACATTAACCCACAGCAGTCCTAAAAGATTTTGGAATGACTTACAACGTTGTGGTATACATTCAAAGAAAAAAAAATCAGACTATTCCTGAACATCTTAAAGACGTTAATGCTATTAATTCATACTTTAATTTAATTCAGAGGGTGGAGGTGCCTAGTGTGGAGGTCTTGAAAATGTAAAAAATACTAAACCAAATTTAATATCTAAATTTTGTTTTACTGTTGCTTCTGAAGATGATATCACTAAAATTACCTATTCCATAAAATCTAAAGCTTCTGGTAATGACAATATAAATATTACTATGATACACTTATGTTGCCTATTTTTAATACTCATATTATAAATTTTTGTTTATTAAATTGTACATTTCCGGATGCTTGGAAAATTTCTAATATTATTCGAATTTCCAAAACCAGTAATCCGCAAGACTTAAAAGATTTAAGACCTATCAGCATCTCTTCTTTAATCAGCATCTCCCGTTCGCATGCGGACATATGCCTCCTCCATCTCCTTCCATCTTTCACGATCTTGTGCCATCAACATCCATCGTTTTCCTGCTATTTTCCAAATATCATCGTACCATCTGTTTATTGGACGTCCTACACTCCGTTTCCTTGCCCATGGTTTCCAATCGGTGGTTATCTTTGTCCATCTTTCTTGTCCCATGCGGGCTATATGCCCTGCCCATTGCCATTTTCTTTTTGTTATAGTTTGACCTATGTCTTCCATTTTTGTTTGACGTCTGATCCACTCTATTGATTTTTTGTCTTTTAGAGTGATGTTTAATATCGCTCGCTCCATATTTGTTTGCGTGACTTATATTTTGTGTAGTGTCTTTTTCGTGAGTGCCCACGTCTCTGTTCCATATATGAGTACAGGGATTACACATTGTTCTAAAACTTGTACTTTCATGTTTGTCGTGATTTTCCTGTCCCTATGTCTGAGTATATGTTGTAATTTACTGAAAGCTATCCACGCCAGTTTAATTCTCCTATGTAGGTCTGCATCTTGCATGCTTTTGTCTATTGTTATCCTCTGTCCCAAGTATATGTAGTTTTCCACTGTATCTATTTTGTTATTCCCTAGTGCTACTTCTATTTTCTGTTGGTTGTGGGATCCCTGCATAATTTTAGTTTTCTGTATGTTTATTGTGAGCCCTACCTCTTCAGATCTTTCTTTTAGCTCTAGAAGCATTTCTTTTAGGTCCTTTCCATTGTCTGTGATTAGGATGATGTCATCAGCGAATCTTAAGTTATTTATTCGCTCTCCATTTTTCATACATACAGCATACTATCTGTTTTATCAAAAGTCTTGGAGAAAGTAATTGAACTTCAAACTCGTGACTATTTAGAACCGAATTTGTTGATGCCAAATTATCAATCAGGTTTTCGTCGTAACTACAGTTGTTGTTCTGCACTTTTAAACATAACTGATGAGTGATGACATTTTGAAAGCATCTGACGATGGTCATATCACAGTGTTGGTTCTACGTGACTTCTCGAAAGCTTTCGATACTATCAATCATGAAATACTTTATGCTGTACTTTGTTACTACGGATTTGGCGAAGAAGCTTTAAGTTTAATTAAAGCTTACTTGAATGATCGTCAGCAATGCGTTCTATTGGAAGGCAGGCGTTCAGATTCATGTAGAGTGAGATTCGGTGTTCCTCAGGGATCCATACTAGGCCCTCTACTGTTCACATTATACTCTAGTAATTTATGTAAGTATTCTTTAAATCGTTGCCAATTTCATCAATATGCAGATGACACGCAGATTTACATTTCCATATTTTTATGGTATTTGGTAATTCAAACTCTAAATCAACAATTTTAGGCGATTTTCAAGTAAAAATTAACGGTGAGTCTATCCCTTGCAAAGATTCGGTAAAAAATCGTCGTCGACAACACATTTCCCACAAAATAAGAGAGACCAACTGGTTAAACATGGAACAACTACGCTTTTTACATGCGGCTGAATTTTTCATAAGGTTATATTGTTCAAGTCGCCTCCATACCTTTATGATAAAATTCGTTATCGCACTGACGTCCATAATTTAAATCTGAGACATAGATGCTTGCTAAGCATTGCTTTGCACCGCAAAGAAAGTTTTAAGCGTTCGTTTACTTATAATATAGCGAAGGTATATAATGCTTTTCCACCATACTTTAAAAGTTTATCCTTAAACTCTTTCAAAAATAAATTGAAAAAGTTGATGAAATCTTAAATAAATCTACCATGTCACCAGTGTTCTCTAACTATTTAATCATTTAACTTATTATTTTTCACTTATTTTAATATTCACCTGTTTCTCATTTGTGTGTGCTTCTCGAGCTCTCCTTGAATCATTAAATTGTTTTAATTTTCGTTTACGTTGTGCTGCTCAGTTTTTGTTTTTATTTAATTTTAATGTTAAATATGATTTTAGTTTTAATGTAATGGTATGCATATCTTTCACATTCTCATTACCTGCGACCACAACATAAAAATGTTGTCGTTATATCCACTACTGTTTTTTTTACGATTGTGGGGTAGAGCAGGGGTCCCTTCTTATAGAAAGCCATCTGATCACCATCGTATTTTCCATTTCTCATTATATATCACTTATTGAATTTTTGGTATGTATGTATTGCTTTCCCGTTTTCTGTTTTGAATTTGTATGTTATTTATATTATTCTGGAATGGAAAATAAAACCCTATTATTATTATTATTATTATTCATATTATTATTATTATTATTGTTATTATTATTATTTTTTTTATTAAATACATACCGTTTGGAAATTAAAAAGTTACATTACCACCACACACGCAGTTAACTTTATCACATCTTGAAGATGTTACGGTTCATATTCAACAGACAGTATAAAATATCTTGGTATAAATATAGACTGTCACCTAAGATGAAATGTACATATTAACAACTTAATTAAAAAACTAAGAAGTATGCTGTACAGGTTTAGAAAACTAAAACAATATTAATGCAAAAACATATGAGAACGGTATACCATGCACTGGTGGACTCCCTGCTACAATATGATATTGTAGCATGTGGCGCTGCACCTAATACTTCTGTTACACCACCGGAGGCCATACAAAAAAGATTTTTAAAATTAATGTAGAACAAGGAATAGACATCCATCTAAGCCACAAGAAACAAATATTTTGGATATCAGACTTCGCTTTTGCAAAAACTATTATAATACACCAGTATAAAAATAAACCTAAACTAGAGAACACTAACCATATAGACCACACGAGAAACAAAACAAAAAACTATTTCAAAACTAACAGAATGAAGAAAAAAGTGGGACAAAGATCAATAGAATTTCTGGGCCAGTGACAAAAATGGTTACGTCATTTCATCAAGAAAATATCCCATGTTACTATACTCTCTTAACATCGCTGATAATTGATTTGGATGTCTGCTTGGTTTCCGGTCGTGGAGAAATAAACGTATCTGGCAGTACTGAAGTGTATTGTTGGTGGCACTGTCGGTGTATGTCCAATTCGAGGTTAGCAGGTTAGGTTTTGTTTGTTATTTGACACAAACTGACATAAATCCTAACATGACAACCTCGAATTTGACGTAGACTAACAGTGCCACCAACCATAAACTTCAGAACTTTCAAACATATAACACGTATCACAGGCGACCCTTATTACAAATTTATTCGATCTCTCGGTATTTAATTTACTTATGGTGCTTGGGAAAATATCCCCAGTAGGTCATGTTTAGTTATGTAAAACTGACTTGACAAAATGTCACGTATACTTTTTAAAATTAGGTTATAATTTTTTACATTTGAATATACACGTATAGCTAAAAAATTATAACCTAATTTTAAAAAGAATACGTAACATTTTGTCAGGTCAGTTTCACCTAACTAAACATACTTTTCCGAAGGAACATAAGAAATAGATATATCTCTACTTCTTTCCACCACCTAAAACCAGACAGACTTCCGAATTAATTATCAGCGACGTTAAGAGAGTATAATAAGATAAAATATTTTCTTAATGAAATATCCTAACTATGTTTGTCGCTGGCTCTTAGACTATTAGTTAACATTTAGATTTGCATGTGTGAAACTATCGGTCGTAACATGTTAAAAAATATGTAAAAAAGGCACATTTATCACACATTTCTTGCAAAAAATGATCCAAACCAATCAAAATGTATCCCGTTTTTTGCCCAACTCTTATAGTAACCTATATGCAGGGACTCTAACGGAACCTACAGTGACTAAATACAAGACAGTGTGGCCATTGGGATGTTTTCGCCGTTATTCGTCGACGCCCATGACCGCCATTAACAGGCAAAATATTGAGTTGCTTCTAAGTTGTTCCCAAAGAGGTTGGTAGAGCCTGTCCATTTCGTTGTGGAAAATACAAAACCTTTCAAACCTGACAATTCTAAATTGTCAATGTCAAATACCGTACAGCATATTCGTTTTTTAGAGCAATAGATGATAAAATTATATCCGTTTGCGACGCTGTAAATGAGCAATTAATTGTTTATATACCACTTTGAGCAGCCAATGTGAAAACTGATTTGTGCGGGCTTATTTGCATTCGATTATTAATGTCAGCTACCTTTTCTTCGGTTAAAACAGGTCTGTCTGTTGATTTACTTTTGCAGATGCAGTCTGTTATTTGACACAGACTCTCGCAAAACATAACCTGATAACCTAACGTCACGTTGACGTAATTGTGTTACAAACCTCAAAGTGACGCATATGTCAGAGGAATAAACATGGCGGACGTGGCGGTACTCTCCTATATATACTGGCTCTGGGTTCCGCTAGTGTATACATAACAAGCTGCGAAAGTGGCGTATATCGTGCGAGTGTATTTGAGAAACGAGGAAAGCGTAGCTCAGCCGATTGACTTAAAATACGAGAGTACGATACTTTCGAGCGAGTTATGTACGCTATTTTTCCCACGGCCAGAAAAATACACATTTTTGCAACTTAACGAATGACAGCTCTATTGTGACAACTGACAAATCAGTATATTGTCTGTAATTTTTAGGTCAAAATGAAATACTCTCAGTAGTTTTTAGGTTAAAACACGTTCGTTATGATAACGACCGGGTGAATGTGTGTGGGCGTGGGAAATAGATACTCAGGACAATAGTTATTTATTTATTAGACGAGTGTGGAATGTTACACATTAGTCACTTAAGAAAATTAACCACTCGACCTAACATTACAGGGTACGAAACTCAAAAGCAACCTTCGACACATTCGACGGAATCGTGTCAAAGCACATCACTAGGGTAAGTGAATTGAACGTAGCTATCAACACAGCGAAAGAGGACAGGCTTTAATCTATCATAGAATTAAACAGCTAGCGCAGCTATGAAAAGATCAAGCAGGTTATGCAATACTCTAACAGGTAAAGTAATGCAGATAGCATTAAATTCATGCAAATAATCACGAAAGCGAGCCGATTCGCATGAAACGTCCTACCTTCATTTCTACACCTAATTTCAAATACATCTACACACCCAATATCAAATTCGTATAACCCTCGTAGGCTCGGATTGCACGTGCCTGACGCTAGAGGCTGCGGGCGACTCCGTTTCGCACCTGGAGGAGAGACATCGAGGGCCCGAGGAGAAGAGATTGCCAGCTTTCGTTTGCGGGGGCAAGCATTGCAGGTGCCTTGCCTCGAAGCCAGGGGACGAGCTAGTAAAATGCAGGTAGGTGACTCCCCCAAGCGCTTCCAAGGAATACAGAGCAAAATGATTTCCAATATACTTGCAAAGCCCAGGGAAAATTTGGCTAAAAACGTACAAATATCTAGGTAAGCCCCGAGAAGAAGATAGGAGCTATAGTAAACTAACCTGTTGATAAAAGCCAGCCAAAAGTATTCGTGCATGTAAAAAAGGTGGCCCAAAATTCCGCCGAGGCGGTAGACGTAAGAATTCTAACATCAAATCAATAATTCGAATTTGAAAAAGGCATTTGAGCTTCCAGATACTTCACCATCCAATGAAGCTAGCCAAACCAGTTGGCTTTCGAAGCACTACGCCAAGGGGCACACAACTTAATTGCACGAATTTTTCAATAGAACAGAACGAGAAAACCAGCCGCATGCCATTCAATTCAAGTTATCAAAAAGTCCCAAAATTTGAAAAGAAGAATCACAGAAAAACTGCTAGAAGAGAATAGAGTTGCCTACACAATCAGGCAAAATGTACTGGATCTTTGAAGGTAATAAATGCGAATATTAGAATCTAGTTATTTATTTGAAATATTGCCTAGGAAACCACCAACTAATCGTAACAAAATGCTTACTAATAAAATATAACTGGTTAACTTTCACTAATGCATGCGAAACTTCAAACTAACCGTAACACAAAGCACTGAAGTTTAGATTTTTATCACGAATGTAGATTCAGTTGCCGAGGCCCGTAGGGCCAAGGCAAATAAACCACATGAGGAAAAGAAGAAACTGCAGTGCCGAGTTGTACTCTATGTTTTATTTGAAATCGTAAAATTACAACATTTTAACCAACATTTGTAGGTTTTGTTAACGTCCTTTGACGTTTATCTGTCGCTTCGCCACCTATAAAAAAGTCGTAAAACAATGAATTACTTTACTGCCGATTTCTCGTATTTTAATGACGATTTCAAATAATAGTAGTTTGTATGCCAAGGCACTGAAGTTTAACTTTTTATCACGAATGTGGAGTTAGTTGCCGAGGCCCGTAGGGCCACGGCAAATAAACCACATGAGGGATAAAAAGGAACTTCAGTGCCGAGGTCTACACTATGTTTTATTTGAAATCGAAAAATCGTGAAATTACAACATTTTAACCAACTTTTGTAGGTTATGTTCGGTGGATTGACGTTTATCTGTCGCGTCGCCATCTACAAAAAAGTCGTAAAACAATGGATTACTTCACTGCCGATTTCTCGTATTTTAATGACGATTTCGGCGTACTTCACTGCCGATTTCAAATAAATACACTTTTGTTAATTATTTCTGCTGTTTAATATCCAAGTGTGATTGTATCGTTTGATTTAGAGCAATTTACACAGTATTTCACAAAAATTTGATCCCGAGACGAAGTTTTCGACGGATAATATTTTGGAGCAGCATAGGCGTGCGGTTTCAGTCTGCAGCGGGTTATCATCAGTGGTGCAGATTAAAGAAAGGTTAGCGTAATTCTAATGTGTTATGTGTTCATTTTAGTTGGCGAAATATTTTATTGTAATTGTTGAGCTCTAGAATTAAAATTAAAAGCTCGCAAGAATGGGAAGTAGAGGGGTCATTAATTAAAACAAATCTTTTCCGTTTTCGAAATTCATTTGATTAAATAATGTACTCCTATGAGTTTACGAAATTGACCAGATATTATGTATAATACTTTCGTTTGAACCCTGAGTTGCTCATGCGTAAAAGATAAGAGTTTGATGCTTGCTTGTGGTAACGCCGCTGCGTGTGCCCATTTGTAAATTATTTATTCATGCTTAAAGCAGGTGTAGAAAATAAATTCCAAAGGTAAAGGATATCTGTTAGTTAACAACATTTAGAATTAATTATCAATTTTAATTACATCCACTGTAGCAAGCCAACTACCAATACATATGCAATATTTTTGTGTATGAGTGTGTAAAATGGTTAGAAAATGTAGTTCTTGGAACGTGAGTAGTTACATCACCAAACTATTGAAAACAATCGAAAATATGCCGATTGAGAAGACGTGTTTCCGGCAATACGTCGAGTCTTAAGGAGGCAAGTAATGGGTGATCCAACAGTTAGCGTGGATTCTTTCATCAAATAAAAATTCATTTTATAAACTTACACATGAAATATTTATTATATCAGAAAGTTTAATATGTAGCATTTATGTATGAAAAACAATATCATTCAAATGACCTCCATGGCTTCCTTGACAGGAGGTTATTCGAATGTCAAAATTTTCGATAACTTTTCGCAGTTAAAGTAGATCAATGACATCTAATGCAGCTCAAATGTGGTCTTTCAGTTGGTGAAGTGTTGTGGGTTATTAGTATACACTTTATTTTTGAATTACTCCCAAAAGAAAATAATCTAAAGGAGTAAGATCACAGGATCCTGTCTGAAAATTCACCTCACACTTTCTGGAAATGATGCAATCGTCGAACTTCGAGCGCAATAAGGCCATTTTTTTATGGCTTGTATGGAATGTTGCGCCTTTTTGCTGAAACCAGAGCTGATTCATATCCATTTCATCCAATTTAGGCCTCAAAAATTCTCTTAGCATGTTATAATCCGTTGCATAGTGCCATAGGTTATACCCAATTGAAGTTCTTGGCTGTTCACGCACATTAACACTCACGGCAGCAATATTTTTTTAAATGAGCTGTACGAGGATGCTGATACTCTTTACGATCTTCCACCTATCCAGTTTCTTCAAATCGTCGCACTACTCTGCAGATTCATGACTCACTAGCACTAGGACGATTATTTTGACCGAAGTAGTCTCGAATTTTACGAAACGTTTTTTTGACGGAACGATCATTTTCGTAGTACGTTTGAATAACTTTTACTCGTTGTGAGGTTGAAAAAAACTCTATTGTTGCAATTGCCAAAGTCTATAACTAACTTTTGTCGACAAATGTTTTCATGGCCATTGCGATATATGTCAGATAACGACAATCAATATCCACGCTAACCGTTGGATCACCCATATTTTCGATTATCTTCGATGGTCGGGTGATATACATATAGACTATTTCATAAGTTTAATAGAAGTTTACAAAATTTCTAATTTATTTTTGAAGTAAAATTACAAAAATTATATTCGTTGTTTACTTGTGGTCAAGGAGAACGCATTTTCATATTCGGATATGTAACCATAAAAAATTACGCATTACTATTGCTTTATAGCACAACGAATGAAATAGTCAATGTAATTAAATTCCGTTTGTGGCTTACTATAAATTTGGCAAATACATGAGAAGTACACATAAAATTAATTTATGGTAACTAGTGGATTGTATACACATACCTTTTTGCATTTACATTAATAAAAGTGCATAATACTCGTAGATAGTACCATGTTCTCTAGAATATTTTATATGTGTGGTAATAAATAACCCTGTAATTCTGTCTTCTACTTTGTTTAAAAAAAGTTTTATTTAATTTTAATTAATTGACAAGGTGAAAGTTTTTGTTAAATATTAGTTTCTGGAGCAAGGTATTTCAAATTTCGCATTCAGAAATTATTCTCGTAGAAATTCCGTGTTCTCGAGGAATTTATCCTACACATTCTTTGCTATTCAGTATGTTCTATATTAAATACTTTTCAGTTATTTTTCTAGAGTGGCTTACATTTTTATATTTATTTAGCAGAGGAGTTTTCACCATTTATTACATCTAATGTTAATAAAAACGACCACTAATTTTAGGATACATTCAAATTGACGTGTACATATGTCTATTTATCTCTTGCATTTAATTAGTAATATTGTAAAGTTCAGGGCACTTCATTCCACACGTAGGAATATGTCCTGAGAATCGGCAGGTCAAATCCGCCGAAATTTCTCTTTCCGAAACTCAGCCATCTGGCACACCGTTAATATCACCCAGTTGTTAGCATCACGCCTTCGACGACTGCCTTACTTTCTCTACTTCCACAACCTTGGTTTCGGTACCCAATTTTTAAAGCGACTGGGTGGGCCGCCCGCCAGTTGCCAGATGTGGGAATCGAACCCCGTACAGCAGCACCGCAGCCGAGCTGCCTAACCGCTCGGCCATGCTGATGCAATTAGTAATATTCGTGAATCTTAGTTCATGGAGGAAAGCTTTTATGTATAAGCGTTCCTCCGTGTGATCAACTGAACAATAAAAGATTTGCTAACCCACCAAAACGTTTTCGCTATCGCAATTTTTTTTTCTAATATAGTAGTCCATTTTCTAAACGCTAAAAATTCGCCAAAGTTCTAACTTCGTTGACTCAAAACCGATTTTGAACATTTTTTTTTTATTATTTCGGAAAAAGTTTATAGAAAAGTTCCCCATAGGAGGGAAAGTGTGCTTTTTATTTTTTCAATTGTTATTAACAAATAAATGTTTTTAATATACCCTTAATTAAAAAAATTTATAACTATTTTATTTATTTAAACAATTGCCTGAAATTTGACAACATAAGGTTTTTGGGGTCGCAGATTACGAATCTGGCCTCCAAATGGGTCTAAAAACAAAATGGCGTCGAAGGTCTAATTTTCTATTTTATTTTTTTTTAAATTTTTATTAGATGTCTGTGGGGTGTTGGGGTCGCTGATTACGAATTTGACATTAAAACTCAACTAAAATAAAAAATGCCGGATCCAAAATGGCGGAAAGGGGTATTTTTTTAATTTCTGATAGCTATACCTAGAGACCCTGTATAAAAAGTAAGATAAGAGATGGGACAAGTGGAACCAGTTTCCAAGGATAAATTGATTAATTGCTATGTTTTTGATAGAATGTTTCAAGATGTTGCCATTGCCAAATTGACATTAACCTAAAAGGACACATTTCTAAATGTCAAATAAATTGCTTCTGATGTTCATAAAGCAGGTTCGATCTTGCGAATTGTTTCTAGTTATTAATTACCCATATACATTTCAATACAGTTTCTTTCTAAGTCAAAGACTCAAATTTAAAATGAATACTAAAACTGGTGTGCAAGAATGGCACTACACTGGATGAAGTGCAAGCTCGCTAGTTCACATAGGTAAGTTTCTCGTAAAATTTCACATTGACTTTGAAAGAACCTGTAATAAGTGAAACGCTTTTCCCCCTACAATAATACCTAATAGTTCAGAAGTTTCCCAAAATATACCATGAACATTTAGCTTCAGTAATAGTTATGTGCCTTTTAATGTCATTCTACTTAGATGGTAATAACTTTTTTGTTGTGTTTTAAATTTCGCGTTCATTTCCAGTATACCTTATTGTTGAAGAATTTGAAAGTACAGAGCCACACATAAATTCCTTCTATTTTGCTGAACAGATTTATAATGGTCTTCTGAATATGTTTCCCTCTTACAAGTGGAATGATGATTGCGCTGCGTTATATTTTAGTTTCCGAATTGGGATTTTGTCAGTGTATACCTAGTTAAGAACTAGTCTTACGTAAAATTTTCTTTGCATCATCTGTACGATTTTCACACTTCAAGTTCTTAATATGTAATATACCTTTCTATCAATATTCACATAACAGCGTCGTTTTATAGAAACCTAAGCACAGTTTCTTACATCCAACTGCTAAACAACCAATCATTCATGTTAAGTGTATAAACAATGACGCAAAAGAACCTGATTTATCTATCACACAAAGAAAATGTCACTTGTCATTACAGCAGAAATTAGAAATGTCAAACGGCATTAATCATTTCAGCCATGGAAAATGGTTCCAACCAATCCGCATTGATCATCTGTATTTCCCGTCTCTAATCTTAATATACAGGGTCTCTAGCTATACCTAGGGGTTTGTTGAGTCGCTCATTCCAAATTTTATGTTAAAATTTATCAAAAATGGAAAACGGTGTCTGAAAAATTGTGGAAACAAATGATAGAAAAGGTAAATGAGTATTAAAGATATTATATTTTAATTGATTTATTAAAATTCACCCAAGATACATTTAAAAACAAGAAAAAAATTATTTAGCTTTAGTTTCTTCTTCCTCTACTTCTTCCATTGACACTGCCGGTCGTGAATTAAGGTAACTATTTCCGTTACATTCATCGCAAGCCGCCGAGCCTAAAGGCGACTTTTCCTACACCCTCAAGCTAGCCCGCAACTAGTTTTGTAGTTGTAAAAAAAAAATTAAATTGTTTTGTGGAGCTGGTTCTTGTGTCGTTAGGATTGGAAAACACTTTCCTGTATCATATTTCCAACCCCAATCTTCCGTTGAAATATCTTGGTTTCCCAGGCACAACTGTGTTTGCAAATACATGCGCTTTAAATGTTGTTCTGCTGAATCCATCGTAGGGCACAATGATGCTAAATTAATACTTCTTTTAGTAGACGCCTTAATAAAAGAGTCTGTAACCTCATTTACCTTGCGGTATATAAATAATAAAAAACGTTCAATCAATTAAACATTCCTGTAAGAGTTTAAGCAGTTACTTTTCTTCGCACCATACATTGCAAGCATACATTTTATACCAGCATTTTTTTATATAAATTTTAGCAGTCTCTTATAAACCACTGCTATTTTCAAATATTTTGGCAAATTTATTCTTTCGTGAACATAGCCATTGCTTCATTTACTAGGACTTATGCATGTGGATCTTTAATAAGGTGCCGGTCCTATTCGTCTTCCTCATCCTTATATAAATTTATCTTCAATATATTAAACTATATTCAAAAGCCATGATCTGCACCTTGACATCAACGCATGCTAAGATACTACATTTTTCCCATCTTGCTCTATGGGGTCGAGTCCTGGACACTTAACGAAACAATCACAAAAAAAAATCGAAGCCTTTGAAATGTGGTTATACCGAAAAATATTGTGGATATTATGGAAAGACCGTCTAATAAATATTAAGGTTCTGTAGAGAATGAAAAAAAAATAAAGAGGTCATGGACAAAATCAAGGTACGCAAACTCCAATACCTCGGACATATAATGAGGAATGAGAATAAGTGCGTTCTACTACAATCTATTATACAAGGCAAGATATATGGCAAACGTGGAACAGGACGCAGAAGAATATTATCTTGGTTGCAAAACCTAAGGGCGTGGTATGGAAAATCATCCAACAGTTATCTAGAATTGCAACCAATAAAGTGAAGATGACCGTGTTGAACGCAAACATACGAAATCGGATAAGCACCTGAACAAGAAGAAGATTCTTTCCTCTGTTAAAACATGCTGAAGTTGTGTCACATCCAGTTAAAGCATATACAGAAAGTATATGCTCACTACACTTCGGATGCGCAAATTGAAGGCTTTTAGAAGAAGAAATTTTTTTATTTTCTTTATTTTTGGCAGGTTTTAAAAATATATGTATATCTTTATCAGGAGAAACTGAAGCTGTTAATATAAGTAATACGTCTATATTCTCTGATACTACAACTATGTTGTCATTTGATGCATTGACAGCTGCTGTAACTATTAACCGATCCGCATCACTTTCATCTTGAGAGCGGGGATATTATTTGCAGCTAAAGTTTATTTTAAAAAATTAATAAAACGACATGAAAGATATTTTCCAGAAATTTTTCCTGATACAACTTTAAAGACCTGTCTCTTTCAAATCGAATATCTGGTGCAGTTTTCGTTTTTAGACCTCGGTCTCTTTCATCAGATTTTATTCTATGTTTCTGATAATCGACAAAAACCATTGCTTTTTTTCATAAATACGAACAATAAAATTAATATATATCTAAAATTGCACCATACTGTTGAACAAGTTGCGATTTGTTTTTATGTAATAACATTCCTCCGTCGGTCACAAACAGAAAAATCTTTTAATTCAGTAATATCTTTTGGAAATTGTACAAAGAGGTCGTAGAAAACACATTTTTAGGCGTTGAAAATTATATGTAATCGTATGTTATATTTAAATGTAGTTAATCTATTTAAATTTGAGTTAGTTTAACAATTTAGAATTTTATTTGTATATAATGTTTATTAAATAATAATAATAATAATCGTACAGAATAAAAATTTACCTTTTAATGCTATATTTATAATTACTGTGTCCAAAACCCCTAGATATGAGGCAACGCGCGGAATTCAAAAAAGAAGCTATTTTGCCACTTTAAAGACGTTATTTTTCATTTTTGATAAATTTTAACATAAAATTTGAGATCAGCGACCCAAAAACCCCTATTTAGGTAAGAAATAAAGTCAGAAAAAAATTTTTTTTTGCCATCTTGGATCTGCCATTTTTTATTTTAGTTGAGTTTTAATGTCAAATTCGTAATCAGCGACCCCAAAAACCCCTAGACATCTAATAAAAATAAAAAAAAGAAAAGAAAAAATTAGACCTTCGGCGCCATTTTGTAGACGCCATTTTGGTTTTTAGACCAAATTTGAGGCCAGATTCGTAATCTGTGAACCCAAAAACTTTATGTTATCAAATATCAGGCAATGGTTTAAATAAATAAAGAACTTATACATTTTTTTAATTAAGAATATATTAAAAACACGTCTTTGTTAATAACAATTGAAAAAATAAAAAGCACACCTTCTCACCTATGGGGAACTTTTTTATAAACTTTTTCCGAAATAATAAAAAAAAAATGTTCAAAATCGGTTTTGAGTCAACGAAGTTAGAACTTTTTTCCTTTAGTAAATGGACTATAGTAGAACTAGATCGAGGGTCTCTTGAATATTTATATAAGTTGAAAATGTTTGCATCAGTCTACGGTGCGCCATGAGGAACAAACACAAATCTTTCGAGAAGGCAGATGATTTGCTATATGGCTCATTAATTTCATTTCAATAAAAAGTTTGATACTAGAATAACAAATATATTTGGTAGTATAGATTTAGCAATTTCTTTATTTTTAAAATGCAATACTACTGGCATTATAGATTGGTATTAGAAGTTTAAGGAATTCATATATTTATGCAAACATAACGATCCACTATTATAAAATAACAGGGTCTTTTAAATTTTCGACATAATAATGTCTCCCCCCAACACGGTGGATGTAATATTTGATATTGATGTATCGATAATATTGAGGTATTCAGATCTGGTGCACTAGCAGGTTTATGTTATCAGCGAAGAATGAATATTGCTAGTCATTCATAAACAACAATCATGTTATATTTACATATATTTAGAAAATAAATAGGGGTTAATAATTATAATCTTTATTACCCATGATGTACTTCGGTACTACATAGGTTTTTAGGAAGCACTTTATGATATTTTAGAAAAATATTAGTTTTGAAAGTAATTACAACTGCAGAAGCGGGAAATTAAAATGGCAGATGAAGAAAAACGCAATTCGAACATCAGATATGACGCCGGTGCTACGTGAGGTCTTGTAATTCTTGAATAAATTCGTTTTAAAACACAAGTTACAGGCACACCACACGCAACATAGATTTGTATGATAATTAATATCACTTAGCTTATATTGCTTGCAAACAAATTAGTACTAATATTTAACATTTTGAATTGCTGTTTCTTATTTTTCCATATACGCCATATACTGGAGTCCCTGTAGCCTATATAATAAAAAAATATATACAGCGACTTTACCATATACTAGAGTAACTGTATAATAGGAGAGTAAAGCAAACGCGGTAAGAGTATTTGATTGGTTGGATCCCATTCTGGAACGTAAGATCCCATTGGAGCTCAAAAGTACGCGGCGGGGTTTGGATTTTTGATATCAGAGAGTGACATTAAATTTGTCAAACTTATTCAAAACTCAATTTTCGAAAGTGAAACATAAAGGAATTTCATTTTGTTATGACCCGGCTGTTCTGTGTGTGAGTGTAAAAGACGTTTTGAAAATGGATTTTATTTACTTAGTATCTCGAATAATCTAGGAAGAAAAAATTTGGTTGAGAAATATTGGGCGACAAGATTACGGCTGTCAAAGGCTAAGAAAATGTGAACAACAAATCAATGGGAAGTTGCAAAAAGTGATCGTAAAATACTAAAAAAGACCAACACAGTTAAGTAAAATCCAAATACTGAAAATAATGTAGAAATTTCACCACCTGAACCTGAACCTTGTTACAAAAAGAAGTAGGTACGAGTCTCTGCTAGTTCAACATTCTAAATTACGAAAAAATAATAAGAAATTAACCGAACTTTTAAATAGAACAAAACGAAACATTTATTTATTGAAAATACATTTAAAGAAAATGCTAACTGATGATCAGATTCAATCTTTAATAATCAAACCAAAAAATTTAACAAATGTTCGAATGAAACTTTGGAAAATTCTTTAAGATTAACATTTTCCTGTGGCACAACTGGGTATATATATATACCGGGTGCTGACTTGCGCGACGCACCATAGGAATTTGCATAGTAAATTTTTTATGTTCAATTATTTGCTCCCCTAATTATTTTAGAGCTAAAGTGTAAATAAATTTTTTGCAGAGAAAAAAATACTGCATCCATTCATACTGTTGCTAACAATTTTTCACTCTCCAGAACCGAAGGAATGCAAAAAATCAAACTAGCATTTTTACAAAAATCGGTGATGCCATGGAATTATTGAAACAAGCCAATGCCAAGGCAAGTGCGTGCGGGGCGATCATCCACTCACTGCCGTCAAAATATTGAACGTATTGTCGTTTTTCTCGTTTTGGTATAAGTTCTGAACCTCATTATTGCACCTACAATTATTTAATAACCCGCATGTAGTCTTAAACTTAAAACGAATCAATCTATTAATGGTTGTACTTTTTGGAATTTGCCGATACGGATATTTTACAATAAACAAGGAGCTTTCTTAACGAACGTCCACCATACTCGTAAAACCATTTTTGTTGTGGACAAGGTCTAGGCACCTTAGAGACATTAAGCAGAACATAATTAATAATGAATTATTATAAACGTCAAACATCAATGACAAACAAACAAACAGCACATGTCGCGCCGCACGCATTTGCGTTGGCATTGGCTTGTTTCAATAATTCCATGGCATCACCGATTTTTGTAAAAATGCTAGTTTGTTTTTTGCATTCCTTCGATTGCGGAAAATGAAAAATTGTTAGCAACAGTCTGAATGGCTGCACTATTTTTTTCTCTACAAAAAATGTATTTACACTTTAACTCTAAAATAGTTAGGGGAGCAAATAATTGAACGTAAAGAATTTACTATGCAAATTCCTATGGTGCGTCGCGCAAGTCAGCACCCGGTATATAGCGAGTATTTTACGGCCTATGCCGTTTTTCGCATCCCAAACGCCAGTAGTCTTTGTCGTTCCATGATTCTTCTTCAAGGTTCCTGTCTCTCATGTCCTCTTGCACTTGTTTTATCCACGTATCAGGAGGTCTGCCTCGTCTTCGTCGTCCTGGCGGGTTCCACTTTAGTATTCGGTTTGGCCATCTGTTTGCGTTCATTCTTTGTATGTGTCCATACCATAAGAGTCTTCTTTTTTCTATTTCATCTATGGATGTTGAGTTCTTGTGCATTCTGTTTCTTATTTCTGCATTCGTTACGTGTTCTAGTCTCGACACTCTGCATCCTCTTCGAAGGAAATCCATTTCGACTGCATTTATTTGTTGTCTATGTCGTTTGGACAGTTCCCAAGTCTCCGATCCGTATATCAGTATACTTTGCACTATACTGTTATAGATTCTAACTTTCGTATTATTATACATGCTTTTTGACCACAGTAACGAATTTAGTCTTTGTATAGCTTGTCTAGCCTGTCCCATCCTACTCGTGATATCTTTTTTTGAATTTGCTTCTGATGATATTATGCTCCCTAAGTATTTAAAGTCATCACATTTTACGATTGTATTTCCGTATATTTTCAGATGGTTTCCACGGTCTTTTGTGGTTAGATATTTAGTTTTCTTATAATTAATTTTCAGACCATTTGCTTCGTAGGTGTGTACCAGCTTTCGCATCATATATTTTATGTCGTGTTCATCACCCGCCATTATCACTTGATCATCTGCAAATAATAAGGAATATATGTAATCGTCTTCTATTGGTAGACCCATATATCTGCATTTTGTTTTCCATTCCTTTAAGATGTATTCTAAGTATATTTTAAACAAGGTGGGCGACAGACAGCATCCTTGCCGTACTCCTTTATTTGTTTTAAATGGATCTGAGATTTTGTTCGAGATCTTAATAACATTTGTCTGATCTTTATACATTTCCCTGATAGTGTGTATATAATGGTGGTTAATGTTTGTGGTTGTATTCCTCGATAATTTTCGCAGTTGTTCCTTGATCCTTTTTTATGGATTGGCGTCAAATATCCTACCTTCCAATCATTCGATAGCTCGTCATGGTGTAAAAGACATCTATTAAATATGTATGTGAGGATTTCATATATTTTAAAAGGTGCGTGTTTTAATAATTCAGCAGGGATATCTCCAGGACCAGGAGCTTTTCCGTTTTTTTGATCCCGAACAGCTTCTTTTACTTCCTTTTCGGTTATTTCGTTTAGGTCTTTTAGGTTTATTGGTTGTCTCTGTTGTTCTCCTTGAATATATTCTTTCCGGTCTTCCGCTAGTATCAGCGAGAAATACTGTTGAAATTCATCAATGTTTATCATGTTAATATTATTGCCTTTATGGTCGTTCCTAAGATGTTTAATAACATTCCATGCTTCTTTGGTTTTCGTCCCACCTATGTGCTGTTCAATTCTTGCACAGTTTTCCTCCCATTGTTTGTTTTTTGCTTCCTTAACTTTCTGATTTACTTGGTTTCTTTTTTGTTGGTAAGTTCTTCGGTCATCAGTGTCATTCGTTACTAACCATCTATTATAAGCATCTTTTTTCTCGGTTATTAGTTCGCAGACTTCATCGTTAAGCCAATCTTCTCTTTTTCGTTTTGAATGACGTTCTTGTTCTCCCAAGGCCTCGAATGCCGCGTCATGGATAGCATTTTTTAGTTTTTCGTATTCCTGTGATGTTATTCTATAGTTTTGCAGATAATCGTATTTTGTACAAGAAATCTATAGATTCATCCTTTAGGGACATTATGTTGTATTTTCTCTGTTTGAATTCACGCGTATTATCTTTGTCTTGATTAGTGTTTTGTTTAGCCGCTCTATGTGTCAGGTACGTTGTCATCTTAACTAAATAGTGGTCTGAACCGCATTCTGCGCCTCGGAATACTCTGACATCTTGAATTTGCCATTTTGTTATTTGTCTAACGATGAAGTAATCTATAATGGATTTTAGTCCTCTGGTAGATTGATACCACGTGAATTTGTGTATCTCTCTGTGTTGGTAATGTCCGTTCAGTATTTTTAATTCATAAGCCTCGCATATAGCTATTAGTCGATTTCCGTTGTTATGCTTAAAAGTATAGAACAAATTAAACTAACTTTATCTAATTTTTATCATATTTTGTGTACTGTCCTCAGAACACCTTTAATCTAATGAAGTTAAATTAAAAACCACACACAAACTGGCTATCAGTTTTCAGTGGTGTAGCATGCACTCACTATTCTCGAGTGCATGATGTTTATTCGGAGGTGAATAATTATAATAGTATACAAACCTTTTAATGGGTTCGTCACATTTTCTACATTTTCTATATTTTGTATTTTTTTTCTTATGAATAAACATTGATTTGATTTGATTTGATTTGATTTGATTTGTTTTATCTTCCCCGTAGTTACCAATAACTGGGTCGTTTAATTTTTCCCAGTTCTGGCGTTAAAATCTCCTAATAGTATTATTTATTTTCTGCTACTTGTGTTATTTATAAGATTTATTAACTTATTTTCAAAAACATCTTTTAATTCTATGTTGGAGTCGTCTGTAGGAGCATATACTGCTAGGATAATTATTTCATGCCCCCATATATTGAGTTCCATTTTCAACAGTCTCTCATCTATTTCCTCCCACGTCCTTATACACACATCAAAAAAGTCTAAGGAACACATGGTTTTTTAATTAAAAAGACTAAGTAATGACTAGTGCTTAGCTATATTTCAATTATATACAACAACACGTAACTTCCGAATCTATACTAAGTTATTTTAATTCTCTACAGAACATTTTTATTACACTAAAAATTACTTGAAGACAAAATTAACGAAATGAAATAGTATTAACTTAATTTGTAATTTTTAATTTTTGCGTAATTTCTAATTCTGCACATGAAATTAACATTCAAACGCCATTTAGTAACTAGTGTTACCTCCTCTTGCATTTAAAACTGCTCGACATCTTCGTGGCATTGACAGAATCAGATTGTCAATTTCTTCTTGCGGTATGGCATTCCAATGACGCTGAAGGCATCTAAAAAGATCTAAATTGTTCTGCACATTCTCCATATCAACAAGAACTCTTCTTTTGAGCATGTCCCAAACATGCTCAATGGGATTTAGGTCTGGCGACTGCGCAGCCCATGGTAAAATGGATACATTGTGCGTTTCCAGTCACTGAGAAACGGTAGCAGCGACATGACATCTTGCATTATCATGCATCAGACAAAAATCTGGATGAAGTTCTTCAGCTGTAGGAAGAACAACAGGCTGCAGAATGTTATCCCGATATTTATCTGCCATTAATGATCCGTTAATTAAAACGAGCTCTGTTCTTCTGCCAGTCATTACTCCTCCCCATACCATGATCGTCCCGCCTTGGAATTTTTTTACTTGCTGAACATTACGTAGCCGTTGTTCATTGCCAGATCGTCTCCAAACACGAGTTCTTCTTGTGTCGGGACAGAGCCCAAACCGCGACTCGTCGGTAAAGAGAACTGTGTCCCATTGTTGCTGATTCCAATTTTCATGCTCTGCACACCACACATTTCGAGCTTCTCGATTACCGCGAGTAATTGCTGGGCATCTTAAAGGGCGACGAGAACGAAGATTGGCTTCATGTAATCTGTTCCTGACAGTTTGACTGGAAACAGTTACATCATGTGTATTTTGTAGAGCACTAACCAGAGCAGTTGCATTTATTGAAGGTTCCCGTAATGCCCTTAGCCTTATAAATCTATCCTGAATCGGCGTTGTAATTTGCGGTTTTCCTGGGTGCTGTTCCTGTGGATGTCCAGATTCTTGATAACGTCGCCATAATCGATGAATTACTTCAATAATACCAATTGCCCGAAACATCTCATCCTGGCTTAAATGACGGCGTTGTTGATCACGCTGCATCACTATTACACACAACCGATAGCAATTGTTGCAAAATAAAAATGAAACTGCAGAAAAACATTAACTTTTCGAAGCAGCACTATAGCCTGTATAACTTCACAGCATAAATGTAAACAAACAAGATAAACAAAATAGCATCGAAACATAGCTTACCGTTGTTACCTAAGGCCACTATGTTAATATGTTCAAATCTTATTTCAGTTTTATTCTAGAAACAGTAAAACTACAAATATATATAATTAAATCTTGTGTTCCTTAGACTTTTTTGATGTGTGTATATGGTTTTAATTTTTTGTGTATACTGATGGCCACGCCAGCTCTTGCTCTTTTATCTTTTGGGACCCCACTAAAGAAGAGTATGTATTCTCCAAACTCTTCGTATCCTGAGCCTTTCTTTTTGGTCTCTGTAAGTGCAGCTACATCTACTTTGTATATATTTAGTTGCTCATGGATTTCTCGTTTTTTTGTAGAGATACCTTGTACATTCCACGTTGCGTTGGTTAATTTCTTTTTTCTTATTTTGTGTTTGGGATTTTTAGCAACAGAACTGCCCCCCCCCCCCCCGTATCCGATGGGGCTTCCTCTAGACGAGGTGTGGGTTTCCACCCGGGGATTGTCTTTATTTGACGTATTTTTCATTCTGTTTTAAGTTTTTTTTTCCTGTGATGGGTTGCAAGCTCATCGACAAATTCTTTAAGATTAACATTTTCCTGTGGCACAACTGGGTACAATGATCTAATGGATCTACCTTTTCCATCTATTCGCACGCTAAATTTTTATCTCCGTCATTTAAATTTTCAGTCCAGCATTTTAACAGATTTTACATTATTCAAGAATAAACTTTCTAATTGCAACACCAAATTTGAAAAGATTGTATACTAACTTTAGATGAGATAGAATTAAAAAAGTAACATTACCAAATCATGAAAATAGTTTAGCTTCCAAGGCTTTAGCATTCATGCTAGGTGGAAAAACTACAGTAAGCTTAATTTTAATTTTATATTGCATTTAGGGGGTATTTCAAGCAGATTGAAACAAACCGTTGTCTATTATTTCACAGCAGATAGCAGTAATGGAGCTGTGTTGGCTAACATTTATTTAAAATTGTTGAGAAGCTACCAATATAGGTCTTCAGCCCTTATAATTAAATAACTAATAATATTAAACCAAATTTATCTAAGCATGTAATTAAGTGTAGTTTTTTATTTGGCAATAAATTACTTTTTGCAATTTATTTATCTGTCGGGCACTGAACTTGCTGCTTTGGAAGTTCGTCTTTTCTTATATTATCCATTTCGGTTCTGTTTGCAATGCAATCCCAGTGTCAAAATACACATGTTCTTTGGCGGGAATTACGATATACATAATACTAACAGATCTTAACAAAACAAGCATTTCAATAAGTAATAAATCTGTAACTACATTATTATTTCAACTATTCAAAATGTCGATTATTTCATCTCAATAGAACTATAATCAAATAAACACTCAAGGTCAAACACGAATCCACAATACTAAATTGATTTAGTCGACTATGAACATTCTGACTAACTTCACAGTATGGATCCCTAAATGTCATCGTTTGCTCTACTCTCCTATTATACAGTTACTCTAGTATATGGTACAGTGGCTATATAAGGACAGTGTGGTCAATTTCAAAAAAGGCAGCCATTAAGAGTCGTCTCTACAACAACCAGCCACGCCCTTAGGTATTGTTCTGTGCAAGGCCTGCTAAATTGTAAGACAAACGTCACCCTGCTAAATTGTGACATAAACGTCATATTATACGGACTGGACATATGTCAAATTCGGAGATGTTTTGCAGGGCGCTGAATACCCACGATCGCCAAAATGTGTGCAATATGAGGTGGTAAAAAATGTGCAATGTAACATTAATTTTACAAGAATGTCAATAATATTACTTAAATAGAATTAAACGACAAGAGACAATGTGAAACGTTAGGAATCGCTGCCAGCGATTAAAAATCCTCGTTAACGAGCAACCTAATATTGGAATGTAAGTCAAGGTGCCCTTTTTTATCTTCTTTATTGTGTTTTTGTACATAGAAAACGAAAATTAACAAAATTTGCGTTGATCGTCACAGAGATTACGTACAAAAACTCAACAATTTTTTTTATATTCATAATCAAACCGTTGTATTTATTCCACCAGCTAATTTAGAGAAATAGAATATTCAGTGTTACGTAGCCCATAAATTCTCTTTAATTTGATGCAATAATCTTTGTCATTAAGACATTTATATAGTTTATTATAGCTTTTGATTTGGACTAATGCGCAATTTTCGCAAAAAGCATTTTACTTTAACTCGTTGACATTTACTTATGCAAACGAAAATTCGGCATTCGCTTACACAGAACACTGTAGAATTTTATGAGGAATATTTCATTCCACTTCATATTGGGGCTACTTGCAATAATAAAGGACTTAGAAGCAATTTTGTGTGACTATGTGTGATTTCGTAAAACGACTCTTAATGGCGGATTTTAAAACAACCAATCAGAAACAAGACCAAAATTGACCACACTGTCCTTATATAGCCACTGTAGTATATGGTAGAGTAACTGTATAATAGGAGAGTAAAGCAAACGCGGTAAGAGTATTTGATTGGTTGGATCCCATTCTGGAACGTAAGATCCCATTGGAGCTCAAAAGTACGCGGCGGGCTTTGGATTTTTGAAATCGGAGAGTGACATTAAATTTGTCAAAATTATTCAAAACTCAATTTTCGAAAGTGAAACATAAAGAATTTCATTTTGTTATGACCCGGCTGTTCTGTGTGTGAGTGTAAAAGACGTTTTGAAAATGGATTTTATTTACTTAGTATCCCAAATAATCTAGAGGAAAAAATTTGGTTGAGAAATATTGGGCCACAAGTATACGGCTGTAAAAGGCTAAGAATATGTGAAAAACAAATCAATGGGAAGTTGCAAAAAGGGATCATAAAATACTAAAAAAGACCAACACAGTTAAGTAAAATCCAAATACTGAAAATCATGTATAAATTTCACCACCTGAAACTGAACCTTGTTACAAAAAGAAGTAGGTACGAGCCTCTGCTAGTTTAACATTCTAAATTAAGAAAAAATAATAAGAAATAAACCGAACTTTTAAATAAAACAAAACGAAACATTTATTTATTGAAAATACATTTAAAGAAAATGCTAACTGATCAATCTTTAACAATCAAACCAAAAAATTTAACAAATGTTCGAATGAAACTTTGGAAAATTCTTTAAGATTAACATTTTCCTGTGGCACAACTGGGTACAATGATCTAAGGGATCTACATTTTCCATCTATTAGTACGCTAAATTTTCATCTCCGTCATTTAAATTTTCAGTCCAGCATTTTAACAGACTTTACATTATTCAAGAACACACTTATTTCATTTCAATAGAACTATAATCAAATAAACACTCAAGCTCAAACACGAATCCACAATACTAAATTGATTTAGTCGACTATAAACATTATGACTAACTTCACAGTATGGATCCCTAACTGTCATCGTTTGCTCTACTCTCCTATTATACAGTTACTCTACCATATACTACAGTCGCTTTATATACACTAACGTTAACAGTCTGGCCATATATGGTCACGATTCTCATTGGTGCCGCCATTTTATGTCTTGCGTCATTTTGACAATAAGATTTAAATTTCACAAATGTCAAAGTCACATTTATTCAAATAAAATAAGTTGACATTCAATCAAGAAAAATCGTTTGAAATGCGAGTACATAGTTAAAAACTGATCATAATTTTAGAAACAACTAGAACTATAATTTATTAACGGTAAGCTGACAAGGTTTAAAGAAATATATCAATTTCAAACATTTTCTTCAGATATGAGGTATTGCTGTGCAGTCGGATGCAAAAGCAAATCTGAAAAATGTGTGCAACGGAAACTTTCCTTAGGAATAGGGACACACGGGACTTATGGACAAAAAAATTAATAGAGAAAATTGGTACCCGAATGGAAATTCAAGAATTTGTGAAAAGCATTTTGCAGATTGTATGTGTGAAAAAGCACGAGTTGGTGACAAAAAAGACGTAACGATAATGCTGTTCTAACATTATTTACCTTCTCATCGTCTGCTTCGGAGCCTACAGCCATTGAAAAATACCAATGACTTTATAAACAACTGGTAAAATTTTGAAATAACATTATCCGTTCGAAAAACAGATTTTATCGAAGTTTTAATTTTAGGTATGGAGTCTTGTGCATTTGAATGCAAAAATAGGTATGAACATGGTATTAAGATGAAAAGCTTCACTAGAAATCAAAATGCGGGGCTTGTGGTCAAACAGGTTAATCGAGCATATTAGAATAACATAAAAGGTCAGAATAGAATCTAAATGTAAAAGCATTTTATATAAATAAAATGCATATTGTTGATGTAAAACGTATTGCAACTTTTACTCAGTTAGAAAAGTTTATTATATCCAAAGTTATCGGTGTTCGTTTAAGAATAGCTGTAACCAAAACGAAAAAGCAAAATACACAACGAAGCAAATACAGTTGTACTTCTGTGGCAATGCACAATGTAGGCTATACAAATTAAGTGGGAAGTTATGAAAAGTAATTTTAAGCTTATTAGACTGTATACTCACTGTTTTATTAGTTTTGGGATCACTGTAAGTTCTGTAGATTTGCTATTATTTATGTGAACACTAACTGTAAATAAAGTTTATAATATCTCATTGATACGACATTGTTTTACTATTTAGTCATATATTTACTTATACTAAGCATTTATTTAATTAAACTATTTTCCAACACTAACTGCGCCACTGCTTTTGACCCGTCACTGAAGGCGGCCATATTCTGTCTTATGTCATAAGTGACATTTCATATGGCCAGACTGTTGTATATAAAGTGACTGTACAAATGACTATTCAACACTATAACATATAAGCCAATCACATTGCAGACATTTGCTTTTTTCAACCAATAACAGCAGTATATCACTGAATATTGGGCACCATGCAAAATATTCACAAAACAATGTACGTACTCAAAAAATAAATAGCCTTGTTGCGAAGTATCGCTTAGCAACGATGTTCTGTCCTTAGTGATATCGCTAGGTTACGTAACACTAAACCCCAACAAACTGTGTGGCTTGTTTTAAAAATTTTAAAATGCTGTGTTTTGGAAGTATTCCGCTGAATTTAATTGAGAATGAATAATTATATTAATTGTTGAAATATTTTTCAATAAAGTTAATCGTTATGTATTAATATTGTTAAATAGTCGTCCCAAATACCACTCGAAGTGGATATATATTTTTTAAATATTTTGCCATTTCCATAGAAATTATTGCAAATTTCACTCAACAAAATCACATATAAATGTCACTCGCCTTCGGCTCGTGACATTTTTGATGTGATTTTGTATCGTGAAATTTAAACGCAATAATTTACATGGAAACGACAAAATATTTGTCAAAAATATATCCACTGCTTGTGGTATTAACCTTGAATATAGCCCCTATATTACAAATAGTAACGACATCATGGGGCAAACCTGATGCAAACATGAAAATACAAAAAGTTACTAAACGGTAAATTTCAATGTAAACTGTGAAAAAATAACAGATCTGAATACCTGAAATCCTTTTCTGCCACTGTTTTACACTTATCCACACAACACCCTGACATATCCACGTTCTCGACTTCAAATTAGCCCCCGAAGAGAAAAATGAATAAAACACGACAACTGTCAATGTCACATTTTAATTTAATTATGCAACTTCCTAGGCGATTTTTAAATATCCTAGGGACTTAAGGGATACCAACGTGATTTTGCCCCAGCGGCAACATCAATCGTTGTCGCTACTATTTGTAAATATAGGGGCTATACAAATGAACAGCTTCTACCGACCTCTTTGAGAACAACTTAGAAGTAACTAAATATTTTGCCTGTTAATGGCGGATATTCGCGTCGACCAATAGCGGCGAACACATCCCTATGGCCACACTGTCTTGTATATAGCCACTGTACCATATACCAGAGCCAGTAGATATAGAGAGTACCGCCATTCTTTGATCCGTGAAAATGCCGCTATCGCCGCCATTTTTGTTCCCACCAGCAATGACTGAATGAGGTATGTCTAAAATTTTACTTGAAATTGGCAAGACTGTAAGTCTATGTCAAATTCGAGGTTAGCAGGTTATGTTTTGTGTCAGTTGGTGTCAAAACTGAGACAAAAACTAACCTGCTAACCTCGAAATTGACATAGACTTACAGTCTTGCCAATTTTAAGTAAAGTTTTGGATTACCAACAAACGTCACGTTGACGGAATTGTGTTACAAACCTCAAAGTGACGCATATGTCAGAGGAATAAACATGACAGACGTGGCGGTACTCTCTATATCTACTGGCTCTGCCATATACTACAGTGGCTTTATACAAGACAGTGTGGCCATAGGGATGTCTTCGTCGGTATTGGTCGACGCGAATATCCGCCATTAACAGGCAAAATATTTAGTTACTTCTAAGTTGTTCTCAAAGAGGTTGGTAGAACCTGTTCATTTGGTTATGGAAGAAAATAAAACCTTTCAAATCTGACAATTGTAAATTGTCAGTGTCAAATAATTCATTAGCGTCGCAAGCGGGTGAAATTTTATCATCTATTGCCCTGAAAAACTAATATTCTGCACAGTATTTAAATGTGACAATTTAGAATTGTGCTATTGTTGCAGTAATAGCACAAGATGCGTTCGACTTGGAATGTATGATAAAGAGATTACATCGGTGTTACGATGAATGGGGCTTTAGCATAAGTTTAGAGAAAACGGAGTATCTATTTAGTAATCAACTCGGAAGCACAATATGAAGTCTTAATAAATGAAAATGTCGCAGTAAGACAAGTAGAAAGGTTTAAATACCTTGGTGCTACAATACAATCGATGAAAAAGGTTTGGGAACAGAAGAGATCAAAACTCGAATAGTACAAAGTAAGAAGATAATGGGATGCTTGAAATCAATTTGATGGCCTATGAAGATCTTTAAATAGTCGCCGCCGGGTAAGAAAAAAAGAGGTAGATCACACAAACCGTGGAATGAGGGTATTCGGACAGCCATGGAGGAGAGGAACCTGGAAGAACACCAAGCACAGGACAGGGAGGTTTGGAGACAGGGACCAGGAAGACGGTATTTAGCTGTATTGTAAACTACCATAACTGAAACCGGTTGTAAACTTCATGCAACATCTTAAACTACCACGAACGAACGCCAATGAAAAATGTCAAACGTTTAAACATAACACTGCACGTGCAGCTAACATCAACTAATTAAAATAACTAGCGCCAAAATAATGACCACTCAAAAACGTTCGATTATTTCTAAAGGCACTGTATATCTCTACGCTCAAATTTGCCTGAAAATGGCCGCTGAACAGAGATGCCTGAGAGGCTGTATCAGGACTCCGTTACTTTGCGCTGATTCTATCCGTCAAGCACGTAAACAAGACTGTGTTTACGTTTTAAACCAATGTAGTCAATGGTACTTGAAACGGACGGCAGTAGAGACACTAACCCTCGGAGCACAGCCTCATGCCCCGTGAATATTATGGCTTAGAAAGGGTAGTGAATGAATCAAACATTAAATGCAGATTGATTTTTATTATGAAAATAGACTAGTATTTATATAAAACTAAAAATGCTTAACGCAGTAACAATATCAAAGTTCATAATAGTGTAATAGAACGCGTTTAAAGGTCCGCAAAGACCGCAACTCAGCATGATAAGCTTTTATATTTCCGCATCGGTTTGCAGGCTGAGCGTTGAACTTGGCTTTTCTAGGTCGCCGAGTTGCATTTTCACTTAATGTTGGCGAAATAATATTCGTTCAAGGTTTCGTAAATGGGAACTGAATTTTGCCTGTTTTAATTCAAGATTAAAACAGATATAAATTACGTATAAACTTGCGAAATTATGAAGTAAAACTGGAGGTTAAAACTGTTTGTTTATGAAATCAGAATTACATTTCGAACTTCTGACTGGCTTCGTAAATTTTTGTTATTAAAATTTATGTGTGTTTAAACCAAGTTTAAACATATTGCCAATTTTAGGCCGAAGAAAAAGAAAAGGAAAACTATATTGTTTCTTCCACATTAAGGGTTCTTAAAGGATATTCTTCTACGGTTGACTGGCGTTGTTTGGATTGATGCTTCCTTCGGTTGATCCTTTTTCGAATGTAGTAGACTGCTCCTATTAGAATAGCCCCTCCCAATAGGCTGCTTGTTATCCCGCTGGATAGATAGGAGTGGTGGCGGATGGTTTTCCAAGTAATGTCCTTTAGGTGCTGCTGGAATTCCAATTGTGAAGTTTGTAGATCCTCGAAGTGGTCTGATTGTTTTAGAACTGGCTCCTCTGCAATTTCTGAAAAGGAGTTGGGTGTTATTGTGTTGGTAAAATTGATGCTGACGGCCTTGGAATATCCTGCGAGGATCTTGAATTTCTTGCTATGCCTGGGGTTTAACGTATTCTTTGGAGTTTGTATGATGCAGTCTGACGAGATCTGAATCACACCTGTAGTGTTGACAGTGACTTCTTCCCTATTGCCACTACAAGTGATAGCTATTCGGGTTGGCTTGTTGACTACGAACATCCAGGTGTTTTCCATGTATAGTTGTTTCCAAATAATGGACTGGATCTGATGTCTTCGTAGGCTGCACTGACTAATTTCTGTTCGATGATATATATCATCAATGATGCAATTTGGGTTATTTTCAATTCCTTTCACGACTGTTGGACTGCAGATATACGTGTTTGGAGTAATTTGGAGATTTTCTTTGAATTCCTCATCGGTCTCTTGAAAGTACATTTGTAAGTTGTAATCCACAGCGAAGATCCCTTTGGGTACGTCGATCACCCAGTAGGACCCATTGTTAATTCGGAGAGGAATTGGAGTCACTTTGATTAAGGTATATTCGGTTTTTTCGACTATGATGAAGTATCCTTGGACGTTGATGTAGATGTCATCATGTCCGATGTCGACCTTCAGGATTGGAGTCGGTAAAATTTCTAAATTTGGCGAGAGTTTACTGGTTGCATTTGCGAGGATTTGCTTGATTTGGGCAGGTGTTATTAACTCGTAAAAATTACCTTGTTGGAAATGAACGTTCAAAATGTTTGTGTGGTAATTGCACAGTTCACTAATAACATTTGTGGCGACTTGATAGACACTGATGATGTGGATATTTAATCGGTTGGAGTCGGTTGCCTTATACCACTTGTCCATGTTGTTGATCGCCCTGATTCCTTGGTTCAGCTTCTCTTGGAAATGTTCCAGTTTCTGATCGATTCGTTCTTCGGTCTCATTAAATCTTGAAAGTGCTGACAGCAAGAATTTGGATTGTTGACTGTCCATTTTTATTAATTCCTGTTGATTTTTGTCGAGTCTGTCAATATCTTGATAAACCTCGTCATTTACTCCGAAAATTGACGTTAGTACAGTCCCAAGCACTCCTCGTTTCTCTCGTCTTGCTATGATATCTTCCATGCCAGTTTTAATCCATTCCATATGCCTTTTTTGTTCCAGAAGATGATGCACCAATGTCTTGCATAACGTATCTTCGGACAGTTCTTTCGCAGAGTTGCAGAGGTCGTCGAATTTGTCCACCATGTCGGTAACTGTTTCGAAGTCTTCTTCGATCTTCCCCCTCTCGAACTGGATTTCGATCCTGAATGTTCCTCGTTCAATCTTCCCGTGTCCAATATGCTCTACATAGTACCCGCTGTCTGGTTTTTGTATGTTGAATTCTGCCTTACTCGATGTATTTGTAGTAAGGAGAGTAAATATTAGTAGAAACATTTTCCATTTGGACGTGACAGTTTTCTTTGGTGCTGGGAATGATTGTGTGTGGGTGCTGTTGGCCGAAATTTTTTCTTCAGGCTCTGGTTCCTGCGATTCTTCGTTATTTGGTAATGGAATGATACTGCCTATGGAACGTTTTAATTGATGTCCTCCTGATTTCTGGATGGTTATTACTCGTACTGATCCATCGGTTGCAGGATGAATGTCGGCAACTCTCGCTAAGGGCCATTTACTAGGATTAATGTTTTCTTCTTTGATTAGCACCAGGTCACCAACTTTTATATTCTCCACCGGTTTTTTCCATTTGTTTCTTTGCTGCAATCCATGAAGGTAGTCTGAGCTCCATGATTTCCAAAAATCTTGCTTGATTTTTTGGATCAATCTCCAGCGATTTGACAGATTTGTAGATATTGGTGTGCTGATTGGGTCCGGTGGTGAGATTATCTCTCTTCCTATCAGGAAATGGCCTGGTGTCAATGCACTGGTGTCTTCAATATTGTTGCCTTGTGGGCACAGAGGACGTGAGTTTAAGCAGGCTTCTATTTGGCAAAGCAAAGTTGTTAATTCTTCGAATGTTAGAGTAGCGTTGCCAATGGTTCTCTTCAGATGATGCTTCATTGATTTTACTCCTGCTTCCCATATTCCTCCGAAGTGTGGGGCTACTGGGGGGATGAAGTGCCATTGAGTACCAATGGTGGATAAATTTTCTTGGATAACTGGGCCTTCCATTGCTTGACGGATTTCCTTGTCCAAGACCTTCCTTGCTCCAACGAAATTCGTTCCGTTGTCGCTATAAAGATGTGCACAGCGTCCTCTTCGGGCGATGAACCTCCTGAAGACTGCTAGGAAGCTGTTAGTTGTCATGTCGCTGACAGCTTCTAAGTGTATTGCCTTGGTTGATAGACAGACAAAAACAGCAATGTATCCCTTGGATGAAGAATGCCCTCTTCCTTTAGATGTTCGGATTTGTATTGGACCGGCATAGTCCACTCCTGAATGGAAGAATGGCAAGGTTGAATTAACTCTTGATGGTGGAAGATTCCCCATTAATTGCTGGGCTGCCTCTGCCTTGAATCGGATGCATCGAAAGCATTTCTTGATGCTGGAACTGACGGCTTTCTTTGCGTTGATGATCCAATATTTTCTTCGGACATAGGACAGTGTGAGCTGAGTGCCACCGTGTAAGGTGCGTAAATGTGCCTCATGGATTATTAATTTGGAAATATGATTGGAATAAGGAAGGATAATTGGGTGTTTTTCGTAGTAGGATAGGTTCGAATTTTCTAGTCTTCCTCCAACACGTACGATTCCATGTTGATCGATGAATGGATTGAGATTTGCGAGTTTGTTGTTGGAGTCCACACATTTTCTCTTTTGGAGTTGAGATCCTGTTGCCTTCAAAATAGGATCACTTCCTTGGACGACCTTGATGAGTGTGAGGATGGTGTCTTCCATTTCTTTAACTGATAGACATCCTGGTTGAATGGGAAGACGCCTACACTTGTTGATGAATCTTCGGCAGTAGGACACAACTCGTACCATTCTTGTCAGAGACGAGAAGCGATGAATAATCTCGTTCTCGTCTTGATGAACTGTGGCTTGATGCACAGTGTAACCTTTTGCTTCTTCATTGGTTGTGGCGGTGTCTGGTTGGCACGGCCATAACTCTTTGTTAATTAACCAACTTGGACCATCCCACCATAGTTTATGTTCCTTTAATTTCCCTGGACTAGTACCTCTGGAGATGACGTCTGCAGGATTTTCTTCTGACTTGACGTGGTTCCAATGTTGGGCCGGAATCAGGTGGTTGATTTCGGCTACGCGGTTGGCGACGAATGTCTTCCATCTTACTGGATCTCCCTTAATCCAACCTAGTGTGACCATGGAATCGGTCCAGGCGAAGATAGATACCTTAGGAATGTCCAGTGCCGTGATTACCCGTTGTAATAGATTAGCAAGTAGTACTGCTGCGCAGAGTTCTAGTCTGGGTAGGGTTGCCTTTGCCCTAGCTGGTGCCACTTTGGATTTGGCTATTAATAATGATACCTTGGATTGTCCTGATGACGTGATGACTCTGGAGTAGACCACGGCTCCAATAGCTCTTTCGGAAGCGTCACAGAATCCATGTAGTTCCATTTGGGCTTCCCTTTTGGTAAAAAGCCACCTTGGTAAAGTAATTTCTTCTACTGATTTGAGTTGAGATTTAAATGTTTCCCATTTGCCTTGGATACATTCTGAGACTGGGTCGTCCCACTTGACATTTTCGAGCCATAGCTCTTGGATGAGTAGTTTAGCAGTGATGATGATGGGTGCTAACCAACCCAAAGGGTCGAAAATTTTAGCGACTTCGGATAATATGCTGCGTTTTGTGGATCCCTTTTGCTTCACATCCACCTTGAAGCAAAACACGTCTTCATATGGAGACCAGTGAACGCCCAATGACTTCTTTAAGCCGTCCTCACTTATTTCGCGGTAGGTTTGCTCCTTCAATTCTTCGGGTAGTTCTTGTATGATGGCTAATTCATTACTGCACCATTTATGTAGGGTAAAGCCTCCACGTTTTAATAAGGAAATTAACTGACCTTGCTGCTTGATTGCTTCTTCTAAAGTGTCGGCTCCGGAGAGTACATCGTCCACATAGAAATCTCTCTTCACAACTTCCGCTGCTAATGGAAAAGAAGATTTTTCGTCCTCTGCTAATTGGTGCAAGGTTCGGATGGCCAGATAGGGAGCTGATGCGGTTCCATACGTGACGGTGCATAACCTGTATTCCCTGATTGGCTGTGACTGATCGAATCTCCATAAGATTCGTTGATATTCCTGGTCTTGGCTGTCCATCTTGATTTGTCGGTACATTTTCTCAATGTCCGCAGAGAAGACGACCTTGTGAGTTCTCCATCGGAGTAGAATGTCGACCAGTTCTTGCTGAAGTTTCGGTCCAGCATACATGACTTCGTTTAAGGACTTTCCATAAGATGCCTTGTTCGAAGCGTCGAAGACGACACGGAGCTTCGTTGATGAACTTGCTTCTCGAATTACGCCGTGGTGTGGGATGTAATACTTGCCATTGTTTTCTTGCTTCTTTTCTACTCTTTCCATATGTCCTAGATCTAGATATTCTTGCATGAATTTCTTGTATTGGATTTCTAGATCTTGGTCTTGTCTCAGCTTCTTTTCCAGATGTAGTAATCTTGCCAATGCCGAAGGTTTGGATTTTCCCATGCTCTCTGGAGTTTGCTTAAATGGAATCTTGACTATGTATCTGCCATCCTGGTCTCGTTGCACTGTGTCTGTGAATTTATTCTCACATACCTGGTCGTCTGGGGAAATTTTTCGCTTAGTGGAAACTTCTTCTATGTTCCAGAATTTTTGTAACTGCTCATCTTCTTCGATTTTGGCAACCATGGTGTTGACTTTAATGATTTCGTTATGTTGTCTTCCAATGGTTCCAGATAAGATCCAGCCCAGCTCGGTATTTTGTCCTAAGATGCCATCCTTGGTTTTAGTGATTCCTTCTAGAATTATTTTTGAATATTCTTCGGCTCCTAGAATTATGTCTATGGGGCCAGGTTGGTTGAAGGTTGGATCGGCGATGAAATTATTGCTCCAGGAATTGATATTTATGTTTGGGATAGGGGATGAAGGCATGGCTTTGGTAAGTTTGGGAAGTATTAGTAAATTTACAGGTAGGGAAAAGTTACTTGAAAATCTAGGTGTGATCAAACCTGGGATTTTCCATTTGGCAATTTTTGGCTCGCTGTTCCCAATTCCTGTGATTTCAGCTCGAACTTTGGTCCTGGGTAACCCCAATAATTCGGCTGATGCTTCCGTGATAAACGACCCCTGAGACCCGGGATCTATTAATACTCGTAGTAGATGAGTCATCCCGGATGCTGCCTTTACTTGAACCATTGCTGTGGCAAGTAGAACTTGGCTCTCCTGTGCGCCTACATTGGCGGTGATGATGTCCGACTTCGGCTTCTTTTCTGGAGCGTTGGAAGTCTTCATAGCTGCTGCATGAGCTGACGTTCTCATCCTTTGGGCAGGGAGCGGCCTTGATGGTGGCTGCGCCTTATGAAGCAGAGTATGATGCGGGAAGCGACAGATCCTACAATTAAAATAGGCACGACATGGAATATTTGAATCGTGCCGCAAGCATCGATAGCACAATCGATTGGTTTTTACTGCTTCTAGTTTTTCATGGGTAGGTAGCCTCTGGAATTGACTACAGTTGTCGATGGAATGATTTCCATGGCACAGCTTGCAATTTAGGGATGCGGAAGCGTAATTCTTCTGTGGTCCTTCCTGCGTGGGCTTTCGAGCTCCATCTATGGATTCTAGAGATTGGAACCGCACTTGCAGGAAAGCCATTAAATTTTGGTGATCCTGGACTTCATTTGGACATTGAAGCGACTGTTCATATAATTTGTTGGTTTCAGGATCCCATTTTCGAGCGATAGCTCTGTTAATCCACGGACCCCAACTGTCCGTGGAGATGCCTAAATTTTTGATTGCCTCCACACATTCCTTGATGGAGTCGTGCAATCGTTTTAACCCTTGGGCTGACTCTTTGGAGAGGACCGGCAGATCGAATATGGTATCTAGCAATTTAGTTAAAATAAGGCGATTATTTTGATACCTTTGTTGCAGCAGATTCCAGGCGGTGTTGTAGTTTGCTTGGGTAACAGCTAGATGCTGGATCAGTCGGCTTGGCTCTCCCTTAAGATGCGTCTTTAAATATTGCATCTTGATGACATCGTCCATATTCTGGTTGTCATCTACTAATTTGGTGAACAGGTCCTTGAAAGTGGCCCATTCCTCATAATTTCCCTCGTATATGGGGATTTTGACTTGAGGAAGCGAGATGGCTGCTGCTTGCTCGTTCCTTGTTGGCGCTTGCAATAAAATAATTAAATTTCTGTACCTGTCTTCCAACGTAGTATATTCAGGACTGAAGTGCATTTGTTCTGAAGCCATGTCGTTTGACATAACTTCTTCGTCCATCTCGACCACACGATCCCATTTTTCTCTTAATTCCCTTGTCGTGATGGCGGGCCTCCCTAATTCTTGTGTTAGCTCGGCGTCGTCCATCGCTTGCTTAAAATTCTGGATCCGAATCTGCAGTTTTCGGATACGAACCTTTTGCTCGGGGTTAGCCACCATTTCCTCTTGTGTTCTGCTTGCGGAGGGGTTGGAAATTTCCGTTGCTTTTGAACAGCTCTGCAAGTAACTTTTTGCTTCGCCGTATATGGCTTTAATTTGGTCGTAATACCCTGTTTTAAAATAATTATGAGTTGGAATACTTAGCTGCCCCAATTTTGCATGATTCTCAGTTGCAGTGTTCCAAAGTTCGTCCAGCGTCTTGTTGCGACTGGCGATGTAGGCTTCATTTTTTCGGCTGGCAGGGTCCTTTTTGCTGTTGGATAATATTTGCCTTATCTTCTGCGCGAGCTCTTCTTGGGCGATAGCTAAGTTGTTGAATTCCTCCATGTTGTTGGCCATTTTCTGGGAACTGGGTGGTTGGCAGATGTTGTCTTCTTCTCGGGATGTGTTTTTTCGTTAGTTGGAGACAGATCCGGCTCGAAGGACCATGAACAGAGATGCCTGAGAGGCTGTATCAGGACTCCGTTACTTTGCGCTGATTCTATCCGTCAAGCACGTAAACAAGACTGTGTTTACGTTTTAAACCAATGTAGTCAATGGTACTTGAAACGGACGGCAGTAGAGACACTAACCCTCGGAGCACAGCCTCATGCCCCGTGAATATTATGGCTTAGAAAGGGTAGTGAATGAATCAAACATTAAATGCAGATTGATTTTTATTATGAAAATAGACTAGTATTTATATAAAACTAAAAATGCTTAACGCAGTAACAATATCAAAGTTCATAATAGTGTAATAGAACGCGTTTAAAGGTCCGCAAAGACCGCAACTCAGCATGATAAGCTTTTATATTTCCGCATCGGTTTGCAGGCTGAGCGTTGAACTTGGCTTTTCTAGGTCGCCGAGTTGCATTTTCACTTAATGTTGGCGAAATAATATTCGTTCAAGGTTTCGTAAATGGGAACTGAATTTTGCCTGTTTTAATTCAAGATTAAAACAGATATAAATTACGTATAAACTTGCGAAATTATGAAGTAAAACTGGAGGTTAAAACTGTTTGTTTATGAAATCAGAATTACATTTCGAACTTCTGACTGGCTTCGTAAATTTTTGTTATTAAAATTTATGTGTGTTTAAACCAAGTTTAAACAGCCGCCAACAATCGTATGGCCACACTGTCTTGTATATAGTCACTGTACCATATACTACAGTGACTATATACAAGACAGTGTGGCCATACGATTGTTGGCCGCCATTAACAGGCAAATTTGAGCGTAGAGATATACAGTGCCTTTCGAAATAATCGAACGTTTTTGAGTGGTCATTATTTTGGCGCTAGTTATTTTAACTAGTTGATGTTAGCTACACGTGCAGTGTTATTTTTGGACATTGACATTTCTCATTGGCGTTCGTTCGTAGTGCTTTAAGGTGTTACATGAAGTTTACAACCGGTTTCAGTTATGGTAGTTTACAATACAGCTAAATGCCGTCTTCCTGTTTCCTGTCTCCAAACCTCCCTGTTCTGTGCTTGGTCTTCTTCCAGGTTCCTCCATGGCTCTCCGAATACCCTCATTCTACGGTTTGCGTGGTCTACCTCTTTTTTTCTTAACTGGCGGCGACCATTTAAAGATCTTCATAAGCCACGTCGTTTCCTCCATTCTCCAATTCAGTCCACAACTGATTCTGGTGCCTCCATTCTGCGTCTTATTTCCTCGTTCGTCACTCTATCTCGTCTCGATACCTTTGCGCTTTTTCGTCCATTTGAACTGTGTTTAGTCTTCGTTTCATTTCCGCTGTTACAGTCCATACCTCACTGCCTAATATAGCACCGACTCTACCAATACTTTACCTATTCTTTTTTTGTTTTTGTTAGAGATAGTATTGTCCCATCAAATTGATTTTAAGTAAGTACTTTGTACTATTCGCGTTCTGATCTCTTCTGTTCCCAAACCTTTTTCATCGATTGTATTGTAGCACCGAGGTATTTAAACCTTTCTACTTGTATTACTGCGACATCTTCATTTATTAAGACTTCATATTGTGCTTTCGAATTGACTACTAATTACTCCGTTTCCTCTAAACTTATGCTAAGGCCCCATTTATCGTAGCACCGATGTAATCTCTTTATCATATATTCCAAGTCGAACGCATCTTGTGCTATTAGGTACAACAATAGCACAATTCTAAATTATAACATTTAAATACTGTGCAGGATATTAGTTTTTCATTTGACCCGCTTGCGACGCTAATGAATTATTTGACACTGACAATTTACAATTGTCAGATTTGAAAGGTTTTATTTTCTTCCATAACCAAATGAACAGCTTCTACCAACCTCTTTGAGAACAACTTAAAAGTAACTAAATATTTTGCCTGTTAATGGCGGATATTTGCGTCGACCAATAGCGCCGAAGACATCCCTATGGCCACACTGTCTTGTATATAGCCACTGTACCATATACTAGAGTTCCTATATGTACTAAGAGTTGAGCCATTGGATCCACAAATCAAGGACCGTGTGATGCAGCAACGATATATTGCATTTGTTTTAGTTGAAAGGAGTATGCACAAAGTTTAAATTTGGAAAAAATCATGTACTCCATGGTTTGTGGATCCAAAACAAGTCACCCTACATGTCCCAACTCTTTTATATACAGGGACTCTACCATATACTTTCTAACACCGCCATCTATTGGTTGTTTAATAATTTACATTTTCAAATGACAATTATTCTTGAGATTAAGGCTCGAGTTGTCCAGGTAAAATTCTTTTAAGTCGAGGAACTCGCAAACAAACATTTTAATAATTACTACAAGTTATCTAGCCTAAGTTTGCTTTTATTTAAATCTAAATAAATTCCTCAAATCTAAACCATTAGGTCATCTATTAATTGCATTCGCAGAAGATCCGTATTGTTATATTGAATATGCAGCAAAATATTAGTTGTTAGAAAACAATTAAGCAGATCTTGTGTTTACTTACTTAAAATTAATAATAGTTTCTAAGTGTGAATTGCAGTTGAAAGTGCCTGCAGTATCATAATGAATTATAAGAAGTCTTGGCTTCTGCCAATTTCATCATTAATTAATTGTGACCTGTTGTAAAGAGGACATGACACCATTAATATGGCATTATAATAAAGCAGCAACTTCTACCACGCGTCATGTAAGGTGTTTAGAACTCCATTTCGACCAACACCTTAATTGGGAGTCACACTGTGAATGTCTAGTTTCGAAACTCAATTCTACATTGTACTTATTTCAAAATGTTAAAGTGCGTACTTATGAAATGTCAGCTACTCAATTTCTATCATGCACAGGTTAATTCACGTTTGAGATGTAGCCCGGGCTTATTACACAAATTTTAAGGAAAACCTCAAAAAAATGTGTTTCTGATTTTTGGCACAAGTGTTTCCTTGTGCCCTAGGAGTGACCCTTGAAAAATCTCCGTCTCTGGGGTGCCGGCGTCCTCGTTTTTTGGAGCAGGAAGCGGAAGGAGAAAGCGCGTGTTTATTACAAAGAATCGCGATACATTACCTTATCCGTTTATATTACAGAAAAATGGAATTACAAAAAGTTGTTCAAAACGTAAAATTATAACCCGCTGCAACAATTCAGAAACATTGACCTACTTTTATAAAACCGTATATGAGTTGAAGCATTTTTGCAATTTCTTCTAATAAGAGGCCATAATTTTGGATTCTGAACAACTTTTCTTAATTATATTTTGTCGTATTAAAAGTAGAAAAGGTGCTTTACCTGAACACAAGATATTTTTAACTACTGCCAAGCCTGACGACGCCGGCACTCCAGCAGCGGGGACTATTAAAGGGTCGCTCCTAAGAAACATTTGTGCCAAAAATCAGTACTACATTATTTTTTTTCTACGGTGGATATCTATTATCTCTGACGTAATATGGCATCTGCTTTTGCGGAATGTCTGCAATGTCGCAGCGAGTTTGCATAGTCCAAAAGCGCATTCTGCGCTGCATTGCCAACCTCAACCGTAGAAATACTTGTCGAGACTATTTCTGAAGAAATGCTAGATTATTAACACTTCTTAGTATTTATATATTTCTGTTTATATTGCTATGGTATATAGAGGGCATGTATTACATTAAATACAGTTATTTATTTACATGAATCAAAAATGAAAAGATGTGGAAAATTGTATGAATAATTGCTTATTTAATTGGATAATAATTAAAACTCAAAGATTCAAAGAACATTTTAAAGAAAGTTATTTCACAATGAGTACTACTTGATGATGGTATCAAAAATTAACAATAAATACAAAGTTAGATGTTGCATATGACAGAATAAAATTCTATTTGTAACAATTTATAAAGTGAGCAACATTAAAATTTATTTATAAAATGTAGCAGGCAGGAATAATGGTAGTCTAGGATAAGGATAAAAATTGGGATGATTATTAGAATAACAAATTTAAAAAAACAGATGTAAAATTTAATTTTGGTGAAAATAAAACTATAAATGTGCCCTTAAGTTAATTTAATTTATTACAATCAATTTAAAAAGGGTTTACTAATCACATACAAAGTGAATTATAAAAAGAAATAAAATAATATAATTTAAAAATTAAGAGATTGTAAAATGGAGCTAAATAACAAGACGTAGAAGTAAGAAGAAAGATTTGGACATAGTTTAATTGGAGTTGGATTACAATTCATTAATATTTATATAATTTGGATTGTTGATGACATTTGGAGTTTTCGAGTACTACATCTGAGGGACTTAGTACTATTTGGATGAGGACCGACTGTCTTGTGACGAGGGAAGTAACTGTTGGAGGCTGGGATTAAATACTGAGGACCATCGGACGAGAGATAGCTTGTTTGCAGCAGAAGGTGGAGCTAGTAGGGGTTGCAGACATACTGGTTGTGGACGTCGTGTATGGAGATACTAGGACATAAGGAGAAATACTTTAAGGTTACCACTTTGACTGGAAGGCTACTCACCAGGAAAGATTTGGATACAGGAAGGTTCTAGTACTGACAGCTTGGTTGGAGTTCGAGAGGGAGTAATGGTCTGCTAGTTTCTTGGGTTACAGCGAGTGAGGACGATCTGGTTGGTATTCAGTGTTCTGTGGCAGAGTTGTACAACAGTTTGAATAGAAGAGAGAGGTGTATCTGGGTGAGTCAAAGCAAGTCTGCAGGATACGGAACTCAGGTGGGTGAAGGCAGGTAATTGTTTGAAGTTATATAAAATAAAAGACAGTTAAAAAGGTTAGTTATATTATAATTGAATTGACTTACATATCATAACATTGGTTGAATCATAAAGGCTTTGTGAGGAAATTTGTTCTGTCATATTAATTAAAAAGTGTCATTGAACACTATGTTTGTATAATATTTGACAGCAAGCGTCTTGCATAAAATAATTCAATATTAGAAAATAAAAATAACAAACAACTAACTAGATTTTGGCGAACCACATCCTGAGAATAGAGCACTCATGTATTTTGAAGTATAATTCAAGTTAATATTATAATAAAATAAAAAGTTTCGATACTTGAATTAAATAAAAATTATACATACATACATCCACTGCAATATATTTAATCATAAAAACAAATTTATTATAACTGGTCAGGTACACAGTGTTGATACCAGACACAAAGAGGATTGTTACGGTTTACTTTCGCGTAAGTTGAAGTATTATTATTTCTGATTTCCGAACGCATGCCGATTGCATTTTCATTATCAGGCCAAAGCTGATTTTGTAATTCTGCACGTGGCGGAATTTTTCGTCGTAAATGTTGGTTTACGGATTTGTCGGTTTGGCTATGTTATTTATTTTGTGAAGACAACTAATCGCTCACTTATAAAATCATTTTAATATGGATTTGAGGGGTCAAGAAACCCCAGAAAGCAAGATATAGAAGTTACTAGCAGCCCCATAATAGATAAGACCATTGCGATCCGCATTCACTGTAAAAATTTGTTGTAATTTTGACATTATTCCTAGTATTATAAGAAAGTCTCATAGTTGGAGGTAGCAAAAAGATGCATGTTACCTTTAAAATAGAGTAAACAGTAATAAATGCAGATACACGGGAAAGTTAAAATATGCAATTCAATAAATTTTGCTTTTACATCACTTCTGTACGGCGAACCAGTAATGATCTTTATAGCTTTATGTTGAAGTTTAAAAACACACGAGGAGCTTGAAGAGTGCCCTCAGCATATTACAGCATAACTCAGCAATGATGCAATTAAAGAATGTAAGCCATTTTTACATAATCTCTTGAGACAGCATCATATAGTTGTCTTATCTATATATATAAAAATCAATCGCCGTGTATTATGTCAGGCCATTTTGCAGTCTTTAGCAACTCAATTAACAATTTAAGCCTTCAGAGCAGTTTGACTGTATTTCAATTTTTTTAGATATTTATGTCAGCATAATGATTCTGTAGACCCCTGGTATTATTGTCGCTAATTTGTGGCATTTTGGACATCCCTCTAGTTTTGTTTCGGCAGTTAAGCACTTCAATATTTCGAATATTTAAAAATTCAGCCTGTGGTTGCGACAAGGATGGCTACGGCTTGCTTAGCGGCAAACAGCTGCATTACTAGCGCATTCTGCGCTGTGATTGGTTGAGGCGATTTCTCATCGAGCCCAGCTGGTCGTTGGCGAACGTTAGATTGATTCAGCCCCGAGCCGTCGAAGTAGTAAGTTGGAATTTACGATTTGGTGCGGCGTCCCCGTGCTTGACGCGGGGGCGTCGGTCTTTCCCGTTTGTGCTGTTACAGTGTGTTCGGTGTTTATCTGAACTGTGTTTGCCTCTTGTCAGTTCCCAGAGGGACGTGTTTGAGTGAGCTGTGTGGTGGCAGTCCGGTCTTTTCTTACGTGCCGCTGCAGGGAATACATTGTTATGTGGCTTGTATAGTCAATTAATCCGCCATTGCTAATTATACGGGAGCACGATATCTGTATTTACCCATGTTGCGGCTACGTTGTCAGCAATTTGCATAACCAAGGGAGGTAAACGCAAAATTTCAATCAAAAAGAGGATCCATTAGGACATTCAGCCAATTCCTGTATCGCTTTAGCCACGTTTGGTGCAATATGCCTGTTAGACTACTATGTGGAATGCCTCCTCGTTCGCTATCGGCTGAACTAACAAGGTAACAATCTGTAATAACCTTTGTGCCGCCAGTAGCTTTAATGGTACCGCTTCCTGCATTCAAATTTACTGTAAATACAATATTAGTGCGACGTACACCTTGCCTAAAATTCACTGTTGCGAGTCAACGCTTGCTCTGTCAGCTAACTTTAGTTACGCCGCTTCCTGCATTCAAATTTGCTGTAAATACAATATTAGTGCGACGTACACTTCGTCTAAAATTCACTGTGGCATGTTAACGCCAACTTTACCAATATCGCATGCATTACGTAAAATCGCTTGTGAGATAGTGCAGTGCAACGTATATTCCGATTAAAAATTCACTGTGGTGTGGCAACCTTTGTGCCGTCAGCCCGTTCTAATTGTAGCGCATTTATTGCATAAATCTATCATTGCCCATTGCCAATTTGTGTGGCTTTGTGTGTCGTAATACAGAGCGCTGGGAGGACTCTAGCCCAAAATTCAGGCTTTGCTCTCACGCGTCCCGGCTTACCGCCGTTGGGCTCAAGCATACGTTTACTCTTCACTTCCGGCCTGGATCTGGCGTCCGGCTCGATTGTGCGCTGTCCCCCCCCCCCCCCCCTATTAACAGTAAGAGCTTTTCCCAGCTGGACGTACTGAGTAAGCTACCTTTCGGGTTGCTACACTTCTGATTTGTAATGTGTTTGATAGGTCACTAACTGTGATCCAATAGATGTATTAACCTTATCGTCTTTTTTTTTGTATCTGTTGCGTCTTGTGCATGTCTGTTACAGGGTAACTGTGTCACTGTGCTACAACAGCTGTGAGGTGAGGCCCGGACGCGGAGGAAAGGCATTCCAGGTAGGTGGTCGCGTCTGGTACTGCACCGTGGCTCCCGACATAGTTATGATATGTTTTTCGGACTTTTTCCACTGTCTAGGGTGTAAATCACACAACGTTTCGGGAGTTTTGTTCTACTCCCGTCTTCAGGTGTTCCTGGTTAGTCCTGAGAAGGACTTATATTCTACGTTTTTCTCCGTAAATTTGTGCCTCCCCCGGGGTTTGAACCCGGGACCGCTGATCGCTAGTCTGCCAAACCCCGGGGGAGGCACAAATTTACGGAGAAAAACGTAGAATATAAGTCCTTCTCAGGACTAACCAGGAACACCTGAAGACGGGAGTAGAACAAAACTCCCGAAACGTTGTGTGATTTACACCCTAGACAGTGGAAAAAGTCCGAAAAACATATCATAATAGACCACTGCCAAAAAATGACATTCAGAGAAGAACCCGACATAGTTATTTGAGTTTTTTTCCGGAATAGTTATTTGAGTATTTTTCCGAAATAGTTATTTAAGTATTTTCCCGAAGTAGTACTTTGAGTACTTTTCGCCCCGTTTGACTCTCTAGGTCCGGTTGAAGGTGGGAATCTAGATATCTGATCTGGTGGCGCCCTCTCTTTAACAGCAACCTACACATATCACTTTACCCTTGTCCTGTGGCGTATCGTTATAAACCACGCCCATCTCCCTGAGCGCATTCGAACCGAGGTCTATTTTACCAATTTCCCAGGGTGAGCGTGCCCCATTTCCCGGATTTGTATAGCCTTCGGTACTCGCCTATCAGCGGGTGTCGTAACGACAATTTAATACCGTAACAATTAGTAACGCAAAAATTCGAGAACGACTTGACCGATTTGGATGATTTTTTCTTGTTTTGTTCGTCTTACTCTCGAGGTGGTTTAGCAAAAGAGAAAATTCGGAAAAATCCAAAGAGAAAACCGAAAAATTAAAAAATATCGAAAGTGTGTTTTTCTATACACTGTACGACTTTCTATTTGCACTTTTATGATTCTGTGCTTAATGGTTTGAAGAATTTTCCCCATCATGTCATAATCAAAAACGTTTGCCGGGTCAGCTAGTTACAAATAAGTTTTTCGAGATATTTTTCGATATATTATTATCGATATGCATATTCCACGAAAGCAATGGATCTATGTAAATTCGTAGGAATTTCATGCTATTAGGATCTGTAAAACCATTTATTTTTCGTTCAGAAAAGACCATCACCTGTTTTTTCATCTGGTTTAGGTTCAGATCATTTGCAGTAAACCAAATTGATAAAATCATTTTGTACTGCTTTTATTTCATTAAGTAAAACGTTTAGATTACTGGTTTCTAAAAAACAAGTCACGATCTTTGAAGAAATCGTAAATTGGTTTTTTAAGATAGATTCCAGTATTTTCGATAAAACCGGTAAGAGTGAAGTTGGCCTGAAATTTTAAATCATAGCTGAATTGCCGATTTTAGGAATAGGTATGATCTTAGCTATTTTAAATATACCTGGGAAATTAACTCGATGATCAAATTAGCTAATGGAGATATGATTACATCCAACATTTTTCTTAATAACCCAACATTCATGTCGTACATATCACGGGTGGTGCTGTTTCTCAGACTGTTAACTGTTTCTCTAATTTGTGCAATAAGGTTGTAAGGCGTTTCAATAACAGCTAAGTGATGTTCGGTTAAACAAATAACATAGAATTTATTAGCATAGCTGTTAATGAGAATATACAAATCATCAGTTTTATTACGAGTTGACTGTACCTTGTATCCTTGTTACCGACAAATAACGGGTGTTCAAAAAGTCTTTACGTGCTAGGCAGCTATGGAAATTCAAACCTATGAATAATATGTTAGTAGCACTTTAAGTCGATGTCAAATTCGAGGTTAGATGGGTGGGATTTGCTGCTTCGCTGCCGGAAATCTTTTGATGCTCTGTAGCGATACGGCTTAACCAGGATGTTGGTACCCAAGAGCTTCTCGTTAAGAACCCTCCCTTGGTCACTTTGCGCCACTCCAATTTTGAACGATTTATAAGTGTCATAATTGGGTTTAAGAGATTCGCAGGAGCGCACCGTGATTCGATTATTTTCTAGGAATACCTTAACATCTTCATTACTAACTGTAGGTTAAACTTGCGTTAGAAATATAAAAAAACAACGCTCAATACACATTATACTTGCGTTTTTGTTTATACCAAGTAAGAGGTACTCCTTCTGCCCACTCGCATTCATCGATGGCTTCTTCTGCATGCAGTTATTTGATTTGCTGCTGTCGTCGTTTATCACATCGGTTATAAGTTGCCGCTTATTCACTTCCATAACAGCATGATTTACCTGCTCGTTGGTGATAACCGTCTTGTTGATTGATTTTACTGGGCGAATTGTTTTTCCATCTGCTGGTTTGGCAGTATGAAATGCGTGCAAATGCGCCACTCCAATTTTAAACGATTTATAAGTGTCATATTTGGGTTTAAGGGATTCGCAGGAGCGCACCGTGATTCGATTATCTTCTAGGAATTTCTTAACATCTTCGTTACTAACTGTAGATTAAACTTGAGTTAGAAATATAAAAAAACAACGGTCAATACACACTATACGCGCGTTTTTGTTTATTCCAAGTACGAGGTACTCCTTCTGCCCACTTGCATTCATCGGTGGCTTCTTCTGCATGCAGTTTTTTGATTTGCAGCTGTCGTCGTTTACCATCTTGTTGTTTGATTTTACTGGGCGAATTGTTTGTTCATCTGCTGGTTTGGCATGTCACGAAAGCCAGTCGAACTTGCAGACTGCAGTGAAATAATAATAAAAATGCGTCTTGTTCACTTGTAAAAGGCGTAATTAATAATTCAAAATCTGAAAATTTGTAGGTTATGTAAGGTAGACTGGAAAAACACGCCTTCTTAGCGTATATTAAACGTACGGCGTCGATTTTTTTGCTTGGGCGCTGGGGAGCGTTCTGCTACTCAGAAATTAAATTAAACAAAATGTACTTGCCTTCGAAGCTGTGTCACTAGTTTTAAAAAACACAAGGAATAGACATGATAAGTAATTGTTTTCTGTGATAATATCGCTATTAAAAGTAATGGCACGTTTGTTTACAAAACCACGAAAATAGAAACGGACGAATGCAACCATGGTACTTTTGCGCGTGTTAACAGGGCATATAGTGTTCTGAATTATTATATAAATATGATTGGCGCTTTCATTGTAGAAGGTATGCAACATTTTGCTAACTTGTTGGGTGCTTAGGTTTTCTCTAGATTTTTCGCTAATGCGTTTTGTATTTATCATTAATTAGTGCTTTTCGCAAGGCCGCCAATTCAGAGCTATTCTTGAAGAAATTCGGAATGTACTCTACCGCAGGCGCACACCTGTTGGTTTGCCGAACATAATCGTTCCACGCGAGCAGAGACCACATTCCCGCAATTGCGGCACATCGTCGATCAAAGACGCTACTTTTTGCAGAGATTTACTGTAGGAATCTTCGAACGATTGCTACAATCCAAGCTGGAGGACGCGATCTAGCATTTTTTAGTTATTTTAGTATTACAGCAATTTCCGTAATGGAAGCGAGAAGTTACTCGTTTCCCTTTTAAATAGTAAATGTACATATTATTTGATTTCACAAGCAGTGGCAGAGGTTTTGCCAAAAGGAACATTGAGGTAAGCATAGTTATGACTAACGTATGTTTGATTGTGTGAACGTTGTGTGCACTGCTAGTCGTAATATGATTGCAATCTACGCTATATAAGAAATTTATGTGTATTACCGTTTGATCTATATATTTAATATTTGTGTAGCCGATACTACTCGCTATGTGATCTTTGAAGTATTGCTTTACTTAAATTTTATCTTTGCTATCATTTATCAGTGTATTGTTGTTCGCGGCTTTAACGTTTGGGATTTATATCCTTTATTTTGTACTCTTTAGAGTTAATTTTCCACATTTTGAAATATTTAATTAGCGTGCATTAGACTGTGGAAATTAACTATTTTAATATGTTGGTAATGTTCATCTTACATTGATAATTTGTTGTCTACATTTATTAATGCAAAATAAACCAAATATGTTGATAGTTCTTAATGTAATGTTATTGGTTGTTCTTTTGAAGCAACATTACAGGTGTTAGTAATTCTGGTACTCCACAGCAAAATATATAGCAACAGTTACGTTTTATTGCAACGCATCCCGTGCGCCTCTAGTTATTAGGTTTGAAATACTGAATCGTAGTAAATTATATTTCTTAGGAGCTTTGTCAAACCTGGCGCCTAAAATTAGACCTTTTGCATATTGTGGTTTGATTAATTGTAATAAATTGAATCCACCCACTCACCGATTAAAACTGAGTTAGCCATTGAAATTCACGTAGGGATAGATTAGTTATTTGAGCAATAACCTCCGTGATGTTGTGCACACTTGACGTTTATCCACCACCCCTTTTGTTACCGGGTGTTCAAAATTTAATGCCATAGCTGAATATTTGGTAATAGGATTTTCGAATACCTTTTACGAAACTGGCTGCCAATTTCGGCCTCAAGTTATATAACCATTTGCTATGTCAAATTAAAGCAATTACAGAGCTGTCTAGATTTAAAGTACACTTGAAAGCGTTTCTGGTAGAAGAGTGTTTTTATTCCATACAAGATTTTTTCATTTAAATCAACTGAGACAGGTTATGGGGTTTTTCTTTTTTATCGTTTGTTTGCGATGATTCGCCATTTTGATGTTATATTGTTTCATGCTTTTTAATGTGCTTTCTTTATTGTGACTTTTTCATGTTGTATAATACAATCATAGAAAATAAAGGGTTATTATTATTATTATTATTATGTATTTCAAATTCCTAGTTGTAGATACCCAACGTTGTAAAACGCTTGTAAAAAAACTACTAATGCTTAAACAACATACCTGCACCAGTGTACATAATGTTTACAGCAAACAACAATTGATTATTAATTATTGTATATTGTTGAATTTTTAATTTAAAAGAGCTTCGGTCCGTACACTTGTACATTAACATGTTCTAAATTAGTTAACTTAAAATTATATAGGGGCTAGTTATAAATTGTGGTGAGTTTATTTAATATTTTTCTAGTAGTGAGTTCGTTCAAAATTACATTATCTCAACCGAAGTCATTTTAAGGTACGATACTTAGTCAATACTATGTATAGTTATGGTAAATATAATGAAAGAATAATGTAGTATAAACACTGATAATGAATTTGATATAAAATAAGAAACATTGCTTATATATAGAAAACTCCCGCGAAAGGTACTATATTAATTCTTATGGTATCAATATATCGGGGCAGAAGTAGACGGCGGCGGCGAAAGAATATCAGCGGCCGGCGCGGCGGCGGCGGTAGCGGCTTAAACTAAAACATTTAGATTATTACAACTTGCATTGAGATGTTTGAAAATTAAACAACTTTTTAGTAATAGTAAAGTAATATATTATACAATAAGCTATCTATGTTAAAAATTATTTGTAAGAAGTATCTAAAACTAATGTCACTTTAAGATGATTTCAGTTGAATGTATATACTTAATAAGTGACATATCTCAACTGTTTTTATTTAATCACTTTTTCTACTTTCATCGATATTGCTGTGTACGATATGATGAAGTTAACCGTTGCAACAAACCGCACTAAAATGCGGATAATAGAAGTATCTAAAAACTCATTGGATTTAGAATAATTTCAAAAGTTCAAACTCAAGTTGAGATAAAAATTGCAAGCATCAGAAGCAGTGGCGGTGATATGCATAAGCTGGAATAAGCGTTGCTTAGGAGCCCCGGCCCTTAGAAGGCCCTTTGGGGGGTCCGGTAAGTTCTGTATTCACTTATTAAATATCTCGATATTTTCTACTTCATTTGGGTATAGATTCATATAGTACAGTAAAATTGTCGTTTTACCTTAAAAAAATTGGCCGCGGCGATTCCTCCTGCCCAGTGGTTTAGGGTCATTAGACAAGTGTAAAACCAAAAAGGCGTCACCCAACCCCTTGCCAAACAGCCGCCATCTTGATAACAATTGAATTTGTTCTTTCTCGCGATCCATTGGTCGCACAGAAAAAGTTATTGAACGAAAAATGTTAGAAATAAAATTCTACATATTTTTTATCCTTCTGCTATTCACAACTACCTTGAAGCACCATTTCAAATACATTTACCCATAAAGAAGTTCCCATCTACAGAAGTGCAGAACTCAATCCGAAGAAGGCACCAGGTTGGAATTTCATCACTGGCAAGGTGTTACAAGACGTAACCCCGATATGTATCAAACACTTGACCTACATATATAACGCCATCGTTCAACTCATATACTTCCCCACCCCCTGGAAATTAGCTCAAATCATCATGGTACTGAAACCAGGAAAAGCCCCAACTGCAATAGACTCCTACCGACCTATCAGCTTACATCATGTACTATCTAAATTGTTTGAAAAGCTACTCCTTAAACGACTTAGTCCAATACTGGAAAACGGACAGCTTATACCAAACCATCAATTTGGCTTTACCACCCAGCACGGCACCATCGAACAGGTATATCGAATTGTTAAAAAAAGGAACAATGATTATTAACGAAAACGTTATTGCTCTACTGTTTTTCTTGGGGTCAAACAAGCCTTTCATAAGGTCTGACTCATAGGTTTATACTACAAACTCAAGCTAGTGCTACCGCATCACTTCTATGAAGTCTTGCGATCTTGAAAACAGATGGATTACGATCAAACGCTGTGACGAATACTCGGATCTCCATCCTATCCAATCCGGCGTTCCCCAGGGCAGTGTATTGGGACATGTGCTCTTCTGACATAATATTTCCATCTATGCTCTTCTGACATAATATATCCATCCATGCCGTGGTTTTTGTCTTCCTAAGAATTAATCAGAAATAATAACCCTTTCCCCTGCTGACTTATCTTCCACATCTATTTCCGCTTTATCCTGAAAATCTTCTACCTGGATAAGGTTTTCTTCGTCTTAGACATCATAAATAAGCTTTTCCATTTGGTTGACACAAGGCAGAAGAAGTGAGTGTACTTTATTAGCTATTGAAGTTAAATGTTCGACACGCGAATTTTCGCCAACACGTGTACTTCGTAGTTTTTCCATTAAAAGGTCTAAAATTAATTATCCTGCACCTTTATGGTCACTCAAGCTATAGTATTATAATAAATGTTGGTTACAGTCCACTTATTTATTTTCTGTATTTTCCTGTATCACAAATGAGAACTTCTGTTTCATTATTTTAGTTAATATTTAATTATTTTGAACTTCTTATTAACCTTGTAAGTTTTTTGTGTTTTAGTGAGATGTTCAAATTACTCCAAACACCTTGCGTAACTCTGGTATTTCTATAGTGCTTTAATTGTCAAGTTAATACTCGCACATTCATTTCGTTCTGCGAGTCTATTTATTAACCCTCTGAGTTGTGTAAATATGTTTCTATATATAATTGCTGATACTAAATGATACCACCAAATAGTTGATATTGTTTTCTATCTTTTTTGGTTTAGCAAAAGCCTCAAAATTTATCATCTAACCAAATGGGAACGCCAGTAGTAGCTTGTAGTAACTAATAAATGTAAATCGTTTAAATTTGTTTAATACAATATAACAGGTGTTATAATAAACTACTTCACACTTTTTGCACTCGAGCAACTGAGCAACAGTGCACCTTCTTCTTTTCTTATTCGGAACAGGATGTACCGGAGATCATCAGACACACGATTGAGGGATACACTAGGTACTTTTTGAAGTGCTTGGTCTTCCACTACCTTTTGGAGGGCGTGCCAGTACCACTTTTCCCCCTTATCCGTATTCTATATTTGGCCACGTCTTCATCCATTATATCTGTACCGCGCATATCTACTTCTTTCAGCCCCCTTCTGTCCATTGTTGGACGTTAGCCTCCTCTAGACGTTTCCAATCTTCTCTATTTTGGGACATTGCGATCTAGTTGGTTGTGGTTCTTTTGAGGTCGTCTGACCATCTTGTTGGCGGTCTGCCACGGCTACGCTTGTCGGCTGTCGGTCGCCATTCCAAAATTTACCGCACATATACACCTTATATATTCCTTGTATTTATTTTCTGAACTGTATCATATAACACTTCCTATTGGACTGACGCCATAACTAGATGCCGCATGCTTTAAGTTTACTATGTCAGCTAAGAGATTAAAAAAGCAACTAATTATTTAAATGTTAAGGCGCACCAGACGTCTTGTTCAAATTTAGTGTGTTTACGGAGGGCGGCAGCCCCATGTACTATTACAGAGTATCTGATTACTTGCGCTTTGATTACCCCAACAATATCGGTTTCGTCATAGCGCATGTAGTTCTTAGTTGATTTTTATTTTACATTTTTACCACCATAAATTTTACTTTCCCACACTCTTAAAATTATTGGGTTTTGTTTCTTTAATATCGATCGTTTTGTGAATTCGAAGATTTATTGATCTGGAAAACGTTTTACTCAATATTATGGATATCAACGCAAATGCACTTTTACTACTTGCCGCGGTTCTTGCTCGTATCTCTACACTACTTTCCGGTGCTCTTGTTATCAATGCCCCTAAATAGATAAACATGTCCACCTCTTCAAACCTGGAGATTTTATTTTGATCTATCTTGACCTGTAAGTATATCATGATCATAATAGTACAGTAAAATTGTCGGAAAATACCCCGTTACCTTAAAAAAATTGGCCGCGGCAATTCCTCTTGCCCAGTGGTTTAGGGTCATTAGACAAGTGTAAAACCAAAAAGGCGTCACCCCACCCCTTGCCAAACAGCCGCCATCTTGATAACAATTGAATTTGTTTTTTCTCGCTATCCATTGGTCGCACAGAAAAAGTTATTGAACAAAAAATGTTAGAAATAAAATTCTACATATTTTTGTTCCTTGCCGCGATACCGAGAAGTTGGTATTTCAAACGGTAGAGGGCGACAAAGTTACCAAAAATCTGTTTCCGCTATTCTAGCGATGTGGAGGTGGTTTTTCCGAAAATTGCGAATGTGAAAGTAGTACTGCTTGAAAAAATATACACGAATCTCTTTTAATAATGTGATTGATTTAAATAGTCTCCGAGTGACAACCCTTCAAAGTCCGCGCATCGTGGGAAATGTACGATATATTGCGGAGCAGCGAAGTAACCATTTCTCTTTTGTGAGATAAAATCGTCACGTCACTCAAGTAGTTTCATTGTGAATAGGTTTTCAGAACCTACAAAAATTTTGGTCATTGCCGCGATACCTAGAAATTGGTATAGGCAAAGAGCATATAATGAGAAGAGACTCAGCGCTAGGCAGTATTAGCGTATAGCTTAAAATCTCCCGCCCGCTAGGCTCCCAGGTCTTATCCCTCTGGCGGGAGGGATCCCAGTTAAACAGCTCAGAGCAAAACCATGAATCTAGAATTCGTTGGTTTAAACTGCAGTGCGGTGTTGCCAAGGTTAACACAACCTTCGAACGATAATAACTTGGGTTAGAAAATGCCAATTTTATAAGTACATAATTCCTAATACGTTTACATCAACCGTTGCTTTGAAGTATAGCAATTATTTGTATTTATCGTGGTTTTTGTTTGTATACCTATTTCTTTGTAATTGCAATTGCAAAACAAACTAAAGCACACTATAATGCGAAATACGCGCGAAATATGCGTTGCCACGTTTGCGATTTGTGGATTTATATTATAAAGTTAAGGGCATTTAAAATCTCTTAAAGGGTTGCTGTAACCTCATGTCGTCAAACGTTTCCACTGAACATCTGGATCCTATTGAGGTCAAGCTGTCTTGCATACAATGCTTTGGGTTGCACGAGCCGCTCGCCTTGTCTCGCCCAAGCGTTTAAATGACAAGAAATGTTTATTTATGACTCTGTAAATTTAAACAGTAATCTAGAATAAGATAATTGTGTGTCATTACATGAAAGTCGTCATTTTTAACGAAAAATCGTGAAGATGGTAACACTTTTTTTAACGCAAAATCCTGAAAAACAACACTTTTTTAAACTAATTATTTGATTGAAATTGTGAATTGTCAATTTGACAGTTGAAAATTCTGAAGTCCTTTTCGACACAATTTTGAGTTACAAGAGATCACTATGCAATAAATAACATGTACAGTCGGCGCCTTAGAAATTGAAACAATACTATGATATATTTTGCTTGTATTTTTAAGTGCAGAAACTGGGCTTTTGTAGTTGTGATGGTTTTGATTGTTATGTCAGATTTTTTATTGTTTGTCAAATATGAAATGACAGCTCACATTAATGAAGTAATCACAGCAAAAAAATAATAATAACTTAAATATTACAACACATGTTACGTGTCCCGCTTTCTAAGGCGCCGACACGTATGAAGGCAACTATTTTTCACTCATTTTCTTGCGTTAATCGCACTGCAAATTCATGAAAAAAACTAAAAAAAGTATGACTTCCAAAACTAGTTGCACACATAACTATTTAAATTTTTTTATTTGAATAAGTTTCAACGCTCACACTGACAGTCATGAAACGAAATTTGTCTTCAAATTTAACTGCTAACTTTAATAAACCTACGTCTACTGTTTTTCTAAATTAAAATGCGAATAATTAATTTTTCGTTGACCGCTTGTTAATTCCTAAAAAAGGATGGATTAATAGATGTCATTAATACACTGTTTTTGATTAATACACTCTTTTTCAATAATTAACTGTTTTTGTGATTTTGACGTTTTGATGATATTTTGCATGAAGGTTAGTTGTGTTAATCAAATTTTTCACCACAAAAAAGATCTTGTGGCCAACGAAAAAAATGTGTAATCAACTCGTTTGTTAATGGGCGATTAATAATCTCAACTATTAAAGGCACTCACATCGCTCGTTCGTGCTTTAAACAGTTTCGATTATTAATCGCCTTCATTAACACACTTGTTGGTTAAATAACTATTCCCACAACAGTTATACAAAAAGTTGGCCAATGGTATGTTTTAATAAAAAAAGTGTTACGAATACAAGAAAAAATTAAGTAGTTCCAAAGATCATATATATGCTCTTTGGTAGTTCTTTATTTATTAGCTGTAACTCGCTCGGGTAGGTCAGTATCTATAAATAAATACGAGAACCGAGACAAATTGTACTTCTGGCTAAAATAGGTACTCTGTTCTTTGCTTTTGGGTTAGCCATAAATACTTCAAACTTTGTAGTTTGTAAAGAAACATGTGATCTTTACAACAAAATGAATTAGGAAATTAGGACAAGTAATTTGATTTTAGTTTAGTTCAGAACAAGCTAGCTGATGGTACAGTACCGTACAGTTTAGTAAGATCTGGATTTAAATCCTGTATTCAACGTATTTACGTATTGAGATTGTGTTTTCAGTATTCTTCGGTTTAATAATTGGTGCGACGCAAGTCATAATAATAAATTTTCAATGGCTCCTTTAACATGTGCCTATTTTGGTTGTTTGCGAAATCGCAAACAAGACTGCGATTTAAGTTTCTTTCGTTTTCCGAAAGATACCTGCAGAGGTGGGAAGTGGTTAACTAATTGTGGAAATCTGAATCTTTATAAACTCTCTTCTGAACAATTACGTGAAAAGCGAATTTGTGCCGTGCATTTTAGTGAACACCATTTTATGAATTCATTAAAAAATAAATTAGTTTTTGATGCAATTCCGTTGCATTACAAAACGAATAAGGTTACCAGTATCCAGGGCTTGACTGAACAATGTGTTCCTGTGTCGCCGGAGAAAATTTTGTTAAAAAAAGAAATTGCTCCGAAAGTGTATACGAACACCACAAACCGAGGGAAATTGCCAATTGAAGAACATCTCTCACCGTCACGCTATTCTGGTTCGGAAGAAGACCGTATTTTATTACAGGTGAGTGCTATTGTACAATAATTAATGATAGACAGTATTTTCAAGGGTAATACCACACAAGGTGAAACTTTTTGAGAATTTTTTTCGTTCATATGCAAAATATTGCGTTTAAATTTCTCGAAACCAAGTGCAGTTGAGCAGTTTTTGTTGAGAGAAATTTGCAATAATTTGCATGTTGATGAAAAAATTTCTCTTAAAAAATGCTGCCTTGGGTGGTATTTGGAAAGATTATTCAACAATATTGGTAGATGACTTTTACCGTGTTCGACAGCACACATTTTTAACGATTTCCACTATTAATTCAATACTGGAGCTTCCAACATAATTATTATGAGTTTTTAGAACGAATATGATTTGCAAACTTCATTTTGACGTTTTGGTGAAATGTCCGTCAAAGGCTACTCACTAAATTGAAATCATTAACACGAATCGGGCTCGCGTGAAAACACTGCGACATTAGGTGTTTTCAAAGATAGTCAATTTTGATTGGCCGTTTCTGACAAATTGAACAATTTTCATTGGTTCGTTCATTATAGTGTTGAATAATCTATATAAGTGATCTTTGTGTAAGTCTAATAGTTTTAGAAATATATTCCAACCTCACATAGTGGGTGGACCTTGTACAGGGTCCGGCAGGATGACCGACCATATTTAAATTGTTAATAACTGTTGCAAATTTTAAAATATTCATTTTCACACTAATACAGATTTACCTAATCCCTAATTTGATTAAATTCATCAAGTTGGGCAACTTGATTAAATTCATCAAGTTAGGTCTATCAAACTTATTTTAAAGGATTTAAAATGCCTTCCTTACAAGGTTCAAGAAGTCGTGCACCAATTACTACCATGAGATTTAGAAGTTCGGGTTACGTTTTGTGAACAATTCCATCAATTACTGAATAATAACCAAATTAATTTGGAGCAAGTGCTAATATTTTTAATAAATAAATTATATTGTAAATAAAATTGGCAAGTTTTTACTTTACATTTTTGAAAAAAAAATTTAAAAATATTTTAAAATTTGAAACAGTTATTAACAATTTAAATATGGTGGGTCATTCTGCCGGACCCTGTATATTCTATAATCAAAATTATCTGTTAAACAATTACAGGCAATGACGGATATGTCCACGCCTACTAAAAGACGGGTTCCAAGGTATCCATCGTCTCCCATATACAAAAAACGCATAAATAAATTAAGGAAAACCATTGCCTTAAAAAATTCTCGAATTCACCGCATGCAAAAAAAAATACTGAAAAATCCTTTCGATATGAATATTTTGAGTGTGCAGCCGAAAAATGTACGAGTATTTATTAATATGCAGCTTTTCCACAAAAGAGGCCACCCTTGGACAAAAGAAGAAAAGGAACTGGCTTTGAGTATGTATTACAAGTCCCCCGCGCTGTATCTTTTTATGCGGGTAAATTTAAAATTTTCATTGCCTTCCAAATCCACGATAGAATCTTGGTTAAGAATAAATCAATTATCTACGGGGACTGAAACCGAGCTTCTTCAGAAGCTAGCGAATAAAGTCCGATGTATGACAACCGACGAAAAGCAGTGTGTTTTGCTCTTCGACGAAATTAGTATAAAGAAGGGTGTTGACTACAACTTTCGCCACGATAACATTGAGGGATTTCAAGATTTAGGTCACCTCGGACGGAAAGATAAAGTTGCAACTCAGGCATTAGTTTTTATGGTCAGGGGACTTATTAAAAATTGGAAACTTCCCATAAGTTACTATTTATCTGCAACAAGCGTTAAACACGAGGCTCTGCGTGATTTAATAGTAAAAAATATTGAGGCATTGCAAAAGATAGGTCTTCATGTACGAGTTACAACTTGTGATCAAGCAGCTAGTAACAGAGCTGCATTTGCGGATTTAGGAGTAACGGAAGATAGACCATATTTTTTTATTCATGACGTAAAAATTTTATTTAATAATGTGTAAATTATATAAAACACTTAAGTGGTTATCTCGCGACTTGCGAGTAGCAGGTCAATATAAAAGTGCAAGTAGCAAACGGGTACAGCATTTAAATAATATTTAGAATGCACATTTTTAGATTTTTAAGCAAATGGTGTTTTCGGTGCCTATGTACGAGTAGGTAAATACGTTCTATATCCTCGTTTTTAAATATATTTATTTTTTACACATTAGTCTTGCCATAACTAGTGTTACAATACTGTAGTGGTTTACCTACATGTAACCTGGTTACACATTGCTAGGTTGTAAAATGCTATATCAGCAAAGATTTGACAAATTGTACAATGTGTTCTTGCGTAACAGTACGCACACAAAGAGTCTTTAGCCTACATATCTGGACCCTTTTAAAGTAATTAAAAGGACCGATAAGTACTTTGTTTTGCAGGGTGTTAAGGGTACTGTAAGCTAAGATCGCATTAAGCCTGCTTACAGTATTAAGTAATGCAATGCTGCTGCTTTGCAAAGTACTTTTTAGTTCGTTGTAGGTATTACATGTTTTAAGTTTCCGCTGCTCGCTCTGTTTTCTGATTTCAGAATTCTGCGAGACACATTCGCTTGCAGACAACAACCAAAGCAACAGCTGCAAGATCGCACTTCAAAAAATCGTTGCCGCTACCTGTGTTGTGTGATTTATATTGTTATATTTTAGTGTTGTTATTATTTTTGTTAAAAAGATAGAAGTTTTTTGCAGCTAGGGATAACTATTTACTAAATTTATAGTTCTCCATAATTTTTCCTTCTCTAAAACATAACCCCACGTAACTAAATCAAATATCTTGGGGGGTTTACCTACATGTAATCTGGTTACACATTGCTAGGTTGCAAACAACAAAATAAATAAAGATTGTTATTTTATATTTGAAACATAAAACCTGTGTTTTATTTCTTCGAATACAATTCATATACAGTGTCTCCCCGGATAGGTGAAACGACTCTTGTAAAATGTAAAAAATTCTGGATTTAATTTTTCACGTCTTGAGGTTCAGCCCTCCTTGGTTAAAGACGAATTTTCAACATATTTTTCTGTAGATTAGTGTGCCTTTTATGTAGCAAATACGACAGAAAGTTATTAAGAAAAGTTGTTTAGAATCAACATCCAAATCCAAATTTACAGGATTTTTGTAACAGTAATTCATTAACAGTGGTAGATTATAGTTTCTTGAAGCCATTTAAATATATATTAATTAGAATTGAAAAATATTTCTCCTAAAAAGCGCATTGCATAATAAACGTAAAAATTATGCAAACATAATACTTTTCGGTAAATAATAAAAACTCTGAGATTTTTTTAGAGTGTGTTATTTTTAGCTAACTGAACAATCTCAAACCCAGAAAACGCCTATTTTTTAACTTTAGCTAAAAAGTAATTTTTAACTTTAGCTAAAAAGGAATTTTTAACTTTTTTAAATATTTTCAAAATTTCACATACAAAGGTGTAATATTAAAATTCATTTTTTTATGTGAACACTTTAAAGATTTATAATTGGGAAAAATAATATAAAATGTTAATTACTTCTTTAGATTTTTTATTATTTACCGAAAAGTAGTATGTTTGCATAATTTTTAGGTTTTCCATGCAAGGCGTTTTTTAAGTGGAATATTTTTCCATTCTAATTAATATCTATTTAAATGGCTTCTAGAAACTTTAATTTAGCCCTGTTAATGAATTGCTGTAACAAAAATCCGTAAATGTTCTTTTACAGTTGTCCAAATAAAGAGATTTGTCTTTGTCCAATTACATGTTCTAAAAATCTCCTTATTTAGACAATTGTAAAAGAACATTTACAGAATTTTTGTAACTGAAATTCATTAACACGGCTAGATTAGAATTTCCGTCGGCGGTTGCCCCAAATTCAAGCATACATAAAAATAATATCTGCGTTGATTACCTGCGCCTCAATAAAAGCCGAAACGGGCCATTATACCATGCACCGAAGTTTTTTAATTTATTATCTCCGGGTATTCGAATGATACCGTTTAATAAATTTAAAATAACAATAAAATCGTTCTTGTTAAAACACGCTTTTTACAACAACGAAGAATTTTGCGCGCGCATTGGCGACCTCATTGAAATCTTACTTAATTTCGGAAAAATGCCTTTCCGGATTTTAACAAATTCGAATATCTGGATTGTAAAAGGCGTTGTAGTTTGCTGGTCCGTACGACCTTCTTACAATGCGGTAACAGATCTGGCAACATGGGCAATTTATCTTCGCGCTCGAGGGTTTGTCCGCTGCTTTCAGGTAGAAAACCCAAAATAAGGTTTGCTTTCTCCACATTTTAATTCGAGAAAAGTGGTATGCAACCCAATTAACAAGCAATACGTTTACAGCCATAAGCTTGCGTCTCTTCTCATTATATGCTCTTTGGTATAGGTAAAAGAAATGAAAATTATGGGAAAGGAATATACGAGCCCAGAATGATATCATTTGGCTCAGATCCGTAAAGCTCTTAAATTTGCTGGTGTAATATTTATTATATAATATGATAATTGCAATTGTTTGTAAATTTTGCCACAGGAATGACCAAAATTCAACAAATTGACAATTGCTTTACCACGTGCCATTTTTGCAAAAATAATACAGACACCCGACTGTCTATATGTTATTAAACAACAAACAGCTTGTTTCACTTCAACTAAAACATGCTACGGCGAACGAAATTATATTTTGATCGTTTGGGCCAAATCAAATGAATCGGTAATTTATTTGAAAGTTAGTGTTTCCCGACTATTTTTTGTAATTTGTTATTGTTAAAGCTGTTATAATACTGCCAAAAACGTCTACAATTACGATGTAAGATTATTGACCAAAAAAATTTTCTTTTGTGGGTACAAAATAAAGATACCGGAAAAATCTTAACTGTGCCAAATGATTTTATTCTGGGCTAGTATATTAAAAGTAATTTCTTTTTGCATACACCCTAAGATATATTGTAGTCTACTCAGACACGTTTTCTTTTTTTGGAGATGTTTCTTCGACTTGGTTCGGAGCCTCGGACACAACCGAGTCCATTATCGACCATGATAGAAATGTTGCTTGAACTTTTATTGAAAAAAGAGCCCACAACTTGTTATAAACGCAATGGGAAAAATTCTTGGAAAAATCCGTGAATACTATTGCGAGTGCTGTTTTGTGTTTGTATTGTGATTAAAAACTGGATAATAGTACGAGCGATAATGGTCTTCTTTATGTTAACCAAATGGCAGACATGGGATCTCGTTAGTTATAATAAGTGCGGGAATAAATAATTTACTTCTCTCCACTTCTCCGCGCTGCGCGGACTTTGAAGGGTTGTCACTCAGAGACTGTGTAAATCAATCACATTATTAAAAGAGATTCGTGTATATTTTTTCAAGCAGTACTACTTTCACATTCGCAATTTTCGGAAAAAACCACCCCCACAGCGCTAGAATAGCGGAAACAGATTTTTGGTAACTTTGTCGCCCTCTACCGTTTGAAATACCAACTTCTCGGTATCGCGGCAAGGATCAAAAATATGTAGAATTTTATTTCTAACATTTTTTGTTCAATAACTTTTTCTGTGCGACCAATGGATCGCGAGAAAAAACAAATTCAATTGTTATCAAGATGGCGGCTGTTTGGCAAGGGGTGGGGTGACGCCTTTTTGGTTTTACACTTGCCTAATGACCCTAAACCACTGGGCAAGAGGAATTGCCGCGGCCAATTTTTTTAAAGTAACGGGGTATTTTCCGACAATTTTACTGTACTAATAGCACTGCAACCTCAGTCGCCACTCTCAGTCATCAGTGATCAGACTCAATTTGAGAGCTTTGAAAAGCTAACAAATAGTTTTGAATTTTTAGAATCGAAAAACGTTTTTTTGTAATACCTACTTGTTAAATATTTCTTTAAGGACTGTTTACTACTGCGTAAGCAACCTCTTTACGGCCCGGCCGTAAAGAGTGTCCGTAAAGACCACGGCCTGCTAAACTGTGTGCCAAACGTCAAAGTGACGTTTGTCACACAAATCCAGCAGCAAGCAAGCCTTCAACTCCACATAGAAGAAGGCGCAAAAAACTGCTATAACTCCTGAACATACGCTAAAATAACTTGCTCATTCAGAATCTTAAGGTCTTTAGGAATATCTTCATCATTTTCTACAGATGTCATAAGTTACGAGCTGGTTACAACTTAAAACTGCTTACAACCATACACGAAATTGGAAATAACTGACATTTATAAACAACAGTTGCAACGTTCTACGCACTCTCAATCATTCTAAAACGTCATTACACAAACCTAGCGTTTTGATGAAAATAAATTAGAAAAATATAGATATGACCGAATTGTATGTAGGTATTACAAAAACTATTGTACAATACACGTCCGTTAGGGCCTTTACTGCCTCGCCAGTATTATTCGACTCGCTCTTCGAGCTCGTCTCACAAATTCTCTGGCTCGGCAGTAAAGGCTATCCTAACGGACTTCTACTGTAAAATACTATAAGAATGCAAGAAGCTAAACAGATGCGATGTGATTTGCTTCAGAAAAAGTATTCTGTTGCCCTCAATAATAATCTCGCCATTAAGTTTGTGCATGCTATGCATTTCCTTGCTAAAAGAGGATTTAAATGATAGCATGAGTGTTCCAGATTTTACAAGTTTATTCCTATTTATTCTTGACTCTACCTATAACATTAGCCACAATAGAAAGATCATTTAGATATTTAGCAAGTTGAAAATCATAAAAACATTATTTAAGAAATTCTACGAGCCAAGATAGGCTACATGACCTTTCGGTTTTGTCAGTTGAGCAAAAAGCATGGTCTACGATGGACATAAAAGTCTTGTGAAACAATTTGCTGTCAATAAAGCCAGAAAGATACATTTTTTTTATTTCTAATCAATTTATTTTTACTTCATTTTACAGATATTAATGATGCAAATAAATACTAAGTATTTGTTACCTATTTTGACGTGGGTTCTTAGTATTTTACCTGAATATTATTTTTCGCATTTTGTATAATAATGTGCTATTTTACTAATTTCAAGATCGATTAATAAAGTGGCACTTTGATGCATAGAAATGCCACTTTACTATTATGGTAATGTCACTGTCAAATTTGAGGTTAGCAGGTTAGGTTTTGTGTCAGTTTGTGTCAAAACTGACGGAAAACCTAACCTGCTAACCTATCTCGAATTTGACATAGACTTATAGTGCCACCAACATATTATTCATACGTTTGAATTTCCACAGCAGCCTTTTTTAATGGACATGTGGTTTAATGCTTTTATAAAATGTTTCTTTATAAATACTAATACAAAATGCGAAAAAAATAGTATACACACTTCGTAAGAAAAGTAGTATTACTAAACTTTTATAGCTTTTTAAGTTACTCGCTCGCTTCACACTACTCAATAAAGCTATATTCGTTTAGTAAAACTTTACTTTCCTAAAACTGTTGTGTAATATACTATTACTTTACTAGTGTTACCGAGGTAGATATTTATGTATCAGTTTTCTTTGTATTTGTGCCTATACCAACAATATTTTATTTAATTTTATATTTTTAATTGATATTTTGTTAGATATGTTAGTTATAAAATGTGTTAAATGTTAGTCATTTACTATTCTATTTCTGTTGGTATAAGAAGACGTTATTTTATTTTTTATTAAGCATTTACTTTGTATACTACCGTTATAAATATGCAATTCATTAAGTATATAAATCTTTTTACAAGGGAGCCATTTTTATATTTGCTTAGGGGCCCAGGTGCTCTTGCACCGCCACTGATCAGAAGGCGATAAGTTAGACATCCGGGAAGGGTCTTTTCATGACTTAAGTAGGTCGTTCGACGCCGATATTAGCTCAAATTTAGGTTAGAAATGTTGATTTCCTATTAAGCGTACTCAACATGTTTTTGGCGACTAATTTTTGTAATTATCTATTTTATGGTTTTGTTTTTATAATCTATGTATGTAGTTAAATAGGCTCCGACTTTTATTTCATCTCCCATTTAATAAAAATGCTTTCTTTACTGTGTTTTTTCATTCGTGATATTCTCTATCATAATATATCTCGTGCTTAAAAAATTTCCTATTTGCAAAACATTTTCGGCTGCAATTTTTTTTCTAACAACAGCATTCATGCATTTCTCCAAGAAAAAATAGCTGCGGAACATAAATATTTCTAAATATTTCCAGAAATTTTTGAAGCACTTGTTATATTTCTACTAATAATTATTTGAAGTTTTTTATATGAAGAGATAGGTAGTTGTGCGTACCAATAATACGATCGTTTATAAAAATCAAACGGTTAACAAAATCAGTTGTTGAGAACAGGCATGTTAATAACTTACATTTTAGTAGTAATAATCCGGTCAAGTTAGCTCGAAAACTAGTGGTAGGCTTACAAAATTCGCAAGAAGCTGAATATTAGTACAAATGTCGAGAACACCATCATAAACAAATTGTGAAAAATCCCCATCGCTTCCACGTCTGCAAAAAAATTTATTCAAGGTCAAAGTTGCAAAATGGATTTTTTTGCATTTTGCAGCCAAATGGTCAGTTTTATCATAAAAATATGTGAGACAAAAATTGTAGACTATGCAATTATCTATAAAAATTGTTCTTCCACTTTTTTTCCTAAGAATTGCCATTTGTGAGATATAGCGATTCTAAGAGTTGAAAAATCGTGTTCTCTATAATATACACGAGTACGCCGCCTATATACATTACGGGACCCATAGTATAAGTTAAAAATTGATCTGTGTAACTTATACATATAAATTATACGATTCTAAGAATAGAAACTCAAAAATATTTTTCTCCAAAAGTTTATTCGCCTATCCAAAATGCCAAAATCACATCCTATTTTTGCATGCAATTCCTGGCTGCGATACGACATCAGCAATTTTTAGAAGGGGTAAAACAAAAGTTTTTAAATTATTTGAAAAAGAAAACTTAGTTGATTGTGCTAAAATTTTCGAAGAAATTACCTCTACTACAGAAACTTTAATCACCAACGGAATTCGCTTCCTTCCTTCTTTATATAGAGCTCAAAAAAAATATTCGCTTAGATAAGTTTCCATATAAATCTTTTGTAAAACAGACTCGTAACAAGAAACGAGTACAATTAGCTTGTCTTCCCCCTAACTCTGCTTCTGCCCATCAACATCTTTATAGAGTATATTATCAAGTTCATGTGTGGCTTGGTAATCAACTAAACCCAGAAGACTGAGGTTGGAAGTTACGTTGGAACCAAGCCAGACTTTACTTCCACCTGCACCAGAAAAGCTCCTCAATGCTATTCTTTGCAACTGCAAAAAGTGGTGTACTTCTAAATGCGGCTGCAAAAAGTCGGATTGTTTTGTTCAGCAGCATGCACCAGTTGTCAAGGCCAGTCCTGCTCCAATGTTGAATCTCCAACAGAAGAGGATTCTTACGACATCAGCGACGAGACAACTGATGCTTCGCTGTTACAAAAATTTACTTGTACCCAGCAGGAAAGAAGCAGAAGCAGAAGCATAAGAAGAAGAAGAACCAGAAGTAGAAGCAGAAGGAGAATGAGAAGAAGGAGAATGCGAAGAAAGAGAAGACAACACTTGCAGTTCCATTAAATAATTAGATCGTGGAATAGACCTACGAGGAAACCACGTTAAAGAAAACGCGCCAAGTACACTACCTCACAGGTGTCGTGGAAACGTGTGCATATTATGGAGAACACGACTTTTTCAACTCTTAGAATCACTATATCTCAGAAATGGCAATTCCTACGAAAAAAGTGAACCGATAATTTTATAGACAATTGCATGATTTACAATTTTCGTCTGGCATATTTTTATGATAAAACTGACCGTTTGGCTGAAAAATGCAAAAAAACCCATTTTTGCGAACTTTGACCTTGAATAAATTTTTTTGCACACGTGGTATCGATGGGCATTTGTAACAATTTGTTTATGATGGTGCTCTCAACATTTGTACCAATATTCAGCTTCTTGTGAATTATTGTAACCTTGAATGTCTATTTTGGCCGGACTATACTGATCATTTTGAGTTCAGTTTATACCCGGGATCATTCAGTTATGAACTTGGAGGAAGATTTGTGTGGATGCTGTATTTCATATTGACTGTGATATGACGCTGATATCCGAGCATGAGCCTTCTTTCATCAAATTTAAAAAAAACAGCCCATTTAAAGAATTTCTCATTTGTCAGCAAACACGCCTCGACACCGAGACGTGATTTACCAATCGCCCATAAATGAGAAAGCGCTCGCCCCAAATTGCTAGCTAGCAATTTACAGAAATACTAATATAACATTTAAAAATAGACGAGGCATATCTACTAGTGAAAATGCCTCTTATATTTTCATATGATGTATTAGTATTTCTGTAAATTGCTAGCAATTTGCGGCGAGCGCTTTCGCATTTATGGGCGATTGGTAAATCACGTCTCGGTGTCGAGGTGTGTTTGCTGACAAATAAGAGATTCTTTAAATGGGCTGAATTTGATGAAGGCTTATGCTCGGATATCAGCGTCATATCACGGTCAAATCAAGTTGAGAACTATCGACCGATTTCAATTCTGTCTTGTGTAGTAAAAATGTTTGAATCTATAATACACAAATTCATTTTCAATCAATTTAAAAATAGTATTATTTTTGAACAGCATGGATTTTTGCGGGACGATCGGTAGAAACGAATCTAGTTTCATATTCGCATAGATTGGCTGATGCACTAGATAGCAGGATTCAGGTCGACGCAATTTGCACTGATTTCAGCAAGACCTTTGACAAAGTAGATTACTTAATCCTCATTGCAAAATTAGAAAAAATTGGAATTATAGGTGATCCGTTAAAAAAGATCATTTTATACATTACAAATAGATATCAAATTGTAAAAATAAATGGATTCTAGTCGTCAAAGATCTTGCTGACGTCGGGAATTGCGCATGGTAGCCATTTAGGCCTCTTATTTTTTGTTATCTATATTAATGATATCAAAGATTGTTTTAAAAATAGCGAGTTCCTTATGTATGCGGACGACTTGAAATTATATTGCTATGGTACATAGAGAGAGAAAATAATTTAAATATATCGAAAATTAAGTGCAAAGAATGGAATAGTATTTGTATAGTAATCATTGAAAAAGGCTAGGAAATATTATAATGCAAACAACTAAATGTTGCAGGATAACGAATCAAAGTCCTAATATAAAATGTCTAGAGTGTGGCATTCAATTTAAATAATGGTAGTCAAGAGATAGAAAAATATGTTTTAGGGGATTATTAAATAAACAAACTTGAAAACTGAAATGTAAAGTATTTTTAGACTAATAAACTTTAATATACTCTAGTCCTATTTATCTAAGAACTATTGTGGCATGATAAATGGACTATACATGAAATTTACGTGGTACTGAAGTGAAAATATAACTCGACAATGTAAATGAATTTTACATGGTATAACTACAGGAGTGCAAGTAAATACAAAGATAAAATATAGCAAGAATGGAGGATCAAGATTATTAATTGGAACTATATAATAAAACATCAGTAAGAGTAACGATTTGGATATAATTGATTGAATTTTAATACAAAGGATTGGCGATTGGACGTTCTTTTGGGAGTGTTGACGCTGCTTGGAGTTTCTGTGTGCTGTGCCGGAGGGTGTTTGGACTTGGTGGAGAACTGTCATCTTCCAGCTTAGGACGAGGTTGCTGTTTGGAGTTTTGTCACAACAGACTGGGTCCCATTGAACGGAGATCAACTTCCTGACGACTGAGGGAACATACATGAGGATTTGGATTGTTAAACAACGAGATTATTTTGAGGCTACTCACAGCTGGACAGTTTGAGTCGACAACGTGATGGATGCAGCGAGTTTACAAGTGAGGTGATTAGTGTTTATTTACAGATAGAACTGAAGGAAACAGGCTGATTCAAGCTACTTGGAAGTTTGAGCGTTGCAGGTTAGTTAATAATAAATACATGCTAATGTTATCTGTAACAAAGAACATTTAAAATTGGTTCATTAAGACAAAGAAAGTCATACTTACGAATTGATTTATGAATTTTATATAATTTGTAAAGGATTTTGATTAGTTATCTGCACAAGCAATTGCAAATGACATAAATGTCAAATTTATTGAAGTTTTAACATAATTCAAATTACAATTAGATTACTTGATATTTCAGAACCTACCCCTGAGTTGAGATACATGCTATTCCTTTTTATTAAGGTTAAAACCATTATTATTAAACGAACATAAGTCTATAATCATAGCATAAATTATGGACGCCGCATACGTGGGGCTGTTTGCTAATTGTTTATTGCTATAATAAGGGTACAAGCTACAAGTTTAAAATAAAAAAATACGCTGAGTAACATTTCATTTTATAAATATTGTTCCTTATAAATAAATAAAAGGATAGAACAAACAACAATAAAACTTGTTAAAGTTTTTGGATAAAAAGTAATTATCAAATAAATTGCAAAATTTACAATTTAATAAAAGGTGTTACATTAGAATTTTAATAATTTGTAAAAGGTTAAATAATAAATATGGCAGATAAAAGAGTCACACGGAAAAGTAAAAGGACAGAAGAAGAACAGCAGGAGATGGAAGATATTACAATCCCTACCGAAGTAGAAGTGGAAGAAGCGGAAATGGAAATACAAGGAGACCAGGTAAGGCTTCAGCAAAAACAAACAGCAGAAGAAGACAGGTTCAAACAGATAATGGAAACGATGATGCAAATGCAAATGCAATCACAACAGTCAATGGAAAATTAAAAGCAATCAATTGAGGAAAAAGCTGAAGAAACAAAGAGGCAATTACTACAGGATGCAGAAGAGAGGGAAAACAGGTCAAAGGAGGATGCAGAGGAAAGAGAAAGAAGGTCACAACAGTTAGCTGAGGAAACAAAGAGGGATCTACAACAATCAATAAAAGACACTGCAGAAAGATTAACAGAGAAGTTGCAAGATCAAAAAGTCCAGACAGAAAAGATGAAAGAAGCAATGAAGGAATTGAAAGACGAATTTTATAAAGTTCAAATTGGAAATAAGGAAGAACTACAAGCACAAATCAATAACATTTGTTTAACATTAGAAAATTATAAAGTTGAAGTAAAGAATGAGGTGCGACAGGAAAGACAAGAAGCCAACGAACAGCTAGAGGAAACCTTGAAACAAACCATTGGACAAGAGTTAGAACGCAATAAAGAAGAACTAGAAGGAAAACTAGAGGGGATGAAAGTAACATTGGAAGATACAATGAAAGTACAATTAGAGTATACGGATCAAAAGGTAGATGTCTTAGGAAGGAAGGTAGATGAAAATAGAGTACAAATACAAGGAGAGATTTTGAACAGCACAGTAAAATTCAAGGAAGTAGAAGATAAGTTACAAAGGATACAAGATAGTACAGAAAATTTAAATGGGAGTTCAAGAGGGAGTTACCTGGGATTTCAGACAGAAATGCTACCAATTTTCGAAGGGAGAATAGGTGAACAGCCTATGCCATACTTGATTAAATTAGATGATATTATGAGGACAATACCATATGAAAATAAGAAGCTGCAAATTATAAATATGAGCCTGAAAAGTTATGCAGATGTATGGCATAGTATTATAAAATCAAGGTATGACAGTTACAAAGAGTTTAGAAAATTATTCATAGAACAATATTGGAGTAATGCACATCAGGCGCGAGTAAGAACACAGTTAACAACTGAAAGGTACATGGAAAGAGGTAGTACACGGGAAATATATGTCATTAATAAATTTAACAAAGCACAACATCTTACTCCAAAATTATCCGAAGAAGAAATAGTTCAACATCTATCAAGACATTTAGAGGAGGAGATTACGAGAGCTGTTGCAGTACAAAATATAAAAACCATGAGGGACTTTTTAGAGATAGTTCGAAATTATTATATGGCAATTATAAATCATAGAAGTAATTACAGAAGAGAAGTTTCGAGTTTTCCAAATTCTAGTAAAAGAAAATTCGAGGAAATACAACAAAATCAACATAATTTAGGCCAAAATAATTTTAATAATTACAGACAAGGTGAGAGGAATTTTAATAATAATGGATACAACAGGAATTATGATAGATGGAGAAGCTACCAAAATAGAAACAATTACCAAAGGAATGTTAATGACAGATATTATAATGGCAATGAACGGAGAAGATATCAACAAATGATCGACGAAAAGAATAATCAGAAATCAAATCAAGATGATAACAAGAACAAATACCCTAACAGACAGTACATTAATACAGTGTATAGAACAGAATATGATAGAGGAAGACCGAGGGAAGAAGACCGGAAGCAAGAGGATGAGGTTTATGAAGATTCCTCAGAAGATAAAAAAAAACTTCAATTTTAATTAATTTAGTTAAGAACCATACGTTTATCAACACTAGTTTGGAGAATAATGGACAATTTTTATTAGAAGAGGAAGAAGAAGATAGCCAAATTTCAACATTACCATTTTTAAAAGTTATTTTAAATAATAATGAATATTTAGCATTAATTGATAGTGGAGCAATGGCCTCTTTAATAAAGGAAGAAATAATTTTAGAAAATATAGACGTTTTACATAATAAATTAATCAAGGTTAATAAAACAGATTTACTATCTGCAACGAAAAGGAAAATTTCAACTACTAATCGAATATTGAGTATTAAAATAATAATTGATAAATGGGAAGGCATAGTTAGTTTATTTGTAGTAAAAGGCTTGAGTATTGATTTAATAATAGGGGTCGATATCATTCAACAATTGGGAATTCAGATAAATGGAGACCAAAAATGCATTCATTTAAAAGGGGTAATTAAATCTTGGAACAGTACCAGAAGTATCTGCCAAGAAAATAAGTGTAGCCAATCAAAGAGTATTGGAGACGCATTGATGTATGATAATGATAAAATAATTATTAATAATGTACTAAGAAATATGAATAATATTAATTATAAAGGGATTTTGTTGGATGATTTAAAGATAGGTGAAAAGAATTTGCAATTCAAGGGCCTAATATTAGAAATACTTACTAGAAACAAAGAGATTATCAATGATAGAGTAGGACAAGCTCAGAAATATTTACATAAGTTGCAGGTAGATGAGTCAAAAGGTTTTAACAGTAAAACGTATCCAATTCCTTTTAATTTGAGAGAACAAGTAAAGAAAGAAATACATAAAATGGTAAAAGATGGCGTAATAGAGTCTTCCAAAAGCAATTTTATTAATCCACTAGTAGTTGTAAAGAAAAACGATGGTTCGCTTCGTTTATGTTTAGATGCACGCAAAATAAATCAAATAACGAAACCACAATACGAATCTCCACAAACGATTGATGGTTTATTAAGCAGAATTTGGGATAAGAAAATACGTACGAATTGATAAGCGAAATAGATGGACATATAAGAGGAAGGTTCCATGTAACCATGATTTACCCATATCGTGACTAGATAAAAACTGTAGATGTTGAAAGAGTTGTTGTTTATTCTAAGTTTTATTAATAAGTTACTATGGAAATATAATGATAGTAGAATTGTTGTTGATTTGTTGCTACGAGTTTATTAGAAGTTTTATTTATTAATGTTTGTTCACAGAGAATGTGGAAAATTGAAAAGAGAATTTATAATAAGTTTGAATTATTCTAAAGTTTCTTTTCAATTTGAGGAATTATGCTATGGTACATAGAGAGAGAAAATAATTTAAATATATCGAAAATTAAGTGCAAAGAATGGAATAGTATTTGTATAGTAATCATTGAAAAAGGCTAGGAAATATTATAATGCAAACAACTTAATGTTGCAGGATAACGAATCAAAGTCCTAATATAAAATGTCTAGAGTGTGGCATTCAATTTAAATAATGGTAGTCAAGAGATAGAAAAATATGTTTTAGGGGATTATTAAATAAACAAACTTGAAAACTGAAATGTAAAGTATTTTTAGACTAATAAACTTTAATATACTCTAGTCCTATTTATCTAAGAACTATTGTGGCATGATAAATGGACTATACATGAAATTTACGTGGTACTGAAGTGATAATATAACTCGACAATGTAAATGAATTTTACATGGTATAACTACAGGAGTGCAAGTAAATACAAAGATAAAATATAGCAAGAATGGAGAATCAAGATTATTAATTGAAACTATATAATAAAACATCAGTAAGAGTAACGATTTGGATATAATTGATTGGAATTTTAATACAAAGGATTGGCGATTGGACGTTCTTTTGGGAGTGTTGACGCTGCTTGGAGTTTCTGTGTGCTGTGCCGGAGGGTGTTTGGACTTGGTGGAGAACTGTCATCTTCCAGCTTAGGACGAGGTTGCTGTTTGGAGTTTTGTCACAACAGACTGGGTCCCATTGAACGGAGATCAACTTCCTGACGACTGAGGGAACATACATGAGGATTTGGATTGTTAAACAACGAGATTATTTTGAGGCTACTCACAGCTGGACAGTTTGAGTCGACAACGTGATGGATGCAGCGAGTTTACAAGTGAGGTAATTAGTGTTTATTTACAGATAGAACTGAAGGAAACAGGCTGATTCAAGCTACTTGGAAGTTTGAGCGTTGCAGGTTAGTTAATAATAAATACATGCTAATGTTATCTGTAACAAAGAACATTTAAAATTGGTTCATTAAGACAAAGAAAGTCATACTTACGAATTGATTTATGAATTTTATATAATTTGTAAAGGATTTTGATTAGTTATCTGCACAAGCAATTGCAAATGACATAAATGTCAAATTTATTGAAGTTTTAACATAATTCAAATTACAATTAGATTACTTGATATTTCAGAACCTACCCCTGAGTTGAGATACATGCTATTCCTTTTTATTAAGGTTAAAACCATTATTATTAAACGAACATAAGTCTATAATCATAGCAATATATACATATTATTTTCATTAAGCAAACATCAATTTCGCAAAAAAGTTAATTTACAGTTGCTGACATAAGCCAGTGTCAGTGTCAGGCAATGAAATTATACATTGCTTTTTGTCTAAAGATTTATAACATTTTGCTGGTATAAATTAACGTATTTAATTTTATTTAGTTTAGTATAGCTATAGGCCTTCAGGCCTGAAAAAAGCTATAATATATATATATATATATATATATATATATATATAGCACTCTAGTATTTGTTTAATGTATTAAATCAAATGTATTAATTTTTTCATATTTTACGTTACTTTGTGGGACTTTTTTAGGGCATCTGTCCTGTCTAATTCCCTAAATTTCAATTAAATAAATAAATAAATAAATATGAAATACAGCATCCACGCACAAATCTTCCTCCAAGTTCATAACTAAATTATCCCCGGTGTTTCTGCGATGCTCCTTGCATTTATGCAAGCCTTCGATTTGCGTAGTTCCGGAATTATTCTTGCACTAGTCCAATTCGCACCTTGGAACATAAATTGTATAATATTGTAGAACCAGGTTGTTTTTGACAGGAGATGAAGTTTCTTGGTTGCAATAAGATGTGACGTAGAATGGTCAGGCCTAACTACCCTTTTAAAGACAATTTTAGCCTGCGTCTTTGACACAAATGAACATACTCAGTAGTTATAAGTATATTGAATTAATTAACAAATACAAGTCCTTATATATAATTGAATGTGTCGTGTTTTTTGCCTATGTCTATAATAAACTAAAAACACGACAACTTGCAAAATAATGCAATGTCGGTACACAATGTGTGTGAAATCTGACTCAGTAGAGGTCTCATAGCGCAGAGGTTTGCGAAATGCTTCCTTATAGTATATTGCAACGTAACCCAGTAACTTGACGTAGAATGCTGAGTTTGTATACAAATAACTTATCTAGCACATGTCGTGAATTAGTTTTTATATTCGAATTAAACTCACTTTTGTGTCCACATTATTTTACTAAATTTTTACACATTTTACTAAGTTGTCTTGTCCATGATCAAACATTAGTTTGAACACCGTGTATAAGCTGAACTCAAAATTATCAGTAAAAGCATCTGTTGTTTCCGTGTTATTACTAAAATATAAACTATTAACACGCGTAAGTGCTTGAAAAATTTCTGGAAATATTTGGAAATATATATTATCTGCAGCTATTTTTTCAATAAGAGCATGAGTGCATGCCTATTGAAAAAATCCGGACTCCGAAGGAATATTATGAAAACCGTTACAGTTCATAAATGCAAAAGCCTCAGAGTGTATAAAACTTCAATAAAACCAGCGCGGAAAGTTTTTAAACGTGTACATTTGAAAATATACGAGTTAAGGACTAAGTGAAAGTGTTTGCAGTGCATCCTTACGAATATTTGGTACAATTCCAAACTGTAAACATTACATTTAGATACATCAAGTGTCAATTTTTCATATCAGAATTTTGTATCGTATTCTGTAAGTGATTAGTTTCAAATATGCAGAAAAAAATGTGTTAGTTGCCAAAGACAGCAAAACGCGCACGACCAGCTGGGAGTCGAGCAGGGACCAGAAGCGAGCCCGTCTCTCAACGCGGAGGAGCGCAGCGACTCGGCCCTTAGCGACTCGGAGCCCAGCGGGACGATGTACTAGAACAGACCAACGGTGCTGGTAGTAGGGATAAGGGAACCGCTGCGGAGAGCTTACAAAGCAACGAGGAGGAACGCCATTTACACAACGTGAAATATGACACCCCAGAGGATCGGCTCTTGGAACTGGTTCGAATGGGGTACGACTGCATATTCAAGCGAATCCTCACTTGGTCGAACATCATCAGAACCGAGAATCGAAGGTACATGCGGCGGTGGACCAGGTCCGCGATAACGCTATGCAGCTAGTGGGTATGATTTGAGAGCTACGACACGAGCTTGCCGCAAAGGAGAGCGGAGAATAAAACGCGATGATCCAGAAGCTGCAGGACAATGCGGCTGACCAGCCAACGGCGCCACTCCCACCCTCAAAGAGGCAGACGACGTACGCTAGCGCACTCGGCGGACTAAAAAGGCCAGCGACATACGCGGTCAGCGTAGCCCCGTAACTAGACTGAGAAACATCTGCACAAACGCGACAGATCCTCAAAGAGGTGGTTAACCCGAGGAAAGAAAAGATCGCCTCCGCCTCAGTACGTGGAGCCCTCAACAAAGCAGTGATTGTAGGTTGCGCGGCCAAAGAAGAAGCGGAGAAGCTCCGAATAGCAGCGATTGGCAGGCTTCGAATCACTACGGTAAAGAAGGCCTGGCCGCGAGTGGTGTTTCCGAGGGTAGACAAGGAGGAGAGCGCGAACCTCGTGGATATTATCGCGCAGAACAACGCGGACTTAGTCGCAGCCCGAGGTGGTGACGACACCTTCCGCGTCGAGATTAAGGAATGGTTCCGGTTTGGCAACAGGGGCACGATCCTAGAATCAGCATCGTATTCGAGGTCGCTCCGGACTCTGCAGGGCACTCTTAGACGGGCCGGTGAACCTCGCGTGGCACAGGATTTGGGTCGAGGACCACCTGAGCCTGATCAGGTGCTATCGATGCTACGGATTCGGCCATCAATCCGATTCCTGCAAGGAGAAGGAGCTGGTCTGCGGAAACTGAACAGAGAGCGGCCCCGTCTTTAGAGGTTGCCGAGCGAAAACATGCTGCGTGATATGCAAGCGGGCCAACGCGGAAAAGCGAGGACGCGGCGATACATCCCATCACACCAAATCGGAGGAGTGCTCTACCACAATCAGGGTTAAGCGGGCCATTGTGGCAAATTGATTACAATGGCTGGTAACTCCTTCGTACCATACACATCCACCAACCTGGGGCGGATCGTATGCGACCAGATCAACCTTCGGGGAGGAGAAGGCTGCTACAGCTAATCTGACAAAGATAATCCTGGACAACAGCATCGACGTTCTCCTGGTAAAGGAACCCAACACGCGGGGCGAGTTAGTGCTTGGGTTTCCGTTGACATACCAAACACTCTCAAGTCGCGTCGATCTGCCGCGTAGCGCGATAGTGGTACCAAACAGAGCGTTCGCTGCGATGCTAGTAGTGGATGCCTCGTGCGAGTTCGTGACCACCCCCGTCGGGTCGTTTTATGCGGCGTCGGTGTATCTTGCACCGGTATACGGCAGGCGCAACAAAGACGATAACGAAACCAAGTTACTACCACGGGTTGAGAGCGCGCTTGGCAAAATCCTCCCACAAAGTGGCGTGATCCTGGGCGGTGATTTCAACGCGCGATCGCCGCTGTGGTTCGCACGCGATAAAAATGCCCGGAAAAAGCCATCACAGAGCTTCTTCAGTTAGCCTCCCTCCATCGATTCGATGTAGGCATCTTTCATGTCTTTCAAGTTTTCCCTGTTCTGGGCTCTTTAATACCAGTTCAGCCCTGCGTATCTTTTCAGGTCGTCGTACCAACATTGCGGTGGTCTTCCCAAGCTTCTTCTCTCTCTCCAGGGTCGCCATCTTGTTACTTTTCCGCTCCACTTATCGCTACGTCGAACAACATGTCCGACCAACTGCCACTTAAGGAAACATTCTCTCGGTTATATCGCTAACTTTAGTGCTCTGTCTTATCCATTGCTTGGTTTTATGGTCTCTAAGTGATATTCCTAATATTTTTCTCTGAATTGCTCTCTGATGTACTTGCATTGTGTTTAGTGTCCTTTTATTTAATACCCAGGTCTCACATCCGTAAGTGGTAACGGGGAGGATGCACTCATTATAGATTTTTGTTTTTAGTCTTGTTGATAATTTCATTTTTATCATATAATTTAGTTTTCCGTAGGCTGCCCAGCTTAGTCTTATTCGTCTTTTTATTTCTGTATCTTGACTATCCTTCTTGAGCGTTATTGCTTGTTCTAAGTATACGCAAGCGTCCACTATATCAATATGTTTTTCTTCTTCAATTAATGTATTTGAATTAGTTTGTTGGTTTGTCATAATTTTGGTTTTGTTTGTATTCATTTCAAGGCCGATTTTCTTTGTTCAGTTCTACTAACATTTCTTTTAGTTCATCTTTATCCTGCTCAAATACGATAACATTATCAGCAAATCTCAAGTTGGTTAGTTTTTTCTCCTTGTATCGTGGCTCTTCGTAGTTCCCAGTGGAGTTTCTTGAAAACATCCTCCAATACCAGCGTGAATAATTTTGGCGAGATGATGTCGCCTTGTCTGACTCCTCGTTGTATTTTAATTTTATCGGTTGTTTGGTGAGTTTTTATTCTCATTGTAGCTTTGCTGTAGATGTATTTGATTAGGACTATATACCTCTGGTCAATTCTGGCATTCCTCATTGCATTAATTATTGCCCAAGTTTCCACTGCGTCAAATGCTTTTTTGAAATCTATAAAAGCCATCCATATATCTAAGTTATATTCGATAATTGTCTGACTGTGTGGAGGTGTTCTATTGTGCTGTATTCTTTTCTGAACCCGGCTTGTTCTGTGGGTTAACAGATTTCAATTTGTTTTCTATTCTGTTTGTGACGATTCTCATAAACAACTTATATACCTGTGACAGCAAACTTATGGGTCGGTAATTCTCGAGGTCAGTTGGGTCACACTTCTTAAATATAAGGATAGTTATTGAATTTTCCCATTCGGTTGGTACTTTTCCTTGTAACAGGCATTTGTTGAACAATTTTTGTAATTCTTGTTTTGTTGTTTTCTCACTCCCTTTCAACATTTCTGGTAGAATGTTATTGTCACTTCCAGCTTTGCCATGCTTCATCTGCTTTAAAACCAATTCAATTTCTTCTATTTCGATTTCTGGTACCTAGTTCTTCCGAATTTACATTGATAATACGTTCTTTTGATTTTTCGTTGTTATGCAGGTTTACTTCCTCGGAGACTTTTGATTTGTATAGGTCTACATAGAATAGTTCTGTAATTTCCAGCATGTGTTTTCTATCTGTTATTGTGTTTTTTTGTTTGTCTTTCAGTCTATACATTTCCTTCCTTTGACATTTATTTCTCCTAAAAACATTCAATCCCCTATTATTTTCAATCAGTGTTTCTACCTTAAGAGTGTCATATTCTAATATATCGATCTTCGCTGATTTACGGGCAACCTTGTTATTTTCTGTATAGTCCTAATTTTTGGCACAAATGTTCCTTAGTACTCTAGGAGCGACCCTTTAAAAGTCTCGGCCTCTGGGGTGCCAGCGTTGTATGGAGGAGGCTTTGGCAGTAGTTAAAAAACTTCTATTGTTCAGGTAAAGTACTTTTTTTGTTTTGAACACGGAAAAACTTATTAGGAAAAGTTGTTCAGAATCTAAAACTATGGCGCCACACAAAATTTCAGAAAGATTGAATGACTTTAATGAAACAGTGTTTATTGAAAGGAATTGCAAAAATATTTCATCTCATACACAGCGTTTTATAAAACTATGCTAATATTTCTGAAATTTTACAGCGGGCTATAGTTTTACATTATGAACAACTTTTTCTAATAACATTTATCCGTAATATGAACAGATAAGGTACTTTATATCATGATCCTTTTTAATAACACGAGGTTTCTTCTTCTGCTTCTTGATCCAAAAAACTACAACGCCGGCACCCTAGAGATAGCTACTTTTAAGGAGTCGCTTCTAGGATACTAAGGAACGTTTCTGCCAAAAATCAGGACAATTTTTTTTAGGTTTCCTTTAAAATTTGTCTAATATGCCTGGTCTAATGATATGTAGCATGTAAAAGATCTCTTGCTAGGGTTAGAAATCCTTAGTCTTGGCAAAATTCTAAGTAGCACTTTAACCATATGGCCACAGCAGTCGGTGTCTAAGGAACCTGGTACTCCGCATGCCTAAACATTGTTCATAACAAACAAACAAAGAGCAAGTGGTTTTTCCCAGTGTGAACTTCAAGTAGCTGTATTATCTTAAGGAAGCGTTTAACGACAAAAGTTCATATACCATTTTTTTCTTAACATATCATCAGCAATCATCTGTCGAAGTTTGTACCCGACCTTGTAGATCACACGCGTATCGTTGCCCATGTTTGTGTCTTTTACAACATTTATCTTGTATCTTTTGGATCTCATTTGCGTCAAGGGTAAATCCCGGTCTAGGTACCAATTACTACTTTTATGTATTCCACACTTAAAAACAAAAATAGACAATATTTAATTTTTTGTGGTGCTCAGCTTGTATTAATTCGACCAAACGTATATTCGGTGAGAGCGTGTAGTCGACTGGTAAGGCGTGTTATATATCTTTGATCACAGCTCTAATTGAGTTGCCAAATTATTATATAACAAATATTAAATGGATATCTACCCTCTTGCTTATCAAGAAGAAGTAGTATCAAGAATATTTTCTCAAACACTTACCTTTCTACTTATTGAGTTATTTTCGATTGACGTTTCTCACTAATGAAAATATGACATTTTAAATTACGTCATTTGATTCTTATTTAAAATTTACCTCGGCTAGACAGCTATTAAGCAATGAGACTCTCCTTCTCTTCAGCTGAATGGGTTAATGTTAAAATTATTAATCTTCTTGTTGTTGAAAACTGAATTATATAAAATATTAACTAATTGACTTCTTTAATCAATTACACTCTTTTGTACATTTAATTACATATTCTTATTCAGTTAGTTAGTATAGTACAGATTTGTTTAGCATTACAATAAATCAACTAAATGTTGTCAAATTATTTAATCAAATGTTCTTAGATTTCCAAACTTGATGTTAAAATTAATTACAGATACCCTAATCCAAAATATGTTAATTTCTAATTACTATGTCCGAAAACGTCGAGTACCCGAATCAATGTAAATTTAGAAAACTCAATATTCTAAATTACGCTCTAATTCTAAATTACAATGGTTGCCACTAATTTTGTCGTACCAAACTTGTTAGTTCTTTCTTAATGAAATTAAAGAAATAGACACTAACCTTCTTGAAGCATCGCTTGTACCTGAGTGTATTTTCTATCAGCTCCTAACTGAATAACAGCCTGTAAACACTTTTTTTGAGTTCTTCACGACCAAAATAGCTCGTTGAAGCTCTCTGCCCCTTAAGATCTGCCTATATCGTAGAACAGCATGCCACAAACACCAACACTTTTACCTTTTACTGGTTGAAGCAAAAACGCCACTTCAGATGGCTTCAAAAAATCTTGAAGTTCTAATCTGAATAATAGCTGTGACCATTATTCAAATTTGATCGTAAAGAAAGTTATCTTGCTATTACGTATCAAATATACAAATATTACTTTCACGATTAAAGGAAATATAGCCCTTTAACGTGATTATTTAAACGTAGATTATTATTTTCAAGATACTTTTTACTTCGTGTAAACAACCAACTGGTTTCCCATTACTACTACCACCAGTTATCTACACACAACTGTTATCACATGATACCTATTAGATCTGGATATTATTATTAAATTAATTAAGCATCCACACAGCATGCTGCATTACAGGCGTTTGTGTTTGCACTACAAATGGTCTTCTGATAAAATAAATAAATAAATGTATTCCTCAGTAAAAACAAAAATAAACAACATAATTTATTATTCTTTCAAGGTGCACCCTGTATATATTTGCCAGAAAGCATAATCAGTTTTGTGCCAGGTAGAAATATAATTCGCATGCCAAATATCGACTTCCTCCAACAAATAGTTTTTGAGCTATACCGCCAACATACGTACAGACCGACAGACTGAGAGACAGACGGAATTGAGAAAGCATCTTTTTCGTGATCCAGGAGCCCTGAAACGTAAAGATCTGAAGAAATCTGGACATGTGATTTTTTCGCGATTACAATACTTCTTTCGTCTTTTAGACGAAGAAAGTAAAAATACGTACAAATTGTAGGCAAAGCTCAAGTTATAATTACCTTTTATATTTAGTCAATTATATGAGCTAATATTTATTTGGCATGTTTTCTTCTTTTCTAGATTGGTTTTATGAGAAGTGTTCATCTATTATATTTAATTATTTACACTACTACAAATTCATTATATATTGCCAAAATATCTAATTTAGTATATAATACCAAAATGCAATTTTTAGTATATGTAATACCAATACGGAAAGCACTTTATTGCAAAATTAGTGTAAAAGTTGGAGCGCGGCCGCCAGTGAGTGCTCCAATTATGGGAATTTTACAATAGTCACCTCCACACGCGTGTTACATTATTTTACACTATTTCTTCTGGGACGGTTCCCCAATCTGCAAGGATTTCAGTTTTTAAATTTGACATTTTGTCAAAATAATTGGCATTTTGTCAGTTTTTATCATGGTATCATTAAGTGCAGAGTGAAGAGGGTCACTTTCCGCTTGCATTCTAGTGCGGAAAGTGAGTACTTTCTGCACCGGAGTAGAAAATAGTATATTAAAACGCAAGTTGCATAAGGAACGATTTTATTGCACATGTCTAAGTTTAGAAAACGAGTGCGACAGCAGGCTTTATGAAGCGAGTGTCTTATATTATTTCACCTAGTTTGCATGAAAATAATCTAAAACTTTTAATTTTGACATTTCATAAATGTGGCAATCTATCGGTTGTCTGAAATAAATGAGGTTGCTTTAACGTTTTTCATATGAATAAAACAATGCAAAAACGATGTTTAAATGGACACTCTTAAGGCACTGCTTTCAATGTTTGAATAGCCACATCAAAACTCCAAACTAGATAAAAATGTTAAAACGCTTGTGCGGTAGAATTTTCATTATAACATGATAAAAATAAGTGCATTTAACACTTTTTGCATGGTGATTATAAAAGTCGTCTTTTTTTAACGAGAAATCGTGAAAAAAAGTAACACTTTTTTAACTATTTTATTAAAACTGTGAATTGTCAATTTGACAGCTGTAAATTCTGAAGTCCTTTTCGACCATATTTCGAGTTACAAGGGAACACTGTGCAAAAAAATAACGTGTACAACACGTATGAAAGCAACTTTAATAACTCATTTGTTTGATAAACTCGGGCTTCGCCCTCGCCCATAGCGTCAAAGATGTTTTAACTGCGAATTGCGATTAGCCACATCCTTCCACAGTAAATAGCCCTTTACGCACAACCGTGCGTGTTCTGTGAGTTATATATTATTGATCATTTATAGCAGCGGTCGTAGATAAGATAATTTACATAATTTATACATTAAAAAAAACAAAATACATTAAATGACTCCACCTCTTATTTCGAAGCGGCCGCTTTCATTTTCAGCAGGTCTGGAGCACCAGACCAATATCGACGACCAAATATTCTCGCGTTACAGGATGTTCTGACTGTTAAGTAATACACAATTTCAAACATGCTTATAAACGAAAACCCTGTAAACAATCCAATAATTCCGCCAACATTCGCCCAGAAATCTGTGTATGTATATAATTGGTTCCTTTCTGAAGGGACAAACTGCCCACCCTTAAAGAATATAAATAACTGGGCCACGTAAAGCCTGCAACAGAATAGTATTATTAAACAAAACTACTTGTTAAGATATATTACATTTCTTTTTCAAACAGTTCTCTATCTGTTTGGAGTTCCTCGAAACCTACACTAAGTGGAAGAAAAGTTTCTTTTAGCTTGATGTCCATTAACGAGGTCTCTGTATCAAAGTTCATGGAGAAACAAGCTGGCAAGCAATCACAATTTTCTGTATAATTTATATTTGTAACATGGAAACTTGTGTCTGTTAGTTTTAACAGATTAGCTTGCTTTTGATTATTATCTATTTTTTTTGCAAAAAATAATTCTGAAAAGAGAATATTATTGAAGAATTAAATTGTAGCTGATGACCTAACTCACTTATTGCGTTATTTAGACATTGTTTACTAGCGGCACCACATATAGGTGTGAATTCCTCCTCTATAAATGGAAATTTGCTAATGTTCATGTGAAGCAATTTTAAACAGACTTACTTGGCATATAGAATCTAACGCATTTGCACATTGCAAACGTAAAATTGGTTAAACATTCTGTTACACAATTTTGCTGGTTATATTTTTTAAAAAACTTTAACTGCCTTTCGTGTGAGAAATAGCAATTTCTGTCTTGCGGAGTGTAATCGTCTAACTCTATAGAGGTAGTCATTATGTTAGGTTTAACTGCAACCATAACAGAATGTTCAAAAGGAATGTAAAAATAGTGTTGGTTCATGTTAGGGAATTCTGCTGGATCATGTAGCGAGATCTTTAAAAATGTTCAAATTAAATGCAATTCCAATAGAGAACCAATGAATTTTATAGCAACCTTGTATCCTTGCACACTGCCACCGCAAAGGTAATCTACCTGATCTCTGAAAAAATAAAATACAGCCCTAAGCCCTCCATTCAAACCAGCAAACGTTCTTCTAGGATATGCTTCTGTATCGGCATCTAGTTTATAACCTTTTTCTGGCAACCATTCTGATCTTTTGCCATGTGTCGTAAAACAATCGGGTGGATATTTCCTGCGTAAAGATTACTTTATTTGGCGTATTCTAATTTTGCATTATCTATTCGCACTTACACGATATCTGTAAACATTTCCGATCGATCTAGCAAATTAAAGGTGTAGCATAAACCTTCACTTGTTAAAATTGGTGAAAATAGATCCGTGTAATTTTTGGTCATGTCGTTACCTTGCCATTCAAGATCCGCCAAATAATTTTCGAGATGTGGAGCAACCTAAGAAAAGGATGACTAGTTTCTATAATACAGTGTTAGTCATAAGCAATACAACTTTTCCAGAAAATAATAGCTAAATACATCAAGATATATAAAACAATGTATATTAATCTACTTAAAAAATGCATTAACAATCCCTAAAATATTTTTTTATATTTTGAAAAAGAAATTAACTGTGACACCGAATAGAAATTTAAAATTTTTCAACTGTAGTAGGGAAATCAAAACAAATATTTGACTTCTGTTTTCAGCCACCGCACTGCCCTCGAAAAGTTAATAATGTGCAAACCATTTTTCTTTAGCTGCAATAATAACGGAGACTTCCATTTAATCCCATCGAAAATACGACACCATGTACAGTAAAGTAAAAAAATTATGTTTCGAAGTCGCATTTTAAATTTTTATTGATTTAACGATTATTCTTATTCGTTAAAATATTAATTAGCTGTAATAGATTCCAAATAACTACCACCGAATAATAATGAAACACTATTTGGACATTTTTGTCGATACTCGGCGCAGCGTACACTAAGAGTGGATTATGCAACCCAAATGACATATTACAAAGCTGACTGGAGCAGTATTTTAAAAAGAGTTACTAAAGAATTAGAGATGGCGGTCCTTATAATTAGACCTACTTTCAACAGACATTAAATAATTTCTTGAGGTTATGATAGAAATAGAAACTTCGTCCAGCTTAAAAAGCATGACATTTGTGCACCTGTAATATATGCATGTGGCCTGGCTCTTGCTCAATCTTATTATTGCCTACATATTACAAGTGCACAAATGTCATGCTTTTTAAGTTGGTCAAGTTTACATTTTGATCATAACCTCAAAAAATTATTTAATGTCAGTTGAAATTAGGTCTAATTATAAGGACCGCCATCTTTGATTCCTTAGTAATTATCATTAGAATACTGCTCCAGTCAGCTTTGTAATATGTCATGTGGGCTGAATAAGCCACTCTATTTGTTCGCTGCGCAAGTCAGTTTTGCATAACACGATTTTAGGACAACTTACAGATTTGCAATCTTTAAGGCAAAGGAACGGCTAGGTCGTGGCTTTTCACCTCCGACTGCTCGCAAACGCACTTTTTTGGCGACTTTTTGAGCTGCGAGGCGTCTACTATTAGTGAACACACTTTGCATCATACTTTTTGTTAACATGTATATCTGTTATGATCATGTTTTGGCACACTTAGATTTAAATTATTTATTCCAGGGACGGCCGAGGTTTTTTTTAACATTAACACCCTGTATCTCGAAAACGAAGCCTTTCCGGACCCATGTTTATTAGGACATTTTTGTTTGTATTCCAAGGAATTTTGTTGTTGTCGTGAACTAATTTTTCTATTTGCCATTAATGAGTGTCGTACGATTGTCTTCTAACTATAATTACAACAGTTTTAATAATTATCGCACCAAACTCACTTTCTAATTTCTTATTATTTTGTAAGAAATTAACACTAACTTTCTGAATTTTTATTTCTTGTACCTGAATGCTGTACCTCAGCTTCTAACTGGACAGATTCTAGTTAGCAAACCCCTCTTGGTTGTTCCCGACCAAATCAAAAGCTCGTTCTAGCTAATTGAAAACCCTATTACTTGAATAGACAGTTCTACAGCATACCGCAACACTCACTTTGACTAGTTTTACTAGCTTCGAAGTATTCTAGTATTTATAATAAAATATACTACGTTAAATTAATTCAAATAACCTTGAATTATGTACAGTCGTGTTCAAAAATGCGTTGTACAGAGACAGTTATAAGTTTATTGGTAGTTGTGTTTTTACTCAACAAAGGTTCACACTGTGTCAATAACTAGGTAGACCTGGATATATACTTTCAAAATATTTGTATAAACAACACTTTTTTAAACTTTATGTAATGAATTCATTTCTACAAAGCACAAATGCTGTACAACACTTTAATGAACACGACTGTACTTGAATAATATTTGTGACTTGAAATCACGATTGATTGTAGAGAATACTGTATTACTACTACTGATCAAACAGGCAATTATTATTCTTTCATAATTAAGTGGAATTTAACCCTTAACTTGAATATTTTTACAAAATTCTCAATTCAAGTTATTTATTATTTATCATTACTAATAACAACCTTGTGGTTGCATTTCCTACCCCACCAGTGATACACACAACTGTTATATTACATGTAATCCATTAGCTATCTGGATATTAACATTTAAACTAAATGTAACATGCATCCTGTATGCTGCATTACAGCGTTAGCATGCCGCAAATTTTAATGGGTTAATTAATTTATTATTCCTGATGAGTGCAATTTTCAGCTAACCTACTTACATTTTATGTTTTATGTTTTGCTTTCAGGTTATAACGAATGAGCGACTCGTTCAAATTCAACTTAACATAATTGTTTATTTTGCTTGATCCGTATGATTAAATATTTCATTGGCGGCGTTTGCGATACATTTAGTATTTTGTATTGTTTAATCATTTATTATCCAGTTGGTGAGTACATTACATATGATGCGTTGTATTAACTGAGTGGTTTTCGTTTTGAAGTGATTATATTTCTTATGCTATTGCGGTGTTTACCGATATTTGATTTCTTGATGTTATTATTCTACCTTAGTATCGACTTGGTGAACGAAGTAAATAAATCAGGTTCTACTTTGCATTTGGTCGCCAGCGTAGCCGAGCGGTTAGGGCGCCAGGCTGCGGTACCACGGTACGGGGTTCAATCCCGACATCTGGCTTTCGGGCGGCCACCCAGTCGCTTTAAAAATTGGGTACCGAAACCATAGTTGTGGACGCAGGGAAAGTAAGGCAGTCGTCGAAGACGTGATGCTAACCACTTCACCCAGTACACCGTTAACGTGTGCCAGATGACTGGGTTTCGGAAAGAGATATTTCGGCGACCCTGACTCGCCTTGTCTCAGGCCATGTTCCTACATGGAATGAAATGCCCGAACTTTACTTTACTTTGCATTTGATTATCTTTTTTTGGATTTGATTTGCAGAACTTTCAACTTTTGGGTGATCTGAAAAAAGGAATTCAACTCTTTTGTCAATCGTTCGGGACTATTGGATCTGGCGCCTTTGTATGTACATCCGGTATTTTGACTCACGACCACGCGAGGGCTCGTTTGGCACACTTATTACCAACGTCGCCAAGTCTGGACCCAATTAACAATATTAGACATTAATTAGAAATCGTTGCGGTAATAAATAGTCAAAATATTGTAGTTGTAGTCGCTCTTACACATAAAAAATTAATGTATAGCCAAAGCTTCAGACCTACAATTTTATTAGTTTTCTATAATGCCCTGTAGAAACCCATTTTAAAGGTATCCAACTGGAAAATCACCTATCTCACATCAATACATATTAAAAATGTAATAAAAATGTAACGTTTGAAAAAATCGTTTGAGCCGTTTTTGAGAAAATCAAAAAATCACAAAAGTAAACACCATACTTCCGCTTATGCGATTTTCTTCAAAAGCTTGCTGTCGCATTTAGATAATACACAAAACTTATATATTAACTTTCAACGTCATACCTCTTTTCATTTTTGAGATTGTCTGTTCACATTCACTGTTACACACACACACACACAGAGACCAATAAACAAAAACATATTTCAGGACACCCTAAATCGTGAAAACCTATTGAAAACTCAATTTCGAATTTTTGGGGTAAATCCAATACTTTATTTATTGTAAAAGAAGGTAAAAATGAAAGTATGAGAACGTTAATAGTATGGAAGAGAAATGGAAGTGTGGCGATAACAGATAAGGAAATTCATTTGGTAGAATTCACAGTAGTTGACTACCCTCGACAAAAGGGTTGCAGCCTGGTAACATGCCCAACTGTACAACTTACCAATGCACTTTTCGCCTAACGGAAATTTTGCCGACTTTATTGCCCTGGCATAACGGGAGTGCGAATTCTTCAAAAGGCTCCTTTTGGTTATAAGTAACAGAATTGGCATAAGCAGTTCAGTTAGAGCTCAATCCTCGGTAATGACGAATTCTTGGAATCTCGCATTATAATAAACGATTCTACCAGCTTACAACTGTTTTCGTTTCGAACTCAAACCATTCGCGCACGCACCCACCCTTAAATTGGTTACGCCGACGTGATAACATAATTACATTTAATTAGCTTTGCATAGTGCGCGAGAGTAATGTAACCACTCAACCAATTAACTATCAAAATAAATGCTTGCTGCCGCGAATTCTATATTTGGAATTCTCTGAACTAAAAAGAAGTGTTAGAGTTGTGAAACATTGCGCAATATTGTGAAATTATGTGACGCCACTCAATCACGCCACTCGAAGATGGCAGAGGCTATAAATAGCCGTGCTTGTGTAATTTTAGTTTAGTTTATAGATTTGTGTCATACAGAACGTTACTAGTTTATAGATTTGTGTCTTACAGAACGTTGCTAGTTTTAGATTTGCTTCTTACAGAACGTTACTCTGTACAAATTTGTAACTCCTACATTTAATTAAAAACTTGTGTAGTAAAATAAATAAAGTTTTTTTTCGTTAAGGCCACGATTGGCAACTTAACTGGCGCAGTCGGTAGGATACTTGGCAAAAGGGCACTGTGAAATTTTGAAAAAAAAATAAACTTTTTTTTCATTTTACGCTCTTTTGTGTATTTTAATACTTAACCAAGTATTCCGAAATCAACCAACACCGGTACGAAGCAACGCAACTTGGCGGACAAACATCGCCAAAAAGCAGCACCGCTAACTACTGGACCAGTCTATCGGAGACATCAGTCTATCGCAGACACCTGCTCCATCGAGGAGTTTTCTGATCATCGTGATCACCTGTACGACCAATCCAGAGGAGGTCTACACCTTTAATTAACCACGGATAACCTGTACGACCACTCCAAGGAAGTCTACACGTTCCAACTACAAATATAAAGTAAGCAACCTTTTACGTTTTAAAGTGTGTGTGTGTTTGTTTTTAAACAAATTATAAACCCAATAACATAGTTTTAAATATTTATTTAGCCTACTTAGTACGTAACAGAACGCAGTAAGTTTGACTCAGCATCGCACAGATTAAGCACTGCTTTGTGTTACATTTTCCCTAGAATAAACTGTTTACTAACATAAAAATCAATCGTTAAAAATAATAGTGAATTTTTATGCTTAGACCACCACGTTTAATATTCAACCAAATACAAGCAAATCGAAACATGGCAGATTTATTCCCACCAGGTTTTTCTGTACGAATGGTTTCTGAAATTCCAAGTTACGACGGTAACCCACTAACTTTATCAGAATTTATTAGATCTGTTGAGCTAATTTTATCCCAATTTTTAATACCAGCTCAGTCAGAAGCTTATATTAATAAATTTTTACTGTCATCCGTTAGAAATAAATTAAGAGGCAAAGCTTTAGAAGTCATTACCAGCTATGAATTCAATAACTGGAATGAATTAAAATTAACACTAATCAATAATTTTGGAGATCAGCGATCAGAAATAAATTTAACCATAGACCTTGCAAAAATGAAACAAAATCAGAAGAAATCCCCTATTGACTTTTATAACAGAGTTCGAACACATTTAGCAACTTTTAACTCAAAAATTTCCCTTGGACCTAAAGCCAGACCTATAAAAGATTATAAATTATTAAATTCAAAAAATCTAGCCCTTAGATCTTTTTTGAGCGGTTTAAATGAACCATTTGGCACTTTGTTACGAGCCAGAAATCCTAATAGCCTAGAAGCTGCTATCGCAATCGTTCGAGATGAACTAGATATACGCTATTCTCAAACTGCACATCGTAATTATTTACAAACTGAAAGTAATAAACCAGTAATAAATCGTCAGAATTTTCAAAACAACCCATGGATTAAATGTAATGAACAAATGAAACACAATAATTTTAGACCTAATCAAAATTTTCAACGACAATCAATTCCACACTTTCCTAATACATTCCGAAGCCCTCAGAATCCCACGTTATAACGTAATTTTTCTCAAACCCCAGGTTGGTATCGACAACCTTTTGAAAGAAATGTTTTCGCTCCGAAACAAAATTTTGTACCAAATAATCTTGTTGAAAAAATGCAAACGTCAACCATACACGCCGCTATTCCAAAACGACCATTAAACAGTAATATTCAAAATTTAAATTCAAACAAAAGACCAAATTTTCGTTCTAATCATTTACAAGTAGCCCAGCCGAGCAATTACGATTTCGAAGAATTCCATCAGGATATTGACACAGAACGTAATGACCCACTTGACCGACTTCTTGAAGCCGACGCACTTGAAACTAATATAAGCAATGATTCTCAGAATGTTTATTCAGAGTACTTAGCAGAACACGACACTGACCCAGATTCTGTAAATTTTTAAATACAGCCTTGGATAAAATTGAAACGTTTCTTGTAACAACAATCAAATCTAATTTACCGTATATTTTAATACCAGGAACACAAGATAAAATATTAATTGATACCGGCAGTAGTAAAACGCTAATATCACCTTTATTTGTAGAAACACATTTTCCAAATTTAATATATAATTATAATTTTCAAATAACCACACCCCATGGTACTACGACACATAATCAAGTAGCCGATATTCCAATAAACTCATTATTTTTAGAACCCGGAAGTCATATGTGCTATATGTTTAATTTTAGCCCCGATTATGTTGGATTAATAGGATCTGATTTATTAGCAAATATAAATGCAAACATTGATTTTAAATGGATGCATATTCAAACCGAGCAAAATATTATCCCATTTTACTACAATCAATCCAAACTTAAACAAGAAGTTAAAAAAAGGAACGAATGTAATTTTTCTAAAATAAATCAACACTCGCAGCCTCTTAAACGAATATATCTACCCCCTAGATCAGAAAAACAAATTATTTTACTAACTGTAAATAGTAATGGTACATATTTGTGTGACAAAATAATATTTGACAAAGACTGTAGAACACCTAGAGCTATAGTTAAAGTCCATAATAATTATTTTTATACAACAGCAATTAATACATCCAATCAGACAAAAGAATTTTATATTTACAACCCACTGTTATTAGATGACTATAAACACTCGAATTTAATAGAAATAAATAACAATTTTAATTTAAAATCTCGAAATCAACTTCAAAATGAAAACTTAAAAAACATTAATACAACACATTTAAATGCTGAAGAAGCTCATGCATTAACGACTCTATGTTACGAATTCAAAGATATTTTTCATCACCCAGAACTACCATTGACTTACACAAACTTGACAAGACATTTTATACGTACAAAAAATGGCATTCCAATCTTTACAAAAAATTATCGCTACCCTCATGTTCATCGCGAAGAAGTAAAAAACCAGATAAACAAAATGCTTGCTGACGGAATTATTGAACATTCAGAGTCACAGTATAACGCACCTATATGGATCGTTCCAAAAAAATTAGATAGTTCAGGCAAACAAAAATGGAGGATAGTTATTGACTATAGGAAATTGAACGAAAATACTATAAAAGACAAATACCCATTACCTCTCATAGAACAAGTACTTGACAATTTAGGTAAATCTGAATATTTTACTACCCTTGATTTAGCCTCAGGTTTTCATCAAATTAAAGTAAACAAAGCTAATAGAGAAAAGACAGCCTTTTCTACTGAAGAGGGCCATTTTGAGTTTAAACGAATGCCGTTTGGGCTCAAAAACTCATCCAGCAGCTTTCAACGACTTATAAATCAGGCATTGATTGGCCTAACACCCACACAATGCATGGTTTACCTTGATGACATAATTATTTATTCAGTATCCCTACAAGAACACATGATTAAACTACAACATGTTTTTGAAAAATGTCGCACTGCTAACTTAAAAATATAATTAGACAAATCCGAATTCTTAAAAAAATCCATTGCCTATTTAGGACACATCCTTACTAAAGACGGTGTAAAACCAAACCCAGATAAAATCAGTGCTATTATGAAATTTCCCTTACCAAAAACTAGAACTGATATAAAATCGTTTCTAAGACTTTTAGGTTATTATCGAAAATTTATAAAAGACTAGCCGGCCCGGCAAACGTTGTTCTGCCAAAAATAATTTGTCTCTGAAACCCCGTTTCATCACTATAGAGTTTTAATTTTATGTCATGTCTATCGTCTTGGAGTAAATGCCATTTTTGCAATCAACGTCCCAAAAAACCTCAATAACGACACCCATATCGATTGTTTAGGCTTATTTACCCCATTTCACCCCATTTTGGGGTTACATGTTCTGCTATGCGAGATATCTTAAAATGAAATTTTGGGGGACCCGACAGACGTTGTCCTGTCCGAACGTTGGTTTGCCTGCTATTAGCAGGGTCAGCAAAGATTTTTTCGATTTTCTAATTTTCGATTTTTTTTCATTTTAATAAATATTGGGGGCGGAGGGGGGGTGAAATTTTGGGGTTATATGTTATGATATGCGAGAAATCTTTAAAAAATTTAAAAAGAGAAATTTGTCAAAAAAAATTAAAACAATTTCTAGAACCCGACTGCAGCGCCACCTACCGGATCCAATTGTGAATCTAAACCATTCAGGGACCCACTCAAACACACACAAAAAATTTCATCAAAATCGGTCCAGCCGTTTAGGAGGAGTTCAGTGACATACACACGTACAGAAGAATTATATATATAAAGATATGGCTCAAAAGCCGGCCAAGTATGGATTGAAAATTTACGCCCTCTGTGACTCACAAACGTTTTATACGTATAATATGCAGGTGTATTGTGGAGCTCAACCACCTGGGCCTTACGTCATCTCTAATAGACCCTACGATATCAAAATATTGGTGGGTGGTGGGAGGGAGGGGGGGGGGGTAAAATTTTGGGGGACCCGACAGACGTTGTCCTGTCCGAACGTTGGTTTGCCTGCTATTAACAGGTTCAGCAAAGGTTTTTTCGATTTTCTAATTTTCGATTTTTTTTCATTTTAATAAATATTGGGGGCGGAGGGGGGGTGAAATTTTGGGGTTATATGTTATGATATGCGAGAAATCTTTAAAAAATTTAAAAAGAGAAATTTGTCAAAAAAAATTAAAACAATTTCTAGAACCCGACTGCAGCGCCACCTACCGGATCCAATTGTGAATCTAAACCATCCAGGGACCCACTCAAATACACACAAAAAATTTCATCAAAATCGGTCCAGCCGTTTAGGAGGAGTTCAGTGACATACACACGTACAGAATAATTATATAGGTATATAAAGATTATGCTAAAATAACAAAATTCCTGACTTTATGTTTAAAGAAAGATTCAAAAACTATACACGATCAAAATTTCATTGAACAATTTGAGAAACTAAAAATCTTGCTAACTAATGATCCAATATTAGCTTATCCTGACTTTACAAAACCATTTGAGCTAACTACAGATGCTAGCAAATTTGATATTGGAGCAGTATTATCACAAAATAACAGACCTATCAGCTATGCATCAAGAACTCTTAACCAAGCCGAAATTAACTACCCCACAATAGAACGAGAATTATTAGCCATTGTTTGGGCCTGCAAACATTTCCGCCCCTATTTATATGGCGTACATTTTACAATATTTACAGACCATAGACCTTTAATATGGCTTCGCAACATCAAAGAGCCAAATTCTAAATTAACCCGTTGGAGTATAAAATTAGAAGAATTTAATTTTACCATTAAATACCTACCAGGAAAAACCAATAAGGTAGCTGATGCCTTAAGTCGAATTAATATAAATCCCCTATCAATTGAACAATTAGACACACCAGAACCCAATTTTGATGATAATGCAAGTATATTGGCACAAAGACCATACTGACTTTACTATACCTACTTTTGTACCACCTACACAAGAAATTGAACCAATAGATAATCAAAATATTGACAGTGATGTAAATACTGTACATTCACAACATTCATCATCCCCAGTAATAGACATATCTGAACTACCCCTGCAATATCATAAGAATCAGTTAGAATTTATTAACGCTGTAATTCCAAAACCATTTAGAATCACTAGATTCGATGGCTACACACATATAAGTATTTTTGTGAATAACAATAACTTCCACGAAAAGTTTGTACAATTACTATTAGAATATTGTACACCAAACTCCCATTATTACTGTATATTTCAAGACGAAAATATTTTTGATAAATTTTCCAAATTTATTACTGAAAACAGTAATGAAAATTCTCCTCACTTCCATCGATGCACTAAGCAAGTAACTTATGTTACTAATCCTGATCACCGTGAACAACACATTTCGGACTATCATTTAGGTAAAACTAATCACAGAGGAATTAAAGAAACTAGCGAACACCTTAAACGTACAGTCGTGTGCAAATAAATCTGGGACAGTGTTTTTTTCACATGCAGATTCAGTTAAGAATTTGAAGAATATTTCCATGGATTTCCTCTTATCAGAGAGAGTTACGAGTTTCAGTACCTGTTAAAGTTTAATGTAACTCTTTCTGATAGCAGGAAATCCATGGAGATATTCTTCAATTCTTAACTGAATCTGCATGTGAAAAAAACACTGTCCCAGATTTATTTGCACACGACTGTACTTATTATTGGAAAGGAATTGACAATGATATTAAGCGATACATCAATAATTGTGACACATGTAAACGAGAAAAATATCATAGACACCCAAATACATTGCGTTTTAGTTTAACGCCTACTTATGAGAAACCTTTCTCTTGTATCAGCATAGATATTTTCCAAATCAATCAAACTAAATATTTAACCGTAATTGACAATTTCAGTAAATTCACACAAGCATATTTATTAGAATCCCAAAACAAAATAGACATAACAAAAGCATTGTTAAAATTCTTCTCACATTATGCCGTATCTCAGAAAATCATCGCTGATAACGAATTCGATAACGCTATAATAAAAGAATTTTTAAAATTACATAAAATACAATTACATCTAACTACACCTTTGCATCATGAATCAAATGCACTCATTGAACGAGTGCACTCGATAATTTTAGAACACTATAGATTATTAAAGCATACCCCTGAAAAAGAAAAAATGCCTTATTGCATATTAGCCTATAATAACTCAATACATTCCAATTTAAAATTTACTCCTTCTAAAATTTTATTTGGACATACAGACAGTTATAATCCATTTGAATTATGCAATGATAACTATTTTGAGACTTACATTAATGACCATAAAAATAAAATGTCGCATTTTTACTCAGAAATCCAGTCTAAACAAAAACAAGCCAAAGAACAAAGAAATGAAAAAACTAATAAAGATAAAGGACTTGTATCTTTTAACGTTAATTAAAAAGTTTTCCTTAAAAATGACCGAAGAAATAAAAGAAGTATGAAATTTAAAGGACCCTTCAAAATTATAAAAATCCTAGACAATAATACATATCTTGTTGAAGATTTAACTACCAAAAAAACATTTAAAAGACATGCAAATGAAATACGCCAAACTGACGCAATAATACCTGTTACAGGTACTACATCTGGTTCTGCAGTTGCAGTATCCTCTTAGTTACAGGAGACGTAACAATTAAGGACCTATCAGACAACCCTGGCCTATACCCTCAAAACCTAGGAAAAGCGCAAATTAAAGAAAGCGACTGGAGTATTATAAAGACATTTGACTATACACCCTTATTAACAAATTATACTATCTGTTTGATTCACACAGATGCGTGCATCAAGACCTTTTTGATTATAATTAATCATGTAATTCAAGTCATAACTGTTCTATCTCATTCAAAGGTCGTGGTAAAGTCAAATTTGCATCTTGCCGTATTGTTTGCCTCTGTTAATATTGGAAAGGAATTTGTAAGCTTCCCTTAATGGCTTTTAAGCGGATGGATACCTTTTCTAATAGAACTTAAGCCGACTTAGCATATTTGGGATTCATGTGTTTATGGATTTCGTTCAATACAATGCCTCATTGAGAGAGCTTAGCATTAAGATTCTCAGAATAAGTATTTATTCCTACGTGCGACGCTCCGATTGGCTACGCAGGATCGCCTCAGCCAATAGTGTTTGAGCTTTCCCCTCCTTGATGAATTTGCGAGTTCGGCTCGTTGTAAATTCAGAGTGAGTTAGATTCAGAATTTCGAGTAAGCAAGTTCAGCTATGCTTTGTGCTGGGTTGCGGTCGGTCTAACTCCCTGGGAAAGACGTTTCCAGGTTGTTTTGTGTTACGGTTACGCTCAAATCGCTATTTCCGCGTGGCCAATCCAAGCGTGTCACAACAGTTGAAGCTATTGTAAAAAACCATCGGTCCATCAGTGACGTTTGTAATCGTTGTTACTCAATATACCCGTGTTTGTTAAGTCTTGTTTCACTCCAACAACTAACTGAACCCAAGTCAAGGGTTATTAAGTGGCAGTTCCCGGCAATCCCATTGAACCGGAATTCGCAGCGGATTAACTGGGGGCCCCATTCGTGGAAGCCTCTTTTCAAGTTAATCATACAAAAAACACTATCCTTAGACGTTCATTATTAGACTCTATTCTTAAATTAAGAAATCGTGATTTTTACATAGTTAAAAATGAAGAACAAACAAAATTAAATCACAGTGACATGCTATTGTTGATCCAACAGTACATCATAAGAATTGATAACATGATTGATCAAATATTCCCTTCAGATACAATCAGAATAAAACGCGGAGTAATAAATGGACTCGGTACTGTATTTAAATTTTTGACAGGCAATCTTGACGCTGAAGACGAAGAAAATACGAGAATGTCATTGCGGATCTTCAATCCACAAGAGATATCCACAATAAAATTCTAAGTCAACATACACATTTAATAAATGATTCCATAAACGCTATATTTATCCTAACTAAAAATCAGGAGCTTTTAAATACAAATCTACAGAAATTGATTGTACAAAATCGTGCTATAACCAACAACATAAACTCACTCTCTATTCAGAGTGTCCTATCAGAATCAATATTTTCGTTACAAATGTTTGTAAACACCTGGCTCGAATTAGAAACATCTCTCACCTTTGCACAAAACCAACAAATGCATATGTTCCTACTTGATAACGCAGAACTATTATCCAATCTCAATCAAATCTCTATCTACCTTTCTGAAAACTCAGACAACATGCTTTCTTTACCTTACCCTGTGCATCATAAAACCCTTCATCTTTACGATTCTATAATATTAATCCAAGCTTATCAAATTAATAACAAAATAACGTTCGTCTTCGAAATACCATTAGTGCACAAAGACACTATTTACCAACTCATGCAATTGATACCGTTCCCGGTATACATTGATGCCAATTTGTACCGTATGATCATTCCTACCTATAAAACCATACTCTTCAACCTTGCAACCTCAATACCCGTCGAACTGGACCACTGTAAATTGGTAACCACCGGTTCCTATTTTTGCACTGAGAAATACCACTTTTCCGTTGTTAATAACCAGTTATGTGAGACCCAACATTTGTCTTTTTCCTCCAACAAAACTTGTTCACCCTACCTGTTTAACTTACTGAAAGTTAAAATAGCCCAAATTGACGATTCCACTTGGTTGGTTACTACTCCACAAAAAGTAAGTATTGACATTAAATGCTTAGACACCAAGTCAAGGAAAATAGTAACGAAAACGAATCTAATTCATCTCACACCGGATTGCACGACAGTCATTGACCATGACACCTTGTTGTTCCAAATCAGAACCTCTTCTTCAAAACTGCAAATACCCAATATTGATGCCTTGGATGCAAATAGTGCTACACACACTAAAACAGCAAGTGTGGATCTGACACCGATCAACATTAAAGAGCTGATTAAAGACCAGTCACAGCTTGGGGGAATAAAAAGGGCGCTTAAGCCTGCCAATGTAACGAACTTGCAGTAGATTTCTGTAACCACGATTATAATACTAAGTATGATTGTAATAATAATCTTAAGTTTGTTAGTGTATACCTATTGTAAACGCCAAGCCTTACAAGATAAATTAATGGCATATATGAAATCAAAAGTATTTAAAGACGATATTCTTAAACCTTTTGAGTTCTTAGAAATCAAAACGTGAAATTCAAATGCTTTGAATTGTCTTAAGAGGGGAGGAGTAATATAACCACTCAACCAATTAACTATCAAGATAAATGCTTGCTGCCCCGAATTCTATATTTAGAATTCTCTGAACTGACAAGAAGTGTTAGAGTTGTGAAACATTGCGCAATATTGTGAAATTATGTGACGCCACTCAATTACGCCACCCGAATATGGCAGAGGCTATAAATAGCCGTGCTTGTGTAATTTTAGTTTAGTTCATAGATTTGTGTCTTACAGAACGTTGATAGTTTATAGATTTGCTTCTTACAGAACGTTACTCTGTACAAATTTGTAACTCCTACATTTAATTAAAAACTTGTGTAGTAAAATAAATAATTTTTTTTTCGTTAAGGCCACGATTGGCAACTTAACTCGCTCTGCCCAGGCGGGAATGTTTGTTAAATTGAAATTTAAATTTTTGAAACGAAGCAAGTTCAAAAACTCAAGTTGGCGATTTATCGCCAGATAGCGTTCTTGGCCTCTTGTGATCGTAGTGCAAACTTGACACACCAGCACTCAACAAGATCTCAAGCGCAACGATGAAAATTTATAAATTCAAGAAAAATTCTAAAATTTTAATTTGAGTCACAATAACATTTCACGTCCAGGCTATTAGAAGTACGTAACTTGTTTAAAACGTTAATGTTTCTAGTATTTATTAAACTTTGAAACCGTTTTACATATGATTAATATTTTGCATATCGACTTAATCATCACTATTAAAGTTTCTCAGAAAGTCGAAAATGTTGTTTTGAAAATATTGTTATGGTCTTGCTACAGGCGTTTAAAATCGGATTAATGAGGTTAAAAGAATACAGTATTAAAAATTACAAAGATGAATTTAAGTATGAAACGGATGTCAAAATTATTAAAATATATTTGGTAAAGAATTGAAATAGAATTTAAAATTCAATTGAATGAAGCTACATAAGAAACAGTAGGATTTTAACATAATTTAAATTATCTGAGATGAAAAGGGGAATATATGGCAAATACTTTTTCGAGATATAATATTTAACATAGTGGGTATTAGACAAATATAATAACGTGTTGGACTATGAAATATATGATAAACTAAATCACTAAACAGATTTATTATTATTTATGAGTAAGTAAAAAGAATTTGATATAAAAACAAGTAATACAGTTTGTATGCGGTTAAAATTATAAAAATAAACCTGTTATGGAAGATTTAAAAAGCTATTTGGAATGTAAAAGGGTTATAAATTAAACTAAAATTGGCGTGGTTCAAAATACTAAAAGATGTGAAGAAGAAGAGGATTAAAATAAATGGATGTGGTGAGAACGCCTTAGTAATCACTTATAATAATGCAGAAGACTAAAAGCCGTGTTTACACAACTAAAAGTACCACAGTTGCATTCGACCATTTCTATTTTCGGGTTTTTGTAAACAAACTTCCCTTAACTTTTAATAGCGATATTATCACAGAAAACAATTATTTATTATGCTTATTTCTTGTGTTTTTTAAAACTATTGACTCAGCTTCGAAGGCAAGTCCACTTTGGTTAATTTTCATATCTGCTTACTGAACTCTGCCAAGCAACCAAGCAACGAAATCCAAGCCGTACGTTTCTAGCATAGTGTAAAAGCGACGCCAACGTTAACGCTACATAACCTATATTTCTGCAAAATTTTTATGCTTGGCCTCTTCGCCCAGTAAAATGAAACAAGTTGGTAAATCATAGCGGCAACGACGACAGCAGCAAATCAAAAAACTTCATGCAGAAAAAGCCATCCATGAATGCAAGTGGGCGAAAGAAGTAACTCGTACTTTGAATAAACAAAAACGCAAACTGGAAAAACCATCCCTGTCCTTGATAGGTTCAGTATGTTATCCCTTAGCAACTCGCTTTAAGACGACGGCTACAGTTTATGGTTGTGAACATGAAAAGAAAGCCCTACAAGCTTACACTAATAAGACGGAGAAAACCCACATACATTTTGGTAGCAAACAATAGGTCTATGTCTAAACCGACAGTACCCACAGATTGGGGCATCTCCGGATGGATATGCCATCTACGAGTGCTGGTCCAAGTTCAGATGACATCCCCATAGACATGCGAGCTATTTATAGGTGTTGGTTCAATTTCCAGTGACATTGTAATAGGCACCGATGATGAAGAGGTTTGTATTTTTGTGAATTATATGTTACAATGTTATGTACCTATTTTGATTATGGATTGCAGCTATGGTGTCACTGTAGGAAACCAGACGACGGCGAACAAATGGTAAAATGTTCTGACAGAAAATGTAGAATAAAATTGTACCATTCAGCATGCCTACAATTAAAATAAATTCCTAAAGGAAAGTGGTTATGTGAACTCTGTAAATATACCTAAATAGAATTATTTTGTGTAAATATTTTGATTGTTTATGTACATTAAATAGCTTCTAAATATCCTTTATACTTTATGCATTAAAATTATTTTTCTTACTTAATTTAGACATTAATGTAGCTCACAGAGATTCGAAATATCCTTGTTTCTTATCGTATAGGTACTATTTAATAATTTTTGCTATGTGATATTCTAATTTTGCTTTTTATTAATTGGCCACATGCAGAAAAAGATAATCAAATAATTCTACATTATATAATAAATAGTGGTGGATAGTATTAACGTTAGATCCTTAAGTAAGTAAGTATCGTTTATTGTCAACAGATCAACTACAAAAGTGACATGGACATTGTCAGATAAAAGTAATACCTAATGTAGTACAATATTGTTGTAGTCATAAAAACACTTTTTAATTAAAATGGATTTAAGTTAAATTTATCGATTTTATATGATTTAATATATATCGGTAGCGAATTGTAGATTTTAATACAATTATAAATGGGGGACTTTTTAAATTCAGCAGTCCGACGCCTAGGTATGGCTAACAGGTCACCATGTCTGGTGGGATATTGATGAGTATTGTTACTCGTTGAAAAATAATGCATATGTTGCTGCGCAAATACTGCTAATTTGAAAATGATTATAGATGGAAATGTTGGTAAGTTGTTCTCCAAAAAGAAGGGTTTGCACGACTGGCGAGTAGACGCTTTTGGAGAACAAATACTCGCTTCCATTTGGTAGCCATACCCCATAACAAAACATTATAAGTCATGTGGCTGAAAGCCAAGGCATAATATACCTGTATTAAGTCAGACGTGTCAAGTACGGGCTTTAATTTTCAAATAGCGTAGTAAGCACAATTCAGTTTTTTACATACTAAATTTATTTGTTCCCTTCAGTCGAGATTAGAATCGATACATATGCCTAGATAAGCGCACAATTGGGAATTATATAGAATACCCTTTATATTATTCAAGGCATTAAAGTTCACACAAACAGTTTTGTTCATGTTGAGTACAAGTTGATTTTTTAAGCACCAGTTTTTGAACTCCAGGTGACAAATTTCAATTTTATAAGTGAGTTCCTTTACCGTATCGGCAGATACAGTGAAGGCTGTGTCGTCAGCGAAGCTAACGATTTGCGCGCATGTAACATGTAAGGGCAAATCGGTAACATACAATAGATACAGCAAGGGGCTTAATACCGAGCCCTGAACAACATCTAAGTTTATACGGACAGATTGTATAGTCAAAATTATACCCATTCGGAGTCACGTGACCTTTGTCTGTCACTGTTCATCTTTAGTAAAATAGATGAAATGGAAGAAATTTGAAAAAAAGGCATGTCGATTCATAAAATTAATTTTAAAAATTTGACGTTTCTAATCTGTCAGATTATATTTTTCGTGTAAGTTATTGAGATAAGGGTAATAAAACCTAAAATTGTCGAGCCAAAAACTGGAAATTAAAAGAAACCATCGGACATGCGGTATAACGAGCAGTCACAACAATTAATTTGAATATTATGCTTTGTTTTTTATGAAGAGTACAATATTAATAAAAGTAAATCAACAATTTCACCCTCCAACGCTGTTCGCCGTGCTTCTCTTGCGTTAAATATCTCGGAGAGCACAATTTACCGAAAATATGAGCCAGAAAGTGAAGAATGCAAAAACGAAGCAGTCAAGACACTATATATAAAATGTATGTAGCTAAAGAATTTGTAACCATAAAAAATCTAAAAAATGCTTTGTTGAAGAATCTGGAGGAGGTTTTTCTCATTCAGTTTCTTCCCTAAATAGATTATGCAAGGAAATAGGCTTCAAATGGCAATGTTCTATAACAGAATATGCATGCACAGAAATTGACTTAAAATTTGCTATACGCAGCAGGTTTTTTCACGACATGTTATGTTTTCTTTAACCTGTAAATTCAGCGTTTAATTTCATATAAGAGAATAAACCCGTAGCAACCTTGTTTTAGAAATTGGCATATGTCAGGATAACCTACAAAACGGAATGTCATTTATTTCCCTAATATTGCATTTTTAAGAATCGACATACTTAAAATTACTAGATTATCACGTGACTCCGAATGGGTATAAATTTGACTATATTTATTCAGGAACGATACCTTTCGATTTGCCACAACTTTTTCGCACACTTTGGAAAAGACACTCAGAACTGATAATTAACTAATTTTTTTAAATTTCATTTAAAAGAGTAGGTTTTTTTTAATTAATTTCGGTGTGTTAAGTGCCACTTTTTTTCACTCAGTGAAAAAAAGTGACACTTTGCTTTTAATTTAGGAATGAACGATTCTAATTGGACGTTTCCTTAGTTACCAATCGACGTTTCCTTAGTTACCAGAACTGACCAACGCACTTGACTAAAATGAAGGCAAATACAATTCTATACAAAATAGGCTTGGATTTGAATAGGTATTTAATGAAATTTTAAAAAAATCTTATAGACAACTCGTGTTAGCGTGCTTATTTTTCACGCGTGTGAAATATTAAAATTGGCTGAGCCTTGTTTAATAACCCTCCACACTTATGAAAAAAAGTTGCACTTCTAACACTTGTGGTCTAAATAACTATTAATACTTTTGTAGATATTATTATTATTATTATTATTAAAGTAAAAATAATTAGATTAACTTTGTTAATAAGATTTATTTCATAATTATACAATTATAGGAGGGCATAAATTTACGAGGGCACAAGAAACTGTTAATATCTGATCTACCACAGCAACATCGTCAGTTTTCTTTTTCGCCAGGAACATGGGCATCGTTTCGTGAAGAACTGTATTTTTTTGACGAAGGACTCCAATGTCGCGTTTGACGTGTATTCTGAAAAAAAGATATAGGTAGTTAAGATAATTATTGTAATAATATACTTGCACTACCTCACACTTGCTATATTCCTGGTTGATTCTATATCCCTTGGATGGAGCTGCCGTATCCCTTTTAGAAAAGCAGGCGTAATCACTGTGGCCATATGTAGTCCTAGGGAGTCTTTTATTAAAAAGCCACGATCTGTCAATACAAAATCTCCTGGCAAGAGATTGTTTAAAATCCCACAATCCTCTGTTAGACCTTTATCGCTTATTCTGCCACCATATCCATGTGATATAAATGATATTGATCCAGGAGGAGTGATGCCTATTAGTAGTACCTTTACCGTATTATGTTGTTTGTACGTAGACCATGTAGTACATTGTACTTCAAGGCTACTTGATTTTTTCACTCTCATCTCAAAACAATCGATTATTACTGAAATCTTGTTGCCAAATGCTACCTTGAAGCATTCTGGCATTGATTTAATCACCTGATCTCGTTCAGGCCAAATAATAAAAATGTTCATCCGATGATACATAATATTCAATGTGGTATAAAATATTCTGGAAATTGTTTGTACGCTGACGTTAAACATGTATGCGAATAAACTAAAATCTAAATTTAATCTAAGTTTTATCACCGTTATCAAAAATGTGCCTCTAAGCATGTTTTACGTACTAAATTAGGAATAAATATATATAATTAAATGTGAACTGTATATATTGTATGTATTTGGTGTAGCATTTGCCATATAGTAGACGTGTGTAAAAGAATTTTTTTTTGTAATGTCACAAATAAAGTATATCTATCTAACACGCAAAACTTTAAATGCGCGCGGGCTACAGCGTCATTCTTCCATGCTCACGTAAAACTTTTACATTCGCTGGAAAATTCTCACTTTTTTTAACTTGTAGAACAATCTACTATTAATTCACTAGCGATTTAAGAAGAAAATTAACTCGCTAGCATATAAACATTATAAACAGTTACTTATGGAAACTATTATAGAGATAATAATAATAATGGCAGTTTAAAATGACAAAAAAATTATAATTAATCGAGTTATTTAACAATAACAGTAACGGCTTAACTGGAAACTTGAGTTACCACATTTATATTTTTATGACGCTCAACTCCTCAACGGCTTAAACCTGAAAAGAAACACAGATTGCAGGCAGCTGAAAATTATTTCGGTGGCGCAAATAATTCTCACATATAATCTCATAAGAGCATTAATTCTTTCCGCCATTTTTGTTACTGCGTTCTAACAACGTCGTATTAATTAGGACGCCTTCCAGAGGCGAGCGTTTCCTTTCCAGAGACTTTCCATTTGAAAAATTTTTTTTTTGAACTTTTCCTTACTGCCAATCTCTAGCGTGCTTTTAAAACTTTCTTTAGTGCAACAAAAGTTATTAAATTCGTTGTACATTTTAAATGCGGCATATGCCGCGGGTTTCAGCTAGTACAGTTATAATTCACAAAAGCAAATTTCTAGAAAGGGATGCTGAACTGAGTTTATTGTCAAATTACATTGCATCATCTGAATTGGATAATAAGAAATGGTTTTTATTGGAAGTGGTTTATATCGAGATTGTTAACAGAGTGAGCGTTTTATGGATAAGAAGTTTTCATCTAAAGGAGTACTAATTCGACAACCTTGCCATTGAAGTGACATATTATAACTTGCAACTAGTCGAGGTTTTTGATATTAGGTCGTCGGAAGCTTAAGGATTTTGGCAGGACGACGTGGATGGTGTTTGGCTGCTGGCATTGCTGCTAGAGAGAGTTGATAAGTGCCTTGTCGTGTTTTGGTCAGGACGTCTTTGAGACTCCAGGTTATTTTTGGCGGAGTTCGTGCAGAAATTGGTTGAGAGATCTTGATGAAATTGCAGGATGTGTTGGGATTAGTAGAGGAGAGTGTCGAGTCCAATAACAGGTGACATAATATAGGTATTTCAATAAAAACTGAAAGAAAATATAGAAATAGTAAAGTGAGATAATTTTAATTAAAGGAGTACTTACCATTTGATATTGTTGAATGACAAAAATGTAACGAAAAAGTATTTGTAATTAATTTTGCACTAAAATAACTTAAAGTGACAGGTGACGTACCAGTTGCCATAAAATAAGAAAATCAAATTTCAGAATAGAAGCGGTCTAGATTATAAAGAATCCGACCTGTGTTTCAGTCAAGTGTTTTGCTACCGGAGTTAGCAGTTTAATAATCTTGACAATCCATAATTACAAAAGGGCAAATGAGTTAATTAAAATTCAATTTAAAAAAATTATTGAGAATAAACTAAAGTTTAAGAAATTATAACATAACACAGGCGCTCTAACGTAGAAGAGTCACTACAATATATTTGAAATGGAAAATAAGCTAAATCTGATTATTTCAATTACATAATAAAAAGTTTGTAAAGTGCTTTATTCAGAACTTCTCTCGAAAGTGGAAGTTTTGAAACTAAAAACTCTTAAAATATCAAAGATGTTCACCCTGTATATGTTGTGCCCAAAATATGCTATTTTTGTCAAAGGTAAAAACCTGAGCTATTTGCAAAATATTACTTTTACTTAACTAGTAGTTCTCGAGTTAAAGCAAAAATAGGCAAAAATGGTTTTTAAGGTTTTCACCTGTATATATTTGACCGAAACTATGTTCGGTTTTTAGCCACATAGACATGTAATCCGTCTGCAAGCTATCATTTTCCTTCGATAAATAGTTTTTAAGCTATACCGCCATCAGACGGACGGACAGGCTGAATTGAGAAAACATGTTTTTCGTCATCTAGAAACTTTGGAACATGGAAATCTGAAGAAATTTAAAAAGGTGATTTTGTTACAATTACAATACTTCCTTACCATTCGGTGAGAGAAGTAAAATGAAGTTAACCTAAATTTTAACTCAAAACAATGGGAAAAAAGTATTTTAGACAAATTATTTATTTGTCGATAAACATATCAACAGTAATTTACCGAAAGTAAATTCTTCGTCAACAAAACGTTAATTGAAACATCATCTTGACAGATAAGTACAACAACATGCAAAAATCGTAATTCTGTTGAACGACTATCGTCAAACTCTTCGCCCTAATATGAAACTTTAATATTTTATACTTTGATTTTTGCATACACTGCCTTAACAATACTTATATTGAGGATTATTAATTTTATTAACAAAAACAGCTAAATGCAATTATGCGAAATACAAAATATTACTTCTCTCGCCTAAGGCCAAGAAAATATTTTAATAGTGAAAAAATCGCCCTTCCGAGTTTTCTCCAGATATTTACGTTTCAGGATCCCTAGATGACGAAAAACCTGTTTTTTCAATTTAGTCTGTTGGCGGTATAGCTCAAAAACTATTTGCGGATTAGATGTCTACCTGTCTCGAAACCGAGTATACTTTCGGTCAAATATATACAGGGTGAGCACGTTAAGTATATAATGTTGTTTATTTTTGCTTGAATATGAGGACTAATGGTTACATAAAAGTAATATTTCGCACATAGCACCATAAAAAGTTTAAATAGTTTTTACCTACCTCGTCTAAAAGATGAAGAAAGTATTGTAATCGTGAAAAAATCGTTTTCCCAGATTACTTCAGATCTTCACGTTTTCGAGTTCCTATATGCCAAAACCAGGTTTATTAAATTTCGTCTATTTGTTGGCGGAAGACGATATTTTCGATGCGGATTATACCGGGTGTCCCACGGAGTACGAGTCATAGAGTGACTGCCATGTCAAAATACTCAAACGATGAACGATACCTGCGCATACTTTTGTAGCTCATGGTGTCTCGTATTTTGATTTTGTGGTCCACGCCAATTGAAATTTTGAAGTTTGTTTCATTTTGTTGTAAATGCGTCTGTACTATTTGCGGTTTAATCGCGTTATTTTATTTGTGTTAGTAGCGTGTGAATCTTTACAAGGCACACAAGTTTTAATCCCGGTTATTATAATTTCTGAATAATTTTTCTTAAGTAATTCAAATAAATTGATTCGGAAGATTTGCCTCCCTCTTCTTTACCTAATAGAATAGTTACCTCTATCAAGTAGTCAATTACTTCGTTTTCGATAACTGTCTTGTGCGTCCATGTAGATCCAGTTGGGCAAACTAAAGACATATACTCAAACTGAGCAGATCTGTTGACAGAAAGTGTTAGTCGATCGTTGTAAAATAGGTTTTATATCTCACTCATTTGCTGTTAAGTTACGATTAGTCATCATCATCATCAACATGTTAGTGTAGTTGAAAAGGTTTCTGTCTGCTTTTACCGAAGGACAAATTGTTACTGCCGGAAACGGAATATCAAAAATGGAAGTTTGACTAGTGGCAAACGTAATAATTACTGGCAGATTAATCCACTTATTGTAAATTCGCCATATTAAAGCAATGCAAGTGTATAGGGATACTACAAGGAATACAAACCAACATAATCTGTAATATAATACGTTTAAATTAGTATATTTAAATTCAAGTAAATCATATACTGTTTGATGCTTTCGCGGTTGCTCAAATTATTCTTCTTAACATAGAATTTCGGCTTAGACCTCGAGTGATACGTGAAGCCATAGAAATAGAAAAGCATCTAAATAATATAAACAGGGAAGATGGCTTCAAGCTTAGTAAAACGTGGACTTCAGTGATACACGATCTAAAGCATTACAACCACTGTGCGTCATACGACCACGCCCCATGAATTACGTTGCACTCGAACGACCAATCAGCGTTACGCCACTCCGCGCGCTTGGCACAGAGAAAGATAAATAGCTCCACGCCAACCTTCAGTTCTTAGTGCGACTTTCACTCTGATGATGCAAGCTGCAAGATCTTGCGAAACCTTAGTGAATATCGATGCACAAACAGCAAACAGGCCAAATCTGCCTAAGTATCCTCGTTACTTAAGATGCTCAAACAACGCGAGCCTCCAAAGATCATGGCCATCGCGCGGGTTTTTTCTCGAGATCAAAATGTGTAAGGCACATTAAGCCAGAGAATGCTGGGTGTTCATCTAGAAATACTACGCGGTCTAAGCCGAAATTCTATGTTAAGAAGAATAATTAAAGTAAGTCAATTACACCTTTGCACGCGTCAGTTAAATATCGTAAATTAGTTATTATAATTTGAAATCTCAGGAACCAAAATATTTAAAGCGCACGATCAAATGCAGCTGTATTAATATTGATATTGCTATAATTACTGCAATAAAAAACTGTGATCTATTATATTATTATATCTTGCATTAGGTGTATATATCAATTTTCAGAGAGCGTACTTACTTTTCAATCCAAGGTCGTCTCCTCTCTGTTAACAATTTCAAACCATGAATACTTGCATTCTCTGAATATTCAGCGAAGCAGTAATTGACGTTTTGCAGAAAACTTGGATGTTTGTTATTTTCCCCAATTCCATCTTTTGCTGCATTTTTATGTATTTGTTTAGTTTCTGGTGCTACACATAATTTTCTTTTAGTCTGAGTTTGTACATGTCTCTGGTTATTTACTGCAGCCATCCTTTTTGAGCGTTGCTTAATAACTGAATTTGTACACACCTTTAGCATGCTACCTGGGGAAATTAATAGAGTGGTATTGAATTTAAGGTCGATTTTACGCTGTTATAACCATAATTGGGTGCCTGAAAATGCAAGCTAGTTTAGTAAGGGTTCACATAAGTTCTCTTACATTAATTTCATCTATACAGAGAGTTAAAAAGAAATGGATGGTATAAACTTCTAGGCTTGGTAGTACAAAAACTCTACTATTAATACTTAGTAGCAAGCCATATGGATCAAGAGTTGGTTAAAAACAATTACAACCATTAAAAGCTCTGTTAGTTGACAGTTGCTATCTACATCCGTTAAATGTTCCAATTTGTTGCTCCGTAGTGATCAATTTTCCAAATTAGATTGATGAGTATTTAAATTCAGTTAAAATGAACATTCCATGAACTGCTCGTAGAGCCATGATTTTATGCAATTACAAAAGACAGTTAAGTTATACGCAAAGCCATGCAAATTTAGTGACACGTTTTGGCGATATAGTTCAGTTTCTATGTGAACGAGTACTGTTAGAATATGGAGCACGACCGGGCACATCTGCGATGCGGTCATTCAAATCGAAATATCAAGTATGTATAGGGAAATTCAGGAAGAACTAACGATTGGATCCTCCGCAGTGAATAATATTTCACATAAACATCTTGGCGTCAGAAAGCTAACTAGACGTTGAATACTCAATTTGTTGCCTACAATACAAAAGTAGGCTAGTTAGACTGGGGCAAATTTATGTTAAAGAATTGTGACGGGGGAGCATCAGAACAAGCATCGTACATCGTGACAGGTGACGAATCTTGGATATACAATTACGACCCGAAAGGAAAAGAACGATCTAGTGTTTGGGGTTTTCAAGACGAAGCGTTACCCACAAAATTTGGTTCGTAGAAGAGGCACAAACAAGAAAATGGTTGAGGCTCATCATTTCCGTCGAAGTGATTCTGTAGATGTTTTTCCACTAAAAGTTTGCAGAACAGTTAGTCCTGAATAGTAGGTACTGTAAAGTTGCTTTACCGTAGTTGCTTGATAAATTAAAAACAGACGGTCAAAGATGTGGTTTGCGTGGCATCTCACTCCACCACGACAAAGCACCAGCTCACGCTGCTGTCAGCACATTGGATTTTTTACAATATTCGGGGTTAGTTGGAACCCCATCTTCCCTACAGCCTTGATGTAGCTCCGTGCGATTTTTTTTCTTTTTCCTGCAAAATAATTATGCAGGTAAACATTTTCAAGTGCAATATTGGAACTTTTAGAGGACTTTCGAAACATGAATTTGTTGACTGCTTTTCCAAAATGGTTTCAAGAATGAACAAATGTATTAATATAGAAGGAGAATATCAAAGTAAACCTCGTTCTGAATAAAATAATCAAAATAGATCTTATAAAAATGGGTTCGAAATTATGCTTTAAGAGGAGTTCAGCACTGAGGAGACAGTAGACAAATGCGATTGATTTAAATAAAAATAATACAGAAAAAGTAAATTAAGTGGAGTTACTACATCTAGTAGGTGATATTTATGATGAATTTGGAAAAGTTTGGAATAAAATTCGAAGCGAGAACTTCTGCAAAGGTGGAAGGTGTTTAGCATCATGACTCCGTCATTACTAATATGTGTCCCAAAACTTTCGTTGTCGAGCAGACACTGAAATTAGTTCCTAATTTATGAAGGCAACTCTAAGTTACACTAGACAACAAATGTCCATTCAATGTTCGGCGGAACAATATTTCTTGTACTATCTTTATTATACAAAAGTACCTTTGAAATTGTGTAAAATTTTATGCGTTTTTTGAAGAAACTATTTATAAGAACATTTCTCAAAATTCTGACGTGATAGAGCAAATTTGAAATCAGATTCAGAATCAGCATCACAAAAGACATAAACTACACGTATTTATGTATAAGAAAACCAAACTGTGTTGACCAGTGATCACCTAAAAATTTTATTTTTTATGTGTAAACATATACTATACATTTTTTGTATTTCAGTGTCTGCTCGATAACGAGGGTTTTGTGACTCACGCTAGTTATATAAAAAAATCTGTAAAGAGCTTTACTTAAAACTTCCACTGCAAGTGGACGTTGTGTCACTAAACAATTTTAAAAATCAAAGGAAACTAGGGCTAAAATATTCCTAATAATATTGAAACAATAAAAAGAAGCACTTGGTAATGCAAGTTACATCAATTTTTAAATACAGAAAACATTTCAGTCGGTGGGATTCGAACTTCAGCGCCTGCAAATGCGATTTCAATGCTTGGCAGTAGCTCACGAGCATGAAATATTCTCAGCAATTTTCACACATAGCGTGCGGTTTACAAGATATGATTTCAAAAGCTTTAATGCCAGACCCATAAAGCCTGAAGCTTGTAATTTATTGGCAAAAAATTGATGTTTAAGCTATCGAAACCACTAGATAGGTCGAAGAAAATTCGGGCGAATTGTTCACCCTTATCGAGCTTTATAAGAACGTTCTCCATGAAACTGTTAGCCGCACCCTCTGTCGACCTACCTGGTCTAAATCCAAAGTGAAAATTGGTAATTACATTGAATTTCTCTAAAAAAGAGACCACTCTACTATGCATAACAATGATTTCATAACATGCGATCTTTATTATTTTAATAGATATATTATCAATACCAGCACTTTTAGTGCTTTTTAGGTTACGAATGATGCCCATAACCTCCTCTTTATCAGTGGGATGTAAAAATAAAGTGTCGGCGTTACTACAAGGCACCGTACATGAGTTTGCGTTATCATTAACAAAATACTTTTGAAGTCGATTTTCTACCACCGAAGAAAAATGGGTAGCAAATTGATCCGCACAAAATTTAGGATTAGAATTTCCGCATTTTAGTGAAACTTTGGGTCTGCTTTTGGTTTTAGCCAATCTGCAATTTACAATGTCCCAAAACCATCTCTTGTTGGTTATTAGAGTTGATGATCAATAAATTATAATAATTTTTCTTAGTGGCAGTAACCAGACGATTACATTTCTTTTTCTTATCTTTATAAAGCTGATGAATCTTAGAATTAACTAGCTTTGCTAGCCAAAACAAGTTTCTTAATTCTTTACTAGCATTGACAACTGTACTATTTATCCACTTGCTGAATTTGTCACTTTTATATTGACTTCTGCGTCGTCAAGGACAGTTAATAATAATTTTTGCACTCCCAGTACTAAACGACCTACTTTAGACATCATTTTGAGAGACCAAAGTGCCACTTTTAGTCCCTTAGGGATTACATTTTTATTTAATCCCTCAGAGATCAAAAGTGGAACTTTGGTCCTTCAAAATGACGTTATTTACAACACTACCTTAGTTACTTATCTACATTTCCTAAGCCATCCATTTTTCCGAATTGAACGCATACATTTTAAAACCAGCAAAATCAGATTTATTTCGGGATTTGTAATCCGGCAGTGCAAAAAATAGCGTATATAGCTGGGGACCAAAGTGCACTTGATCCCTTGAGTGATTATTGCCCGAGACGGGATCAAATGATGCACTTTTGTCTCTTGGTATATAATATACTATTATTGCCCAATTTAAAATACACCCGAATTTATCAAAACTTTTATCAACATCTTGCGAGCAGTTATAAACACTAGTAAAGTCGACATTAGATAGACTATTGCATACATCTGTCGAACGATATCATTTGACCAATGATCGAACTCGCTTTTTCAACTTTCAGCCAATCAAAAACGGCTTGCGTAGATAATTATTGTTATATAACAACTTATCGATAATACTCCATCTTACTGTTGACAAGTTGGAGGATTACCGATAAGTTGTTATATAACAACTTATCGTCAATACTCCACCTTACTCATTAAAATGATGATTCGTTAGTTTTTTAATCGATTCAAGCGATAGTCACGCAATAGTTATTTTCATGACAAGCGTCGAAAGTAGCAAATATCGTGCGAGTGTTGATTAGACAAACGAGGGCGTAGCGAAGCGAAGCCCGAGTGGATCTAAAACACGAGCACAGATATTTGCACTTTCGGGCGAGTTATGAACACTATTTTTTAGACGACCACTCAAAGTAAATTCTATTTTTAAGAATTGTTTTTATTTCGTTTGCAAAATTGATCGTTATATTATTATTGGTACAATTATAAAAATTTAGAGCTTGTTGGAAGCAGAGCAACGAATAAAGCAAAAGCGTCTGTATTATTTGAATCACGGTCTGCTTAATTGTGTGACAAACGTCAAAGTGACGTTTGTCACAAAATTAAGCAGGCCGTGATGTGAATAACTTTGTGCTGTTACGATATGACTAGCACGATATAATATCGTGCTAGTGTATGAAATTGTCAACTTTCTGTAGTAGGCTGCTATCGCGATAATGTTACTTTCATACGTGGTCGTCTAAAAAATATATTGCGTGCATAGTTCCTTGCTTCGATAATACTGACCAGATTGCACTCCCACTGGATTGTCGGGCGTATTTTCTAAACAATCCAGTTGGTCGTGCAATCTGACCAACATTATCGGCAAGTCACTATGCACTTAATACATTACTGTTGATAAGCTCTTAAGGATTTTAAGTTATTATTATTGATCATTCTATAATAACACAGATTAATGTTAAGATGTTTATTACCTGAAGGGAGTTGTATTTTTAAATTATATATCATCGCCAAATGATCACCCAAGTTGGGCTGAACAACAATGGTTTCACCTGGCCTTCCTATATTCGTTATAATATAGTCAATTTTGCTTGAGAAAAATCTGATGTCTGCAGATTTAAATTTTGACTGGACCCTCGTAAGAAAATAGTAAGCGCTTTGTTCAACACCAGATATCTCCGCTTCGCCGTTTTGTTCAAGTACTGTTGTATTAGGTTTTCGCGATTTTTTTCGGCCGACCAATTTAAAGTTTTCGGGATCCAAAATTGCACTAGGGTTATTGTCTAAATTTATAATTTTGTTCATTATTTGCTGCTGGCGGGCTGCGTAAACGACCACGTTTTCTTGCTGACGAGTCATCACATGTGATTGTTTACTGCTTACTTTCACTTTATTTTCCGCAGGTGGGACATTTCGTTTGTGATAATGTTTTTGCTTCATTTTTTCTTCGAAACAACCCTGTTTTATTTGATTAGAATCGTGTGTGTAAAAGTTGCACCTTTTGAGTTTCACAGGATTGAGCGACCTTGCTGTTGGAAGCCCTATTACTCGAGACATAGGCATTGCTTGTGGATTCCAGAAATGTATTCAGGATTAAAACTAAAATGAGTCAATAGTAGTTTGATGACTTGAAATGAGTGCATCTTTCTGCAGTAGCAATTCTTTGAGGTATTTGATCTCAATCTGATCACAAGTAAGTGTTAATGAAGTAGGTACTTAGAAGAGCAGGAAGATCCGCACTGTGTTCGTTGTTTGAACAGCAATTTAACACGTTGTCGTCTATTATTACTGCAGTTTTAACTCATTTGGCAGAGCTGGGATGAAAACTCGAAGCACATGCAACACATTTCAAACTACTTTGAGCAACTTTATAGCATCTTTTACCCGTTTTACTAAGAGCACCAACAGACACGTCCTCCTCGGGTAAAGGCATTTTTGACCCAATGGTTGTTCTTAGTCTTCTTGCTGACCAGTTATACTTGTGCATATCTTTTACTTTTTGAAAAATGTGTTTGTTAGTTTTAGTTCGTTGAAAGTAGAGAACTTTCGTAATTCCGGTTCATTATTATTTATTGTGTTTTCTCCATATGTGCCTACAGCTTCTGGGATAGGATGATCTTCTACTCTTGTATTTAGGTCGACACGTATTATCCTACTCTATGAAGTGTTTTCTTCCTTTCCTTGCTCGGAGACGTATACTTCTATAATCAGCATATGACCTCTATCTACCTTCAACCTGGTTGTTACTATCCTTTAATTGGTATACTCATAGCTTACGATTCTACTTCTCCATTTTTTATTGATCATAATTGCAACTCCGCTACTTGTGCATTTGTTTTGACGTACTTCACTATATTCCAATAAGTAATGATTAGTTTCTTTGGTAACCAATCCCAAGAAAATTAATCTAGAAACAATAGGGGTTAGGCCTAACATCAGATGAAGAAGAAGAAAAGACTCCTCTGTTCAAAGCAATACTACCTAAAACATAAATGATAGTACGGCGCCATAGTTTTGTAGCTAATTAACCAAAAGTAGAATCGATTTGCTTTCCTTTCGAAAATACAAAACAAAATAAAATTGTGTACAGAACTATGTACAAAAAGTAAATATGATCTATAGAGCTAAGAACTTGCTGGTTTATTGTGAGTTTTAGATATGCTGCACTAAATAGTCGTGTAAAAGATCGTTAACAACAATAAGATAAAGGGTACTTTACCTGACTAAACAATGGCAATTTCTTCTATTGAAATTTAAAAAGTTACATAATTTACTTTTTAAGTACATTTTTGTTAGTAACTATTTTTTAATGGGAAAGCATGTGTCTTTTAAATGTATTTTTGTGTCTTCATTTTCGAACTACAGAATTAGAAATCTGCTACTATTGTTGAATAAGCTCATTCTTCTTATATCAAAAAGTCATAGGTTCGGTTACAAATGGCAGGAAAACTAAAAACTAGCTTCTGGGGAGTAATTAAGCTTAATTGTTTATTTGTCCTCTGACAGAACCGAGGAATTGTAAACAAGTATTTATGCTAAACACTATTTGTCAGCTGCATAACAGGAATGGTAATTTTAAAATAGCGTGTAGCATTAATGAACAATTATATTTGTTTTTTGACCTTGATCCTTAAAAGATCATATATTTTATTCAAAGAAAAACTACAAAGTTGTACATCGAACATACATAGATAGTTGAAAGCTTTCGGTTATTTTCGGTTATATGTTTTTTTATACTATGTGTTATTCTAGAATTTTACAAAGTTCCTTGGAAGCTATATATAAAAATAAATAAATTTAAAATTCTGGGTCTTTCTTAATTTTTAAGCAACATGAGTAAGTGTTGAGATTCCAGAAGTAAAGTAAAGTAAATACAGTAATTTCGTTTAATGCCTCTATTATAATATAAATGTATCAGTAGCAATTGCGCTATAATGAAATATTAGGAAAATTTTGGTGTTTCATCAGTTTTCTACTTTCAACTAATACCTTAGATATTGGTAAAAGAAGACAACTTATAAATGTTTACGGAACACATATAGGAACGGAAAGTAATAAAATACTCTTATATGTGAGCAATAACTAAATCGTATATTCAAATCAATGTCGTGATACAGTAATTTATTACAATGCTTGTCAAACAGCTACGTAATGGTTGTTTATGGACTAGAATTTATTCATTACCGTACTAGATATAACTTCTTGGCAACATAAATATTATTCAGCTTGAATTTCTAGAAAACACCGATGCGGTTTAAATACAATTATGACCTTTTTTATCTTCTACCTTTGATTATTATTGCTCTAACTCCAGAAATTAAACTAAGCTTCTGATTATATAGATAGCCCAAACTACCTTCCGGAAATGCTTTTTAATTACGCCAGTAATGGGTACTTAACTAGTAATAAGGCGGGGAATTTTTCAAATATGACGAAACTATTGCGAATAAAAGAAGCAAATGCTGTGTTACGTTTTTTAAAACATTTCATTGACAATATTATGAGCCCAAATGTGAAAGTTCTTTATTTGTTTAGTAATAACTGTTCTGATCAGGACAAAAACAATACTTTGGTTAGATTTTTATTTATCTTTTGTTATACAGGAAGGTTTGATTCAATAGTGCATCGTTTCCCTGAGCCAGGGCACAGCTTTTTGCCATGCAATCGCTACTTTGATATAGGTAATAGAAAAGAAGAAACGCCGTATTCATAGAGTTTTTTGCCACAGGAATATATGAATATAGTAAAGTCAGCTTCTAAAGCATTTCATGTTATACATGTTAGTCAAATTATGCTGTTTAATTATGTTGAGCATTTGAAACATTTTTTTTCTTCAATTCCAAAAGCTAGTTCTAAGCAAAAGTTTTTGATTGCCTCGTTTTGTTTTTTCAAATATACAACAAATTCGAACGGTATTAAATGTAGTGCTTCTGCTGCTGTTACTGTCACAACTCATTTTACTATGTTGAAAAATAAAGAAAATCCTAATTTAAATCTTATACAAAACTGTTACGAAGGTAATTTTCCTCTAAAATATTTGAAATATCAAAATGTTATGCAACTTGCCGAGAAATATGTACCAAAAAATTAAATGCCTTTCCACCAGTGTCCTAAATCAAATAAATCTACATGATAACATGTGATAACTCTAGTGATTCAATTAATAAACTGTTTAGGATTTTTTATTTTCTTGCTAAGAATATTTACTAGTGTTGATGTTTCTTTGCTTAAAATATTTAAATTTAATTGTGTTTATTTTTTCTTTTATCGTTCAAAATATTTAATTTGTTTGTACATTAATAGTAAATTCTAATAAACTCAGTGTTCTACAAAAAAGGTCTTGTGTTACTTATCCCCTTCTTGCATTTGACATAACCTTTATAAAGATAGTAAAAACAAAAGTTGTGACATATCCCATTCTTACAGTTTGAATGGTTTCTAGGCCATTGCTATTATATTTATAAGAATATTTCAGTCTTCTGTCGGGATAGTGGTTGTACTTTAACATCTACACACCATGCTAACTCTAAATAAATTTAAAAAAATTGAAAATTATTTTGCATCTCCTGCAAAATTTACATATTGTTACTTATCCCCTTCTTGCATCACATTCTTCAGTTGTTTTCAATCTCTTAGCCTAAATCAAATCAATGCTATATTTTAATAAGTTTTTATTAAATTTCTTATTAGGGCTCTTTAAAATACAATAAAATAATCAATTATCAAACATGCTAATATTATCATTTGAAGTTAAGAATTCGCTCAAATTACAAATCCATTACTACTAGCGTTGAGATGCGGTACCATATCATATATTTGACCAAAATATTCTCGGTTTTGTGCTAGGTAGACCTATAATTGGCATGCAAAATATCGTCTTCCTGCAACAAATACTTTTTGAGCTACACCTCCAACAGACGGACAGACAGACAGGCTGATCGACCGACAGACGGAATTGACAAAAATCTGTTAATCGTCATCTAGGGCTCTGAAAAGTAAAAATCTGAAGAAACTTCATAAGGCTAATACAATATTTCTTTCGTCTTTTAGACGAGGGAAGTACAAAAATAGAAACAAGGTAGTTTACTCTTCTCGCAATTTAAAAATAATTCCATACCCCGCCAAATTGTAAAACCATTGGTAAATAATATATTTCTAAAACGGGTTTTAATTGATAAAAAAAACTTTTACAAAAATTATATTTTTTAGAAATACTATTTAATAAAAAAGTTGCCCATATGTTGGATACTTTTTGAAAAACTGTATACTTATAAAGTCCCTCTTAAGTTACTCCCCTTATTTTATCTTACAGTATCCCACAAATAAACTTAAAAAACTAATTAAATATCAATTGGCACGTGCTAGACTGATAAGTCTATAAGTAGTGATGGGCATAACCGGACAATTTTCATAACCGAATTATTTGCATTCGAATGATATTAATAACCGAATGATTATTTGAATAATCATTCGAATAAATTTTGGCTATCGATTCGTTTCGATTAAGTCAGCCGGTTTGCCGGTTCACCGGTTCACCGTCATCTGCATCGACATCGGTTCACCGTCATCTGCATAGTTGTATAAATGATTTTTATTTGATATCTAAGGAGTTTGTGCAATAAGTAATTGTGGATATGAATGCATTATATCTGGTTACACCTTTATTGTTTTCGATTGCTGGCGATTTATAATAATATAATAATATATTGCTGTAATTGTATGTGTTACGGCTTCTTCCAATCTATAACGGAAACATAATAGAGAGTTTTTGCATAACGTTTAGATAAAATGACGTACCGTTAAAGCTTATGTTACCTAGCGACGTCAACGTTAGAGCCAATCTAAATTAAATTTTTCGAGTTTAACGTAACGTTATTTTAACGTGACGTGGTGCAAAATCTCTCTAATATGTACGGTCGGCGCCTTAGAAATCGGGACACGTAATATGTTCTTCTAGTCTTTGAAGTATTCTTGCTCCGGTTACTTCATTAATGTGAGATGGCATTTCATAATTGACAAACAATAAACAATCTGACGTAACAATTAAAACCATAATAACTGCAAAAACCCAGTTTATACACTTAAAAAATGCATGCAAAGTATATCATGGTGTCCCGATTTCTAAGGCGCCGACCTTACATTATGTGTTATGTATTGGAAATTAAGAGGTATTTATTAAGAAGTGTAGAAAGAATGAAATATGCAGGACTGCTTGCTAATCGCAATAAAAACAGAGCGGGCGGGTTAAAGGCGCCGCCTCTTGTTTTGAACCTTTCGAGATGTAAGCAAATAAAAAATTGTTTTATAGCTTAATGCGTTTGCAGTTTTTAGGCGCTCAGGTTTCAGGTCCCCAGAATTTGAACATTTTATATTTTTTATGATAGGAGGTAGGTACGCGATGACCAAATGGTGTTTTCAGTACAACCTGCTTTGTTTATGAGTTATGATGTATTTATATTTACAGAATTTCGAGCACTGCGTAGGTCGCTGAGATATGGCACGTAGTACCTTTGAATAGAGGTTTTATATTCAAAGCGTAGTACGTATCAGCATGAGGTTATTTTTCATTCGATTACTTGGAACGAAAACCGAGTTACATAGGTTATTTCAATAACCGGATAACCGGTTATTTTTCATTCGAATAAGCCCATCACTATCTATAAGAGCTACATATTCGATACTAACTTAAGGAAAAGTCCAGATAAAGATATTTATTTTTTTATTAATTTGACTTACTATGTTGCTAACAAACAATTTTAGAACATTCACTAAATTTTGAAATAACTTATTAAATTAGTATATTATTCAAAGAATTCTTTGAAGCTATTTGTTTCAAAATAAGTATAGTATTAATATATATAATATATAATAGCCATGACACATGACACGGTTATGAACTGCAGATCTTCAGTGTTCTTTTTAAGTTTGCCTGTTGCCGAGTAGCACCTTCAAGACGGAGTTTGGAATAGGAGGAGGGTCCGTGTATCTGCAAAACACCAAACATTTTATTTATTAGTCTCACAGTTAATAGAATTGTTCGAAAAATAGTAACTTTAAATATATTATAAATATGTATATTGAGCTCTAGTCTCAAATGCAAATTTTATAAATACATGCATTGCGATTTACATAATTATCTTTATGTCGTAAGCATAAAGAAAATTTACGCAAATGATTGTTTGCCCAGGTATATGCTAAGTGCTTAGTGCATAGGACACCATGACTCTTCAAAACAAAGCCGACCATTAAAGTGAAAAAAAAAATATCAAAGGCTGCAACTAACCTGAACAAGCTAGAACGAGACACCAAATCTTTGCTGAATTTCGTTATATGACTGACATTTATGGGCACATGATCATTTGCCTAAATTTGCTGTATGCCTACTACATATACAATCGACATTCTGAACTATTCATATCAAAATATTTTTATATTGATAGGAACTTGATTGAGAATAGCATTTTATAATCAAATATCAATTCCTATTGCTGCCACAAAAGGGGTGACAGATGTGTGTTTACTATGTTGCATGGGTAAAAGGTGAATCATATAAAAATGTTAAGAATAATAGATTGTCCTTTAGGCGCAAGATTTGTAAACCTATTCCTATTTTTGAAAATTTGTAGAATCCATAAGTGTTATTGAATATTATGTCTTGCAAGAAGCAACTGAATGTTTGTGTCAATAGCATTGGATTATATTTGCCTAGTAGTAGGTAATTTGTAATATATTAAAATCAAATGCGTGAAATAATTAAAACGCAAGGCAGCCGTGTTGGTTGAATTATATTAAAAAATTAAGCTATCAGAACATATTGGTGAAATATAATTAATTTAGAAAATAATTTTCTTGCGAAAAAAATTTATATTAAGACTTGAAATAGTTTAAATATTATTTGATTTAGAAAACATTAATTTACATTTTTCAAAATCTTAACTTCTAGAGATACGGGTATAACATCTCCAGTGTTTATAGCGATAGGACGGCAAAAAGAATTTTTTAATGTGGGAGAACTGTGTAGGCCATATAACTTTGCGTGTTTTCAGACTAATTGCTATGGAAGCGAAAATGTCTAAACTACAAGAATTTTCACAAAAAAATGACATAAAATGCTCGTCCAATAAAAGATTTGTAAACGGCTTTACTCAGAACTTCCCCCGCAATTGGAATTGTAACACTAAATTTTTGAAAAACCAAAGGCTGCCAGGGGTAAACATATCTTAACGTTCCTAATAATACTAAAGCAATAAAAGAAAATACTTCGTAATGTAAATAAAAAATATTGCAGACGGATTTCGAATTCTGCGGAAGGGATTTCAACCGGAAGCAAGCAGGTCGATCGTAGCGCGGCCGTCGTTCCCATTCTGTCATGAAGCACTGCCTCGTGTCGCCGCGATGCGACTGCATTGCATTCAATAAGTTTATTGTTGCCCATTTTTGTTTCTTTTACGACAATTGCGCTGTATTTTTTGGGTTCAATATTTGCCAATTGTAAAGCTTGACATATGGACTAGGACTAACATTATTCCGATTTGCTACTCCAAGTCTTAACTATAGTTTAGGAACTCCTACGCTGATTTCAATGGAAATTTCATCGTTCTTATCATAATTTTGTCTCATAGAATTTTGTAATTAAATAAAGCTGCTTTACTTAAGTCAGATAAGCCTTTATAAGTAATAGCATACTGATAGCAAACTTTGTCAATCCCGTAGCAGTTAATAAAATAAATTGCCAGTCTAACCTTCGAATAATTTTAAACATTCTAGAATTATGAGCAAACAATTTATGTTTTCTGAAGTTCCTTGTAATTTAATCATTTTTCTTTTTATTGAAATTAGTTTAAAAACAAGCAGAAAAATATAACACAGTTTGGCGGTACTTAATAGATTGTTACCCTTTTCCCTGTCGATTTAATCACTATATATTATTAATTAACTAATATAAACACAGAAATTAGTAGCATCATTAATACTTACGGTTGTGCACCTGCAGTTGCGACAGGAGCAGACAACACGTCCACAAGAGAAAGGGCAAACACAATTAATAAAAATAACAAACGCATATTGTTACACATGTTAATAATTGCAAAAAATAGGTAAAATTATGAACTGTAACTTCAGCTCTGAAACAACACTTGAATTAGGTACTCCACCGTCTTTTAAAGTCTCATCCCCACCTTTATTCGGTATTAATTTTTGTGTAGAATTTAATTCGTTGAAGAACTGTGGGAACGACGTCATAGAATTGACATCGTTGACTTGTACCAAACAGGTTTGTCTAATATTTTGATAAGGTGAATGCACGATTTTTAATATTTAAATCGCAATAACCAAAAATTAATATACAACTTAGTTTGTATAAAGTCATATAAGCGAAATACGTTCTAATACAATTGTATATACGTAAAGTGTAGAAATTAGAGTATCGGTATTTGATCAAAATAAAACGCTTTATTTATTTTTTAGGAATTCAGATACCTTATTTATTTTATAAATGTTAAACATGCATAGTCAGTATTTTTAAAGATTTTAATCCGTGTTTCACCAATTTTTGCAAATGCAGCTATGTTGCTCCTACCAACCAAAAATGTCGCATAAATGAGAATAAAAGTTTTAGAGAAATCAAAATTAAGTTCAACGTGAAGTTTATTTCGTATCTTATTCTTTATGAAACAAAAGTTTCACATTTAAATCTGGATAATACTACCAGCTGTTTGCAAATTGACTCGAAATTTTCCATAATTTTAGGTTTATTACACAAATTAGTAATGACGAAACTAGTTTAATTTACTTAATTTTTTGTTCAACGTTTTCATAAAGATTACTTTATTGCAAGCGTAAAAAGTTGCTGGAAATCGTACGACACTACCAGCAACCAGCAACTAAGGGAAAGTTTTTGTTAGTTAATTAAGCATAAAATTGCAATTATTGCATGCAATTGCTATTACTCGTAAAGAATTACACTAAAAAGTTTCCTTAAAAAAATCCATGCACTTGGGATGTCATACGTGAAAACATTATTTTTCCCTCATAGTAGAACGCGCGTTATCTTTTTTTAGTAAATATGTTATTGCTATTATTGAGTAAGTTACTCAGCTGACACAATTTCTAACTTTGATCTGAAAGTGTTTTGTAACTGTGGTCTCATTGTGTATGAATTAGTCGGCCTATTTTCACAGCCGATATATTATTGAATCGCGACGTTTCGGAAGCTAATTCTGCTTCCGTCATCAGGCGTAGTCTTGAGAAGGACTGGTTTAGCACTTGGAGTTAGTTTTTAACTGCACAAGTATTGACACACTATGTTTACAATTAAATGTCAAAACTTGACATTTGATTTTTAAATGACATCGAACCTGGAACCTTTCGATTTGTAAGTCGGATGCTTTACCACTGAGACACCGGGGGATCTGATATACGCTTCCCTTTTTGTGAGTAGTCTATTGCGCATGGTGCGTAGTATCTTTATTGCGCAGGTGTATTGCGTCTTAGTTCTTCGCGCATTATTGGCATCCAGATGGGTTTCATTTCTATGCTGGCTTGGCTTATCGGTTCTTCTGCCAATGCTATGTAAGTGGCTTCTTTGAACTTTCGTCGAGTTTTGTTCTCTTCCTTCGCCACTATTTGAATGTTGTCCCATTGGATACTGTGAATCTGTGGTCTTCATTCCAGACATGTTCGGCGATTTTGGATTTGTCTGTTTCGCCCTTTCGGATGTTGTTTCTGTGTTCCGAAGTTCTGACTCTTAGATGTCGACTACTTTCTGCTCTGCCGCATTCGCATGGTAGGTTGTATACACAATTTTTAAAGTGATATACTACAAATAATTATGTGTGCGCGTAAAGTAAAATTCTTGCTTTTAAGGCAATGCCGTCACCTATTTGAACTCAAGCAGGGCAAAATATTGATTACTTTTTTTTTTTTTTTAATTACATACACGTGATTTACAATCTGCTCTATAGGAGCAATAAGTAAATTGGATTAATGTATTACACATGAAGGGAGAAGCAGCCCAGTAGCTACACTCCGAATTAACTACTTTTAAGTTATGGGTTGAATAGAAAAACTTTTCTTAACTAAAGCTATGGATCTACATCTGTGGGCCATCTTCTTTTTAGTCTTCTTCTTACCTCTAGTGGGACGCTAAGAGTACTAGCTTCTTCATTTGGATGTCCAGGGAGACTATTTAGGTATCTTCTGGTTAGGTCGCTGATTTCATCATTGACGAACGGAATGCCTGAGTCATCATGTATGGTTTTATTGCTGACATACCAGGGGGCATTGAGAATTATTCTTAAAATTTTGGACTGCAACCTTTGGATGATCTGGGTGTTCGAAGGTTTAGCACAGCCCCAAAGCTGTACCCCGTATGTCCATATCGGCTTGATTATGCATTTGTATAAGAGAATCTTATTGTCTACTGTGAGTTTCGATTTTCGTCCTATTAGCCAGTTCATTTGTTGTATCTTCAAGTTGATTTGTGTTTTTTTGTTCTTAATGTGGGGTTTCCAAGTCAGTCTGCGATCAAGTGTTAAGCCTAGGTATTTTATCTCCTCTTTCACAGGAAGACGAATGCCGTTTATTGTTACTTCGGGACATTCAACCCTTCGAGTTGTAAATGTGACATGAGCAGACTTTTGTTGATTTACGGTGATATTCCACTTGGCCAGCCAGCTTTCAAGGAGATTGAGGTGGTACTGGAGGTTATTAGAGGCAATTTGGGGGTTTTCATTGCTAGCAATTAATGCGGTATCGTCCGCGAAGGTGGCAATTTTGGTATTAGCTGTTGTTGGAATGTCAGCAGTAAAAATTAGGTAAAGGAAAGGCCCCAGCACACTACCTTGGGAAACTCCGGACTTGATAGGGTAATAAATGGATGTTTCCAGTTTATATTTAGTTTGGAAGTAGCGGTCAGTCAGGTAGGACTTTAATAGGAGGTAGTAAGGTGTGGGTAGGGTAAGCTTCAGTTTGAATAGCAATCCGTTATGCCAAACACGATCAAACGCTTGCTTTATGTCGAGGAAAGCGGCAGTGCATATTTTCTTATCTTCAAAGCTTTTGAGTATTTTGTTTATTATTCTATGGCTTTGTTGGGTTCTTGAGTGAGTTGCTCGAAAGCCAAATTGATGAGCAGGTACTATTTCATCCAGGTCAATTGACTTTGTAAGTCTTTTCAGCAAAAGTTTCTCGAATATTTTGGACATTGTTGACAGCAAGCTGATAGGCCTGTAGGATGTTGCTTCTTGTGGTGGCTTTCCAGGTTTGTGGATCATGATTATTTGTGCGAATTTCCAAGTTACTGGATAATAAGCTAACCTAAGCATGCTATTGTAAATGGTGGTCAATAGTACTATGGCTTTTCTTGGTAACTCTTTGAGTATTAGCGGAGTGATTAGGTCGAAACCAGGCGCTTTCTGATTTTTGCATTTCGATATCTCGTGTTTTACTTCCGCAGGGGAGAAAGGCGCTATTGGTAATGTCATTGGACAGGGACTGCTTAGAAATTCATCAATTTCTGGGTTATCATTGCTATTGTCATTTAAGAGTGGACTGAAAACTTCTGATAGATGTTCTGCAAAAATAGCAGCCTTATCATGATCTGTCTTGGCCCAACTACCATCCCCTTTCCTCAATGGAGGAATGTAAGCGACTGGTTTTTTGAAACTTTTGGTAGCTTTCCATATAGATTGGTCCTCGCTTGATAACGTGGTTATATAAGTTTCAAAGCTAGTGTTTCTAATTTCTTGTAATTCCAGTTTTAGTTGCCTCGCCAGCCTATTGTATGCAGATCTGTCAACAGGGTTTCTACTTCTTTGCCATATACGTCTGGCTTTTCTTTTTTTTCCAACAAGTTCTCTAATGAATAGTGGTATGTTGGCCGTTGTGTTTATATCTTTGTCGGTCTTTGGAGTGGATATCCAGGCAGCTTCTTGTATTACACAAGTTATGTAATTTGTTGCAGCATCGAGATCGTCAGGATGTTTGAGATTGAGGTTGAGGTTCAGATGTTTATCGATATGCGATCTGAATGCCTCCCAGTTTGTTTTAGATTAGATAAGCTTGGGCACGTCTGGTCTGAAGATGACATGGGTACTAAGTGTGGCTATTATAGGAGTATGATCAGATGAAAGATCCCAATTTGGTGAGACTTCGAGGTAGTTTAGTGAGAAACCTTTGAGTACAAAGAAGTCAATTAGGTCGGGCAGCTTATTAGGGTCGGATGGCCAGTACGTTGGTTCTCCGGTAGAAATATATGAGCAATTACTGTTGTACTGTGTAGTAGATTTCTACCCTTGGTGTTAATTAACCTTGACCCCCAGTCGGTATGCTTGGCGTTCCAGTCGCCTCCTATTATAAATGGGTTCCCCATATGCTGGAAAAGTGCTTCATATTCTTCAGTAGAGATAGTTTGTTTGGGTGGACTATATAACGCAGCTATATCAAAAGAAAATGGTTGAGAGCTGATATGGATTATTGATGTTTGAATTTTGTTAGTTTGATGTGCAGGCATATCATGGTGTTTTATAGTATTGCGGATAATTACTGCAGAACCACCATGGTCTGTTCCATCAGGATGGTTGGTGTAATAAACTTTGTACTGTGGTATTCGGAATACTGTCCTTTCAGTAAAATGCGTTTCCGAAACTAGTAGAACATCTATTTTATTAAGTTGTAGAAAATTGAGTATTTCTGTTTTATGGTTCGTTAATCCATTAGCATTCCAAGAAGCAATACGTAATGAAAAAAAGTCCATTAACGAGTTATTTTGCCAATGACAGTGGTTAGCATGTTCAAGATCATACTGTTTTGGTTTATTAATTGGGAAAACATTGATTTAAATTCGCTGAGGAAAGTAGTCAGCTGGGTTTCTAAGTTAGTCTGATGGTTTTCCATTGTAGTTCCTTGCACTACTCCGGCATATGTGGAATTATTTCTTGTGTATTGTTGGGTATTTTTTATAATTTGTGGCATAGGATGGTTACGACCTTGGTAGTTCGTATTTCCAGTCTTACTTCTGGCATTTTGCAAGTCTTTGTAGACAGAGCACCCTTTGTAGTTGGCAGTATGGCTATTTCCGCAAAGAGCGCACCTGGCGGGTGTATCTTTAGATTTCTGACATTCTGTTGAATTATGGTTGCCACCGCATTTCACGCATTTAAAAGCCCTTAAACAGTACGTTTTAGAGTGTCCGTACAGTTGGCATCTTGTGCACTGTATGATACCTTTCTTTTTATTAGGTGGTTCTATTTGAATTCGCATTTTACACAGAAATTTAAGATCGTATATCTCTTTGTTATTTGATTGAGGTTCAAGGTCAACGTAGAATAGCATTAGAGGTAATTTACTTTCTCTATGTCTTATGTTCATGATGTTACGAACCGTATGACCTTTTGCTTTGAGTTCATCTTTAATTTTAGCAATGGGAATCGAATAGTGAAGATTACGAATAACTACGCGGTAAGCCCTATTCTGCTTCATCTGGTAGGTATGATGAATGATGTTTTCATTATTCAAATGTGTTATAAGCTTTCTATATATATCTGAGGATTGTGCATTTAGTTTAATTGTATCATTTGTTAACGCTTTGCATTGATATGTTTCTTCTGGCTTGACTTGAGATAGATTATCGACCATTTTCTTATAATCTATTACCCCATAAATAAATATAGGGGAAGGTTTCGGTATTTTTGGGGATGTTTCTGTGGATGTTTCTACTGGATTCTTATTTTCTGTAGTAGCTTCGTCTAAAGACTCGTATCTGTTAGTTGTTGTTATGTCGGGTGATCTAGCAATATTAATTTTTTGCGCATTGTGTCTCTTTCTTTTTTTTATGACTTGCCATTCGTGGTTATTCACCGACGTTTCATTGTCGTCGCTGTCTTGCATTGCTAATTCATCGTAATTTGATTCTTGTGCTATTTGTAATGGATTTGTGGCATTTGGTTGGGAAACGCTTGGTTGGGGATTGTAATTCTGTTGTGAGTTATTATTTAGTTGATTGATAAAAGGGTATTGACTATTAGTTTGTTGAAAGTGTGTTGGAAATTGCGGAATAGATAACGCAGAAGGTGTTGACTGTGGCTGGATTTGTTGTTGATACGGTGTGTACTGAACGGGAAATGATTGCTGTATTTGGCCGTATTGATTGTTAGAAGGCGTATTTAAACCGTAAGGAAAGCTCATTATGATTGATAAGGCCACGAGCCTTAGTATTAAATTTGTTTAAAAGTTTTGGTTATTAATGAAATCACTTACTTCGAAAATATAACTAATCACTTGGCCTTGCGGCCGCACTATCGCACTTTGGCGTCGCCGATAGCGGAGCATACAATTTTTACTCCTTACACGGTGAAACTCAGAACGCGACTAATATTGATTACTTAGGAATTGAAATGCAATATTCTTGTCACGATTATTCAAGGTAGAGTTAAGGGTAAAAGATAAACAGATTGCAAAGGTCGTGGCTCTGGTAGATAACAAAACTGTTTAACCTTGAGTGCAAATCAAACTAGCATTTTATGTTAAATATGTTTGGTAAGATGATTTTTCTGAATCCTTTTTAAACCTATTTTGCTCAATTTGTAATTTCTTTTAATTCAAAATTTCAGTAATTTTAAAAAAAAAACTTTTGTAGACATAACCTTAATAGTATATAATAATACTTAAAATTTTGTTTTATAAAGCACTTTTTTGTATAAATTAGATCTGCTGCAGATATCTAAACAGAGCATATTGACGTTAATAACTATTTTAACAATACAACTACACGTAGTTAATCAGTAAATTTTTCATAGCTATTTGCTAATAATAATAATTGGCTTGGTTTATTTTAAAGTAATCGCAGGATTTTAGTGCAACGTTAACCTAAAATGATTTATTTAAAATTAAAAAAGCCTTCAATAATACAAGCCTTACCTAGTTTGCTTTGATACTACAAATAGCACATAGTTTTACCTTTTCTAATATATACACTATATCAGATGAGCGGATGGCCCAGCGAACAAATGCTCGCCTCTCAGACGGCCGGCCCGGCTTCGAATACCGGCGACTCTAAAGTTTAAAAATCGTATGCTCCCCGACTGCCACGCTAACACCTGTGGTAGTTGTTAACCCTTAACAAGGGAACTCTTCCTCACTTTCGACGAGCAAGGCTAGCCACCTACCGGCCTAAGGACAAAGAAGGCTCATAGAACCACTTTGTTGTTAAAAACAGGCCATTGGCCTATAATAAGCGGAAGAAGATACTTTATCATATATAGAATATGAAAATGTTTCTAATGTAATGCAAAACTATAGTTTTTACGGTTTAGTCGTTTTTACAGTCTAGTAGTTCTATACGTATTGTTTGGTTCACTGCCTATAGAAATTCTGATGGCTTAATTAACTAAATGAATAAGGTCAACATGAGCACAGAATTAAATATTTTATCTATTGCAAAATAATCAATACTTTACATTATTAAGTGCACTTGATATGAGCAGCAATAACTGATCATTTGAAGGATAGAAGTTATCATGAAACAAGCAGGTTTTAGAAGGGTTAGATTCATAGTTCAGAAATGATCAAAGCTCGGAAGGGCTAATGCAATTTAATTTGTAACTGACGGAATTGAGCTTATTAATGTCAGACATAATGTGAATAGAATAATACAAAATGATTTGTCAAATACAGAAAGAATATGGGCGTTATGTAGTAAAACTGTATAAGCCAGCAAAATGCAGATTAGTTGAAAGGTAAACAAAACCACGCTAGCTAAATAATTATTGCAAAAAGCAATGAAAATGGAACGCAACTGATCGAAAGATAATTAGTGAAACGTTAAATGAACTGTGTCATGAAGTGTCAGTGCATTATAAATAAAAGTGGTTTTAAAAGCCGATCAAGTGTTGTAACAATTATTTCAAGAAAAAGACAATATTTGTGGTTAGGTAAAAACCTGACATCAAAACTGTAGTACATACTAAGGTTTAAAATGTTATCAATCTTAATTTTCTTTATAAACATTTGAATGGCTAGTTGCTAGGTAACCAGACTGTCGTCTATTAAGAATAACTAAACAAGCTTGAAAATTGTGGGTTGGGGCCAAGGTTTTTATATATGGAGAAGGTTGGTGCATGTGACTGCCATTGCTGTGACGTCATAATGGGTTTATGTGGCGGGAATTTTACATTTAGTCGTTGTGCGTTTTGAAAAGGTATCTTTTAAAAAGCAAAAAAAAACAACAGTTGAATCGACAAATTTATTAAGATTTCCTTACAGATGTAACAATTTTTGAAAGTTTTTTTAACCTTTGCTGAGAACTATTGGTTTTGCGTTTATTATTTAAATACTTAATGCGAATAAAAAGACGCTGCCTTAAAAAGGCACGAGTTACCTCTTCAGGTAAATCTGTCATATCTTTTAACATATTGGTCATGCTAGTCACAATTTTACTTTTAAATCTAAATTTGTTGTTCCTGTGAATGTTTGTAAACCGACGATTCAGAAACCTTACTTCTTTTAGCAACAAGGCTGACGGCTCTGTTAAACCTCCATAACTTACATGTCGCACCCAGGATGGTAAAGCATAATCATGATCATACCCTTGTTGCAACATATAGGAATATTGTCCCAGAGCTGGATATTGTCGATTGAATTTCTTTGCAATCCAGCCTGCTAAATACTCCAATCCATCCTCTTCCACACGATCATGTGATGACATGTCAGTGCTAGCGGTCATACACCTACTTGCTACAGAACCATCAGCTGTCTCGTCCACCGTCTCCATGATGTCACCCAACGGAACCCTGGCCCTTTGGATCACCGATGCAGAAACAAATGCAGTGGGATCTGTCCCAACAGTGTTTGTTCCCTCTTTTATATTTAAGGGCGTTTTTCCTAGACAACGCGTATTATGAACGATAATATAAAGAAGCTGTTTGCGAACGCTTACCTAGGATAATCATTCTCAACCGATAAAGTACATTTAAAGGGGTTGGATGATCATCTAAACCACCTCTTGTCCGAAGTTGACTAAATAAGTTTTCAATAGCATCTTGATTTAACTTGTGGGCCAATACAAATTTTACCCCATAACTATCTTTCATTTCTGCATAAAGGGTTTGCAGTGACTGTATCGAAATAAGAACAGCTTTTTGGAAAACTTGTAGAGTAGTTTTTCCTCGACACCGCATTGTTAAAAATATATTGTACACTTCCTTTAGTTTTGTTAGTTGATCAGGTGTGTTACAATATGGTTTCTTAAATTTAACGGTTTCCCTTAAATTTCGTGAGTTCATAATATCAAACCAATTATTGACACACTCAATGAATGTAGACAAATTGTTGGCTTTTGCATTATGTGTACAATAATGCTTCAATGCGACAGCGGTTGTGTGGGACAATAATTGGGATGCCAAAGCAACATTTTGTCTTTCCGTTTTGTTCACATCAAGATGTTTCTTTGTCACTTTAAACAAGGAACTAACTTCTGCACCATCTGCCTTTGCAAGTAACTCTTCTAGGGGCTGCTTTGTAATGATAACACCATTGTCCAACACAAAACCTTGAATATTTATAAACTATATTATAAAACACATACTCATGAATTGCTCCCTTACCGGCGTCCAGAAGCCAATTTCTTATCAACTTTAAAATATGTGGAGCATCTGGAAAATAGCAAATTTTTTTCCCCGTTATTGGATGGTCAACATACACATGATCCACACTAATACCCAGATCTCTCACAACACCTTGATTTGCTCCTCCACAATCGCTGACAAAAGCAACCACATTAAAAGTGATATTGTACAGTGCTACACTTATTTCGTTGAATAATAAGGGCGTCATATTGGTGTCAAATCGTACAAACACAACTTCCTTCCAATTACTATACAATCCACGTGCAATGGCAACTTGCGCATAATTATGTGGGCCAAGAACGTCATCTAGATGAATATCATATTCATGCAATGCAGACACTCTCATTTCATCATACATGATTACAGTAACCTTTTCGCGGTCAGTTAGGTCTGTTCCCCAAATTTTCATTAAATTAAGGATGTCATTTAATATTCCAGTCCTCATATTGATGTTCCTTGCATAACGTTGTAAGGATTTAACATGTGGCAAAGGAAAACCTTCATTCCGCATAAACTTGTATGCCTTCATACTAAAATACCGTAACGTGAACGCTTTGGATATTTCGGCAGTTGTCCATTTCACTTTCTTTTTCTTCTTTAATATTAAATTAATTTGATTTTCACTTAATGTAGGTGACAACATCTGCGCAAGTTGCCCTACTCTTGGTTCACTGGATCGCTGTTGTTGTTCTACAAGTTCTTGTTTCAACATAGTAATTGTTTTATTCAATTTTGTTGTGTAACTCTGTAGTTCCCGTTTTGCTTGTCCGAGAGTGTTATTATATGCAGTCAGCTTATTAATTTCCAAATTCTGTTTTGCTACACTTTTTTGCAACTGTAGTAGTTCCTCTTTAGATGTTTTCCCTTCTTCATGCACCCTTTTAACTTCCTCCTCATAAGGGGGTTGATAATCGATAGTAGTTGCCAGTATGCTCGGAACAGCTATAATTACATAGATAATAAATATTAAACCATTACTTCACATTTATGCCGTACCATCTGGTTTAAGTCGTCTTTTCATAGCTGGTTGATGACAAAAATCTGTTTTAAACCTCATTTCAAACTCTCCTTGAGTGAAATGCACCGAACAAATTTTAGATACATTGCTGGGTTCCCATGTCTCGGATTTGTCACAAAACTGTTGCCACAGTGTTCTGAGGTTTTTATCCTTCGGAAATGCATGAAAGGATATTGCTGGGTTAATATTTTCCTTATCATCCTTCTAGAACACCTTGTTTCAATTTACGTTACGCTACATTTGCTGCGTTACCTACCTTGGCAGATTTATTTGTACAGTGTTTGACAGCACAATAATGCCCCGGCATTTTTATTTACATCAAAAACGGTAAATTCTACTATTTCTGATAAAATGTATACATTGTACAAGTTAGGTGTTCGAAGTAACTGTCAGCATTCGACAAGCTACGCCACCTAATGAATTTCCCCGCTACACTGCGTACTACGTCACAATGTGCTATTTTCCCCTTTCCCCTGTCCGAGACACACTCCATATTCAACTGTTTGCGGCAACCTTCTCCATATATAAAAACCTTGGGTTGGGGCCACATCGCTCCTCAATTATCTTGTAAAATCGTAAATAAAAAAGTTATTTCAATTGTACGTATCGCTATTCACTAGTGTGCTGTGGGTGTAATTGCCAGGTGTTAAAATGGTCCAGATGGAGCAGATAGGCCAGCAGAGAAATTGGTTCGGGTGCGAGTGACTTCGAGGGGCTTTTTCCTTGTGCAAGCAGAATCTTCCAGGAAGAATAGTGCCTGATACGAATAGGAAGGACATTCAGGAAGCAGTACATGCAGAAATCCCAACCAGCAAGCAATTCCCAGGTCCAATATTCACGTGGCGTCATCTGCGGAGCACCAGCGTCCGAGAAGCCTCCGATTAAGGTAGATTTTCACAGGGAAAGCCTTGACGTAGGTCCATAATATTTGGACTTCTGCAAGATAAGACTGTCTACGAGGTGGAAAGACGTATTCCAGGGATTCAGAGCCGTCCAGTTTTTAGAAAAAGGGGTAGCGTCCCTTAAAAATGCGAAATGACGCCGCATTTTGCAGTTTTGTGCCGAATATCAAACAAAAGCAAGTCGCGCGTTTCTTGTGACGTCACAGCTAGAAACAAAACAAACTTAGTACCTGCTACGTCACAGAATTAATGCTTACCTGACGCGCCTTTGCCATTTTGGTGGTTTTAAAAGTCAATTTACGCTGTTTTGTACACCGCAGATTATTTTGTTGTTGATTCAAATTTATAGGTTAACTAAATGTCAGATGGAATTGTGCAATTGCCCGAAATAGATGCGAGTATTTGTCATACAACAAGTTATTTGTAACACAAAGTTTTTCCTAAAATGTATGAATCTACGACCTTGAAACCAAGATTGTCTCAAGTTCTATCGAACTAGTTCCGAATTCAATGCAAATAGATAAGATAAGAAAAGGGCAATAAACCATTTATTGGTTGTAATTTTGGTACACTCCTTTAGTTTGCCTTGAGTTTGGCAAGTTCGTAATTGAAGCTTAATAACTTGATAAAGTGATAATTTTCCTTGCCAGTTTTTATATTTTAAAACTCCTATATTTTCATTATTATATCATTAAAGGCAGAGGGCATTACAGTATATTAAACAAGAAGAATAAATAAATAGTATATTGTGCACCATAAACTGTAAGTGATACTCTTAAGGCGGCTTAGGGGAGCTCTAGCGAGCAAGGTGAATTTTTCTTTTGCGCTTTGAAAAAATATATATTTAGGCAACTTTAGATACACCACTTTGTTTTGTACATGGTAATTTCAAAAGCGGATTATTTCTGTAAGTACCTTGCGCGTTAATCTATTACCTGCGACACAGCTTCTATTTATAACCAAGTTAGATCAATACGTTTTTACGTGTGTTGTCGAATAGCTAAATTAAAGAATTTTAACTGAAATGTTTTTGTGCAGCTGATATATTGTAATTCATTGTAGTTAAGAGGTTGGGAGCTAATATAATTAACTATTTATAGATAGCTCACATTATTTTTTTACACATACTTACGTATTATGATTTTTTTTAAATTCGTTAATGAACAAACTAAATTATTGTTAGTTAGTACCGTTTAGTTTACATAAATGAATAAAACTTGGACAACGAAAATAATCTTGTTATGCAATAAAATATAGGTAATTAGTAGAGGAATTTGAAAACATAAATTACTATTATAAATGAGAGACGACTCCTACACTAACGATCCTCATCTGCATTTAGTATCAACTACGGAATTTCGCCCTTTGTTTGTGCAGGTAGGTATGCGAAGCTGAGCAGGTTATGGCTAAGCAACTAAACGGTACAAGGCGATCTTGCGTTTTGAAATAATGATCACCGTAATGTTTCCTGAATAATTATTGTAATTAATTTCGTGAAGTGGAAAATGGAATATACATATTTTTTGGCATAAATAAACAAAATAGGTTCAAAACATGAAAGCTTACATAGCAATTTAGTAGCGTTATACTACAGCTGTTTCATTAGTTATATTTTTTGTAGAAAAACTCGGCAGCTAATATAAAAAACATGGAGTAAAAATATATTTCGACATTCGTCTTCTTCAGTTTACACAAACTTTACAAAATCTTATAAATTCAATAGTTCCAAGTTCCAAAAAAAGAAGAAAATCCTTCTTTTTGCAAACGCCTTCCAAGTTCTTAAATTTTTTTATTTATCAGTATTATTGTTAGGGTATTAGATGTCTTTTCTTTTTTATTTAATTATATATTCTGTTGTTAAAATAGATGATATATCACTACCCCTTGTTAGGTTATGATTTATGAAGTTGTTATATACACCCAGAGCTGGGCAGTAATTAATTACTTTGTAATTAAATTACTAATTGTAGTGAGTGCTCCTGGCGGATAGGCAACACACTTGCACTACAGCAATACGCCTTACGGATAGGCAACACACTTGCCAAGCATGTGACGTCACCGCATCAATGCCAAAGTACAGGGTGCGCACCCAAACGGCGCAACCCTCAGCGGCGGCAGTTCGAGTTGACTTGCGGCATTATTATTATGAACGTTATGTTATTATGTTATGTGCTTTATGTTGTGTCCTTATGTTAGTTAATAATATATATCTGGTTGTACATCCCTTTCGGGATTGAAACCGCTCCTTTGTGGAGCTCTATTGACTCGTTTAGTGTGGTGAATCAGTCCACATTTTCCTGCCTCTTATAGCTTCTTTTCTGTTTTTGCTTTATTTACTATCTTGTTCCATTTTTTCCTGTCTTCGATATTGGCTCTCCAGTTTTTAATTCCCATAGTGCGCAGATCAGTTATCACTTGGTCCTCCCATCTTATTTTTGGTCTCCCTCTTGGCCTGCCTGTTGTAGGTTTCCATTCACTTATTCTTCTTATAGTGGCTCCAGCGTATCTCCTGTGTATGTGCCCATACCACCGTATTCTCAGCGATTTTATGAAGTTCACTATGTCTTCTCCCAGTATATTTCTTATTTCAAAGTTCATCAGCCTTCTGTATTCTCCCTCTTCCGTTTTTTTGGGTCCCATTATTCTTCTGATGATTTTTCGCTCAAAAGCGCGCAGTTTCTCCTCGTCATTCTTCGTCAGGCACATTGTTTCACTAGCGTAGGTTGCCACTGGTCGGATTGCCGCCTTGTATATTTTCATTTTTGTAGTTCTGCTCAGATTACTATTGCAAAATAGCTTTTTGAAAGCATAGTAGGCCCTGCATCCTGCTTGTATGCCCTCATGGGTTTCTTCATGCCTGCCATTATTCCCATTGACCATCACTCCCAAATATTTGAACTTCTCCACTATTTCGAACCGATATTTCCCTATTGCGATATGGTTTGTGTTGCTTCTTATCTGTCTGTTGCTTACCATGTATTTTGTTTTTTGTTGGTTTATTGTTAACAATCTGTCTTTTGCTTCTTTTTCGAGTTTAAGTAAAGCTTCAACCATGCTTTTCCTGTTTCTAGCAACTATTACTATGTCATCGGCGGCGGCGTATGCAATGAATTGTATTAATTTATTTGCGATAGTTCCTCCAATTTCCAAAGTCTTCAGTGATCCCTCCAAGGCTATATTAAATAGGGTTGTGGAAAGCGACAGTTAGTTAATAATAAACCGTGTAAATAACTGTAAATATACAGGGTGTTAATTAAGTACGTAGACAAACTTTAAGGGGTGATTCCTTGATCAATTCTAAGATAAAAAGTTCCTACAAACATGGGACCTAAACGGCTTCGTTTTCGAGATACAGGGTGTTGAAGTTTAAACAAAAACAGTTTTTTTCAAAAATTTGGAAAACGGATAGAGGTATTCTAATGAAACTTGGTGTAGGTTAGTATTTCAGAAAGTGGCATTGTTCAGTCAAAATAAATTTAATTTATTTCCACCAGTGGCGTGCATCGGGGCGATCTCAGTTACATTATTTTAGAAAAGTCTGATACGCCACTGTTTTGTAGAAAAAAGTTTTGTAGCTATTGTAAGATTGTGTTTTATTAAATAACATTTTTTAAAAGCTTCCTTAAACTATATTTTGAAAACGAAGCCGTTTAGGTCCCATTAACGTCCAATGTACGAAATTGCTGTTACAGATTTTTCCATTTTTCTCGCAAAATGTTTATTCTATCAAAAAAATTAAAGATACATCTTTTGTATAGTTTCAATGGATAAAGCTAAAAAACTTGTCGTATTGACTAAAAAACAGTGGCGTACCAGATTTTTTTGAAATAAGGTAGCTGCGGTGGCCCCGATGCACGCCACTGGTGGAAATAAATTACATTTATTTTGACCAAACAATGCCACTTTATGAAATACTAATATACACCAAGTTTCATTACAATACCTCTAGGCGTTTTCCAGATTTAAAAAAAAAAGTAATTTTTGTTTAAATTTCAACACCCTGTATCTTGAAAAGGAAGCCGTTTAGGCCCCATGTTTGTATGAACTTTTTATCTTAGAATTTATCAAGGAATCGCCTCTTAAAGTTGGTCTACGTACTTAATTAACACCCTGTATATACATTAATAAACACTACGAACGTTCTGTTATTATGTTATGTGATAACGTACAAAACAAAAAAAAAATCATCTAAATCGGTTAAGTCGTTCTCTAGTTTTTGCGTTACTAACACACGGCGATTGATTTTTATATACAGGGTGTCCGAATTTCGTAGGGACAACATGGGTAACTTTTGTATTTGAAGAGATAGAGAAATGGTTAAATTAGCAAAAAGGTGCGGGTTTGAGAGCTCATTAAGAATCCATATTTAAATTTTACTTGGCATGGCCCACTTGTCTAAAATTTAGAAAAAACAAAATCTGCTCATTTCTTTTATATGCCGTAACTTTTTTGTTACTTAAGATATTGGGATACGATTTGAACTAATTTGTATGGTAATTTAAATAATTTTATTGGCATTTAATAAAACCAATTTTATTTGTGTAAATTTTTAGCAATCTAAGCTAACCTCAAAATTTTAAATTGGTACCGTGCAATTTTTTTGGCCCTTCTGATCGAGGATTTTTTTCTGAATGCAATGATGTATTACATGATATGGAAACTTCTTCAAAATTTAAAAAAACTGAGCTTATTCTTTTTACAGGCAGAAATCGCTAGTGCCATGATCACAATAATTTTGTTTTTTATTTATTACGTTATCTGTGAAATTATGTTTCGAAACAAAAAGCACGCTTATCATCATACGTGCCTTCCAGTACAGTCAGTGTGTTCCGTATGTTTGACGTGTAAGTTCTACGTTCTTGTAGCACTTGATATACGCACAAATTTTTCCATTATAAGTTTAAGTAATAACACTCACACTACTGGAAGGCACATATGATGATAAGCGTGCTTTTTGTTTCGAAACATAATATCACAGATACCGTAATAAATAAAAAACAAAATTATTGTGATCATGGCACTAGTGATTTCTGCCTGTAAAAAGAATAAGCTCAGTTTTTTTAAATTTTGAAAAAGTATCATGTAATAGATCATTGCATTCAGAAAAAAAACCTCTCTTAAAAGGGCCAAAAAAATTGCACGGTACCAATTTAAAATTTTGAGGATACGTTAGATTTTTAAAAATTTACACAAATAAAATTGGTTTTATTAAATGCCAATAAAAGTATTTAAATTACCATACAAATTAGTTTAAATCGCATCTCAATATCTTACGTAACAAAAAAGGCACGGCATATAAAAGAAATGAGCAGATTTTTTTTTTTTTAATTTTAGACAAGTGGGCCATGACAAGTAAAATTTAAAGATGGATTCTTAATGAGCTCTCAAACCTGCACCTTTTTGCTAATTTAACCATCTCTCTATTTCTTCAAATACAAAAGTTACCCATGTTGTCCCTACGAAATCCGGGCACCCTGTATATAGATATATGTACCTGTTCAATAAGATTATTAAAAAGTTATGCAATGCATGATCCAATCAAAATGTTCTGTAATGCAGCATACCGTATGAATGACACATTTAATTTAAATAATATCCAGATCTCTAATGTATATCATGTGATGTAACAGTTGTATGTTTTAACTGGTGGGGTTGAAAGGGCAACCCGAGGGTTGTTTATATTTAGTAGTAATAAAATAACTTGAATTGATAATCTAGGAGAAATAGTCACGTTAAGGGTTAAATTCCCATTAATTGTGAAGAAGAATAATTGATGATTTGATACGTAGTAGCAATATAGTATTCTCTATGATCAAATTTGACTTTAAGTCACAAATATTATTCAAATATAAAATTCAAGATTGTTTGATTCCATTTAACGTGGTATTTTACTACGAAGCCAGTAAAACAAGTGAAAGCGAGTGTTGTGGTATGTTGTGTCTATCCAAATAATAGAGGTTTCAAAGAAGTACGAGCTTTGATTTGGTCGGGAACAACCCGAGGAGGTGTTTGCTGACTAGAATCTATCCAGTTAGGAGCTGAGATAGAGTATTCAGGTACAAGATATACAATCGGAAGGTTAGTGCCCATTTATTACGAAATATTAAGAAGTTATACAGCAAGTTTGGTGCGGCTAATTATTAAGATAGTTGTAATTATATTTAGAAATTAATTTAGAAGAATTATTTTTCTAAATTTAATAGTGATTCGAGTACTCGACGTTTTTCGACCATTATATTTTGAAATTTACATTTTGGAATTAGGTTATTTTGGAATTTTAATTTAAATCAAGTTTGGACAAACTTAATATTCGATTAAATTGTTTTTGACAATTTGTATTTTATTTTGTAATGTCAGATCAAACTTCAATGTGCTACTAACAAACTGAAAGTACGAATTTAATTTTGTGTAGTGCCTGAAACTTATATTTGATTCAATAAAATAGATATTATATTTTGAAAGTAATTCAGTCTTTAACTACAAGATAAAGTTGTTAGTTGAACATTTACTCATTCAGCTGGGATTTATGAGTCCCATTGCTTGTAAAGCTTACTAGTCGAGGCTTGAAAAAACCATAATCATATGACATCATTTTAAATGTCAAATTAATTTATGAGATGCGTCAATTACTATTTATTACATTAAGAAGTAAGGTAAGTACATAAGTGAGCTATACCTGATACTGCTTCTTTGTGATAATTAGAAAAAGGGTATATTTAATTTGATATGTAATAGTGCTTCAAAGAGAGAGCTATTACATTTTGACTTACAATTTGAGGTTTGATATTAATTGTAAGAACGCCGCGAGAAGGAATTATATTATAGTTCAGTACATTGAGATCGCCGCTGACTGCCACCTTGCCTCTTGCCAAATCCACTCACAAGCTTGCTGGTTGCGAGTGCCAATTTGGTACTTGCGAGTTACATTATTGGTCGTAGGCCTTTGTCGAATATAATTTTCCCCAAGATTTGAATTACGCGCTCGGGTAGTGTTACTAGTAGGTGGTTGTTACTAGTTGGCGCCTATTAATCGCGTCCTAAAATAGCGTTTTAGGCCATAAAATGTATCGCGCCAGCGAAAAAAAATTTTGGCTTCGGCGATATTGCCTCCGGCGGCTGGGGCTTCGTCCCAACCCCGAGGTATACAGCACAACCTCGAGCGGGCCCCCTCAGACACCCAGCATCCCGGGCCTTTTAGTCCCAGTCCGCCCCTGACCAAACCTATTCAACAGACTGTCTTAACAGAGCTCGATTCTGATCATTTACCTGTAGTGGTTGACATAACCTACTTTCCCCAATTTTATCCAAAATCTCCTAAACTAATAAACGGACCAATAAACTGGAACTTGTTTAAAATATCAATCAATGACCAGCTATACTGCCCTACCAATCTGGCCTCACAAAATGACATCAACATCGCTATAGAAACATTTAAAAATGCAATTAACCAAGTCGTAGATAATTCCACTGATGCGAAAAAGCCAAAGAGATACACCAATTATTTAAACCTTGCGCCAAATATATTTAACCTCATTAAAGAAAAAATAGGATAAGAAGAACTTGGCAAAGAACACGTGACCCGGAAATCAAAGTAAGACTAAACCAACTAATAAGACTAGTCGGGGAAAAATTAGATGAGCACAGATACACATCTTATAATCACTACATAGGAAGCCTAAATCACGGAGACCCCAACATGTGGAGAGCCACCAAAAAAATCCTCAAGCAACCGCTCATAATCCCCACTCTTCGTGTAAATGATCGAGCGCATCCAGAGGAAATAAGCAACGCAGAACACATCCAACAGATTGTGACAGAAGTAACCAATAATTCCACCGGTCATACAATGCTCATTGAGCCAACCTCACCCGCAGAAGTGAAGCAGTATATTAAAAAGCTGACAAATAATAAAGCCCCTGGAAGCGATATGATACCGAACATACTTTTTAAAAATCTTTCTGATAAATCCATAGCCTATCTGACAGCGACCTTCAATGCACGTCTAAGAACAAGATATTTTCCAGAAATATGGAGACATGCACTTATTCTTATGTTCCCCAAGCCTGGGAAGAAACACAGCAATCCAGCAGGCTATAGACCAATAAGTCTACTGTCGACACTGTCCAAACTCCTGGAACAAATAATTCAGCATCGACTCATGAGTTTCCTAGCAGAGAACAACGCTATACCACAAATACAGTTTGGGTTTAAAAGACATCACTCTACAAGTCATCAAATACTAAGACTTACTGAGATGATAGAGGAAGGCTTCGAAAACAAATCGCATACACTAATCACATTTGTGGAAGTAGCACAAGTCTTCGACCGAAAATGGACTGTTATACAAAATGTTAAAAATGAGCATTCCTTCATATCTCACGCAAACCATCAAGTCGTTTCTAAAGCACATGATATTTCAAGTAGAAGCAGGATCATATTTTTCTACATCGAGACAAGCACAGGCCGGTATCCCACAAGGATCGTTACTGGGTCCAATGCTTTTTAATATATTTATGTCCGATATTCCAACAATACCAACCACAAACCTTGCCATGTTAGCGAATGACACCGCCATCATCACACAAGACCGTGATATTCATCAAGCAGCACGCAATTTGCAACTAGGGGTGAATCAACTACATAAATGGCTTGAAAAATGGTGCGTTAAAATAAATGCGACCAATGTGAGTCTAAAATATTCACACTTCACAGACCCGATGATCCACCAAGAATAAGTATTAATAACACGCCAATCGATTGGAATCCTAAAGACAGCGCCGTTAAATACCTAGGTATAGGTATACCTAGACCGAAGACTAACTTGGAGCTACCATATCAACAGGAAATTGTCAGAATTGTATGCTCGGTTGAACATGCTGTATCCAATCCTCAACAGAAAGTCCGTTAGAATAAATTGCGGCATAGTAATATATACAACCGTAATTAGACCAATATTCACGTATGGTTGCTGTGTCTGGAGCGCAACATCCAAAACAAACATCAATAAACTACAAATCCTACAAAATAAGGTATTGCGCACCATCACTAATGCAGAATGGTTCGTTAGAAATACACAACTACACAGAGAAGCTAATATGCCCACTGTACAAGAATTTATTACCAAAATATCCAGGAAATTTTACAACAATCTAGACCAATGCACTGGCGCAGTATTAGTGATGCAACCTAAAAAAAAACCGTTCGTTTTTTTTAAAAAAACCTGTTTTTTTGTAAAAAAACCAAGCGGTCTGGTTTTTTATTTAAATGCGTTTTTTTTCAGAATTAAAGTGTAGTGAATAACAACAAGTAATTTGTTTGGAAAAACAAAAAACAGATATTTTTAAATAAAAATAATACATTTCGTAGGTAAAGTGAATTATAGAATTTATTATAACAAAAAAAAGCAAATATTTCTAAAGAAAAATAAAAACATAGCCAAAGTGGATATACAGGGTGTTATGGAAGTCGACTGAAAAATTTCTAGGGGTGAATCCTTGGCCCAAAATATGATGATTTAAGTCAACTTACCTATATACAAAGTTGCTTAGTTTAGCCGCTAGAGGGCTTTAAAGATGATTAGCTTTTTTAATTTTTGTCAAATACATAAGTCGAAAAATCGTTGATGGATTTTATTCATTTTTTAGCCATGCGTTTTGTTAAGTCATTTTGCTATTTCAGATGCTTAATTGCATTTCACGCCGTTAGTTAGGTCATTTTGGTATTTTGAATAGCCGCCTAAGCTTAGAGCAGCGCGCCCGTATGCTAAGCCCTTTTAGCTCTTTATTTGGCTCCATCGCCTAATTCCAGAATCACGATTTCGCACATAGTTAGCCTAAAAAGCAGTATTTGTCGTCGGTTGGAGCTCTCGTTTGATGGCGTTTTCCGAATTTCGAATAGCACGCTGTCGTGGCGTGATGCCAGCGTGGCCCGCATTGGTTTGTTTCATTTAGCACGCTGTGGCGGCGTGATACCAGCGTGGCCCGGATTGGTTGGTTTCATTTCATCGCCTTGCGATTCGTTGTGGTTTAGTCACGTGGGGGACGCGGCCAAGGTGACCTTTTGCCAACGCTTCCCTCGTGGCATTCAGCCGAGAGCCGTCGTTAAAACAAGAGGTCGGGTAGTGTATGTGAGTTAGTGCGGCGCTCCCGCCATTATGGCGGGGGCGTCAGTCGTTTTCCCGGCGGGTGCTGCTTCAGCAGTTATGTTGCGGGCGTTTTCGCCTTGAAGGCAGTCTTCCAGAGCCCGTTGCAGAGAGTGCTTGTGTGTGGTGGTGGTGATTCGAAATTTGTCGAGTGATCTTCGGCGTAACGTGGGTGTTTTGGAGCCCAGTTCCTGCTACTATTAGTGAGGGGTCGTGCCCCCTTCATCTCGACCTACGAGGATTTGGTTCAGCAGAACGAGTGAGGCCCCCATTATTTTCGTCGTCCCGTTGTACGCGTCTTGACGCGTCTCCCGTCGCCATTGAGGCGGTTATGCATTCACCCCCTTTCGCCGTTGTAACACCGAAGGTACCTACCGCCTACGATTGCAGCTCGTCGCAACTCAGCCGCACCAGGCTCCCTCGCCGCCTACGCATTAAGGTATGTGCTTTTAACCTGATTACCGCTGTGAACGCGAGTGTTACTCATTACTACTCATTACTACGCATTAAGGTATGTGCCTTTAACCTGATTACCGCTGTGAACGCGAGTGTTACTCATTACTATTCATTACTACGCTAGTGTATTCATTCAGACTGCAGACAGTTCAGGCCGTGAAGGCTACTGTAAATCGTCGCTGCCCTTGCATAAGGCAATGTGTATCTTTGTACCTATTCACTACTACGCTAATGTATTCATTCAGACTGCAGACAGTTCAGGCCGTGAAGGCTAATGTAAATCGTCGCTGCCCTTGCATAAGGCAATGTGTATCTTTGTACCTATTATTGCTGTTCACTAATGTTCAACATCTGTCGTTAAGCTTAGAGCGCGCGTGCCAGCTGGTGCCCTTAATTATAGAGTAAAGTTAGATACAGGGCGACGCATTCTGCTACCCCATTGTAACTCGAAGTGAAATATATGATTGGTTAGTTAAGGGAACTATTGTTTGTTTCGGTTTGTGCATGTTCTGTTACAGATAGACGCCCCTTTATTGTACGAATTATTGTACGACGGAACGAGGAAGCTGTGAGCGTGCAGGTGAGTGAGACAGCTGCGTAGTCGTGGTCGGATGGACACCTAATCACAATCCTTGCTTAAGGCAATCCCGAAGTTGTTGTTTGACCTTGCAACTCTTGAATAATCTTATTGGCGGAGTATTTTTGCATGCTTCGCTCCCGTCTAACCGTCCAGGCCCGGTTAGCCGGATTAAGACAGGCTTGGTGGCGCCCTCATAATTTCGACATACCCTGTATATATTATGCCACAACGCGCTTGCCCAGAACGTATCGTGTGACTCACGCCCGACTCCCTGAGCGTTCCAGCCGTGGCCTATTAGCCTATTTCGAATCGATTTCAGGGCAAGTGTGTCATGTTTTCAGGACTGATTCCGTGGTGCGATGCTCACCTTGGGTGGGTGTCGTAAAGTCCTTTTTATACCGTAACAGTTTTTACCAGTAAACTTAAGCATTTTGTGACATAAACCATAATTTCAAAAATTACAGGGTGTTTAAAAACTTTGTCACAATTAATTATCCATCTAATGGTTTTTTATGGATAGCTACTTTGATTTATAAGCTATTTCCTCTCTTAAAAAAATTTAGTTGGGTAAACGGTTTAGCCACAAAAAATATTTTATCTTACAGTAGCAGCTATTACCATACATTATACAACTGTTTTCAGTGACTAAAATGAAGTTTTATTCACTAGAGTTGAGTTAAATCATCATATTTTGGGACAAGGATTCACCCCTAGAAATTTTTCCGTCGACTTCCCTAACTCCCTGTAGAAATTATAATAATGCAGAAATTACTCTCTAACAGACATGGCTGACTCCTCAACTGACTCGGAGTCAGTATCCATGCAGTTTACGTCGCCCATGTCACTGTCTGATGAATCGCTAACGTAACTTGATTCGTCGATCAGGTCGACAGTTTCAGAGCTGGGTCCAGCTTAAAGCAACTTCCAATAGGGGTGGGTATCTACCAAAACATGCCGCCAATTACAAAAATGAATAAAAAACAAACAAAAACGGTTTTTTTTCTAGGTTTTTTATTCGATTTTAAAAAAACGCGTTTTTTTACATCACTACGCAGTATACTTTCAATTGGGCTCAAAAACACTACACACCAGATTAAAAAGGAAGCTAGCGAGAGACCTGCTTACAAGTGATAGTGAATAATATCGTATTCCCATAGTAAACAGAAGTTAGTAATAATAATAGCAATAATAATTACTCATAGTGAACTGATTACCAATCATGACATTATGTGCTTATAAAACAGTTTCAACTAAAATGATAATAACAAATCAACTCTTTAGTGCTAGAATTACTATTGTTAGAGGCCGCATGGACCTCACTCGTGATGAGTAATATTATATATTTATTTTAACTTTACCATGTATAGCAACCATTGCTGAGCTGGTATAATGTATATAAAAAAAACTGTATATTTCTAAAGTTCCTATTAAGTTACTCACCTTATTGTATCTTACAGTATCCCTCAAATAAAAAAAAACAATCACTAAATATAAATTGGCATATGCTAGGCTGATAAGTCTATAAGAACTACATATTCGATACTAATTTAAACAAAGGTCCAGATAGAGATATTTATTTTCTCATTAATTTGACTTACTATGTTGCTAACAAACAATTGTAGAACATTCTCTAACTTTTGAAGTAGCTTATTAAATTAGTATAATATTCAAACAATTCTTTGGAGCTATTTGTTTCAAAATACGTACGTATTAATAGATATAATATACAATAGCCATTACACATGACACGGTTATGAACTGCAGATCTTCAGTGTTCTTCTTAACCACTAGTAGAACCCAGTATCGCCTGAAGGGCAATCGAATTAATAGGGACGTCGGGTCTGCAAAACACCAAACACTTTATTTATTAGTCTCACAGTTAATAGGGTTTTTCGAAAAATAGTAACTTTAAATATATTAGAAATATGCATATTGAGCTTTAGTCTCAAATGCAAATTTTATAATTACATGCATTGCGATTTACATAATTATGTTTATGTCGCAGGTATAAAGAAAATGTACGCAAATTATTGTTTGCCCAGGTATATGCTAAGTGCTTAGTGCATAGGACACCATGCCTCTTCAAAACAAAGCTGACCATTAAAGTGAAAAAAAAATGATCAAAGGCTGCAACTAACCTCAGCAAGCTAGAACGAGACACCAAATCTTTGCTGCATTTCGTTATATGATTAACGTTTATAGGCACATGACCATTTGCCTACATTTGCTTTATGTCTACTACGTATACATACATTCCACATTCTAAAACCTTCATGTCAAATTATTTTTGTATTCATAGGAACTTGATTGTGAAAAACATTTTATAATCAAATGTCAATTCATATTTCTGCCACAAAAAGGATGAATGATGTGTGTTTACTATGTTGTATGAGTAAACGGTGTATCGTATGAAAATTTTAAGAATAATAGATTGCCCTTTAGGCGCACGATTTGTAAACCTATTCCTATTTTTGAAAATTTGTACAATCCTTATTTCTTGTAAACAAGCAACTGAATATTTGTGTCAATAGCATTGGATTATATTTGCCTAGTAGTAATTTGTAATATATTAAAATCCAATGCGTGAAATAATCAAAACGCAAGGCAACAGTGTTGGTATAAATATATAAAAAAAAGCTATCAGAACATATTGGCGAAATATAGTTAATTTAGAAATTAATTTCCTTGTGAAATAAAAATCTATTAAGACTTGCAATAGTTTAAATATTATTTGATTTAGAAAACATTAATTTACATTTTTCAAAATCTTAACTTCTGAAGATACGGGTATAACATCTACAGTGTTTATAGCGATAGGACGGCAAAAAAAAAATTAATGTGGGAGAACTGTGTAGGCCATATAACTTTGCTTGTTCTCAGACTAATTGCTATGGAAGCGAAAAATGTCTAAACTACAAGAATTTTCACAAAAAATCAATGACATAAAATGCTCTTCCAGTAAAAAATCTGGAAAGGGCTTTACTCAGAACTGCCCTCGCAATTGGAATTGTAACACTAATATTTTGAAAAATCAATGGCTGCTAGGGGTAAACATATCTTAATGTTCCTAATAAACCTGAAACGATAACAGAAAACACTTGGTAATGCAAATTACATCAATTTGCAAATAAAAAATATTGCAGGTGGATTTCAACGGGAAGCAAGCAGGTCGGTCGTAGCGCGACCGTCGTTCCCATTCTGTCACGAAGCCTCGTGTCGCCGCTATGCGACTGCATTACATTCAACAAGCTTATTGTTGCCCATTTTTATTTCTTTTGCAACAATTGCGCTGTATTTGTTGGAATCTATATTTGTCAATGGTAAAGCCTGACCTATGGACTAGGAGTAACATTATTCCGATTTGCTACTCTATGCCTTAACTATTGTTTCAATGCAAATTTCATCGTTCTTATCATAATTTTGTCTCATAGAATTTTGTAGTAATACAAAGCTGCTTTATTTACGTCAGAGAAGCCTTGATAAGTAATATCATACTGATAGCAAACTTTGCCAACCCCGTAGTAGTTAATAAAATAAACTGCCTGTCTAACTTTCGAATAATTTTAAAAATTATAGAATTTTCAGCAAAAAATTATTTTGTTTTGAAGTTCCTTGTAATTTAGTAATTTTTCTTTAATTGAAATTATTTTAAAAACAAGCAGAGAAATATAGCACAGTTTGGCGGTATTTTATAGATTGTCACCTTTTTCCCTGTCGATTTAATCACTATATATTAGTAATTAACTAATATAAACACAGAAATTAGAAACATAACTCATACTTACGTGTATGGAGGTGCAGCTGTTGTAGTTGTAGGAGGTGCCTCGGCAGGAGCAGACAACACGGCCACAAGTGAAAGGGCAAACGCAATTAATAAAAATAACAAACGCATATTGTTACGCATCTTACTAATTGCAAAAGAATGGGTAAAATTATTTCAACTGTAACTTCAGTTCTGAAACAACACTTGAATTCGTTACTCCACCGTCTTTTAAGGTCTCGTCCCCACCTTAGTTAGGTATATATTTAAGTATCGAATTTAATTATTCGTTGAGGAACGGAGGTAACGCCGTCATAGAATTGACGCCGTTGACTTGTACGAAACCGGTTTATCTAATATTTTGATAAGATGGATTTACGAATTTTAATAATAACCAAAACTTAATATACTACTTAGTTTGTATAAAGTCCTATTTAATACAATTGTATATGCATACAGTGTAGAAATTAAACAGAGTATCGGTATTTGATCAAAATAAAACGCTTTATTTTTTTAAAGAATTTAGTTATTCTATTAATTTTATAAATGTGAAACATGTATACCTAGTCGATATTTTTAAAGATTTTAATCGGTGTTTCACACATTTTTGCGAATGCAGCTGTGTTACTCGTACCAACCAAAAATGTCGCATAAATGAGAATAGAAGTTTTAGAGAAATCAAAATGGACTTCAAAGTGAAGTTTATTTCGTATCTTATTCTTGTACGAAACAAAAGTTTTACATATAAATCTGAATAATTATCCATAATTTTAGGTTTATTACACAAATCAGTAATGCTGAAACTAGTTTAATTTACTTCATTTTTTGTTTAACGTTTTCATAAAGATTATTTTAATGCAAACGTTAAATGTTGCTGGAAATTGTACTACACTACCAGCAACCAATGGAAAGTTTATGTTAGTTAATTAAGTATCAACTTGCAGTTATTGCATGCAGTTGCTATTGATTGTGAAGAATTACACTAAACAGTTTCCTGGAAAAAAAATTAATGCACTTGGGATTTCATACATGAAAACATTATTTTTCTCTCGTAGTAGAACGCGCGTTATCGTTTTTTAGTAAATATGTTATTGCTACTTACTCAGCTGACACAATTTCTAACTGTCGCAATTTATAAAGTGATATAGTGATAAAGTGATATACCTACTATAAATTTTGTGTGCGCGTAAAGTAAAATTCTTGCTTTTAAGCCAATGCCGTGAACTATTTACACTCAAGCAGGGCAAAATATTGATTACTTAGGAATTGAAATGCAACATTCTTGTCTGTATTATTCACAGATTGCAATGGTCGTGGCTCTGGTATATAACAAAACTGTTTAACCTTGAGTGCAAATCAAACTACCACTTTGTGTTTTATGTGTTTTTAAGATGATTTTTCTGAATCCTTCTTAAACCTATTTTGCTCAATTTTTTTATTTTTTTTTAATAAAAAATTTCAGTAATCTCCGAAAATAGAACTTGTGTAGATATAACCTTAAATTATATAATAATACTTAAAATTTTGTTTTATAAAGCACTTTTTTGTATAAATTAGCTCTGCTGCAGATATCTAAACAGAGCCGAAGGACGTTAATAGCTATTCTATCAATATAACTACAAGCAGTTAATCAGTAAATTTTTCATAGCTATTTGCTAATAATAATAATTGGAACTGTTGGTTTATTTTAAAGTATTCGCAGGATTTTAGTGCAACGTTAACCTAAAATGATTTATTTAAAAATAAAAAAGCATCCAATAATACAGCCGTAGTTGGCTTTGATACTACAAATGGCACATAGTTTTACCTTTTCTAATATATACACTATATCAGGTGAGCGGATGGCCCAGCAATCAAATGCTCGCCTCTCAGACGGCCGGCCCGGGTTCGAGTACCGGCGGCTCTAAATTTTAAAAATCGTATGCTCCCCGGCTACCACGCTAACACCTGTGATAGTCGTTAACCCCTAACAAGGGAACTCTTCCTCACTTTCGACGAGCAAGGCTAGCCACCTATCCGGCCTAAGGGCAAAGAGGACTCATAAAACCACTGTGTGGTTAAAAACAGGCCACCGGCCTATAATAAGAGAAAGAAGAAGATACTTTATCATACTTAACGTTAGTAATACCTATATAGAAGATGCCAATTTTTCTAATTTAATGCATATTCAGTAAGCCATGAAACTGAAAAAATATGTAGTTTTTACAGTCTAGTAGTTTAATACGTGTTGCTATATACCTTCAGGTATAGTGATATTTTTATCTGTCTATGAATTATATTTTTATTTTATCAAGTTAATAGTGCCTGTTTAAGTTTAGAATATCAATAATTATTATATGTGCTAGCTCCTGAAAAATCAGGGCTGGATTCCTGTATCTCGATTGCTTATTTCTAAAATTTGATGTTCGAATTTTAAATATCATTCTCATAAGTCAAAATAACTTATGTCAATTATATGTCAAACAGATTTGAAATTTTAAATGACAAATACTAAATCGTTTTACTAGTACATAACAATATCAAAACAGCTAATTTAAAAGCTTTTGAACGAAGGTCTTGAAGCACACGCTTTTCCACCTCGGCGACGATTCCGGGCGTGGTTGCTTCCACAGGTCTTCCACTACGCGGGTCATCTTCAATGGACTCACGTCCCCACTTAAAACTGTTTAGCCCAATATTTTATTATGAAATAAAAAGGTGAAGGGTCCCCGTATACTGCGATCATAGGTCATTGATGGCCTTTAGTCTATTTTCTTCTTTCACTAAAAACTCAATGACGGCACCGTGCTTTAAACTCAATTTTTCCATATGTTCCGCAGCTAGTCACAATTAACGACACCTCACTAGGACAGCTAATGCACGACTGAACCAAGACCAAGTACCCCGACACGTAGGGACATGTCACTGCTTGCACCAACCTTCTCCACCCCTCACTACGCATCTATCATATCTAGGTAGATCACTTTTGATTCTCCTTTCGTATCAACCTCCCCGCCCCCGGATTCTCACCTGCCACCTCCAGGACGCCGCCCCACCCCAGTCGCCATCCCCGAGAGGCCGACGCCCGCCCGCGACTTCCGAAGATGGCCTCACGGTTTTGCTCGCCGTCCCCGCGAGAGCGCGTGCTCTGGAAGCCATTTATCTCCAAGATGGGTGAACTGCACCGGAAATCACCATTACTCACAATGTCATAAAAAGCGAGACACTGATTCTCCCAAATACGTAAACTGCGGTGGGCTACATACAGCTAACTATAGAGGATGTCCATACATCAAATCTCACCCGGTAGCCAGACCATTAAGCCCTAACTCGATAAGAGGGAAAATTACGTCCAATACAACATACTCATCAGCCCTGTGCCATAATCCCCAAGCTCCCAATCTACATATTCCTAACCAAAATAATCAAAAATCAACAAATCAAAACTTCTTTGTGACTAACATCCTCCAATCTATTATCGAAATAATTACACCGCACCTAGAACAAATTAAAGAATTTATCTTGATTCCAATGTTATTTCAAAATGGCAGCAAATAATCGAATCCCTATAGATAAGTTAACCCTCTTAAATTGGAACGCCAATGGCATTAAAAACCAACGATCAATACTTATTTCATTCCTATCCAGACACAATATAGATATTGCATGTATCACTGAAACTCACCTTATTCTAAACGAAAAATTTACGTTACCGGGATATCATATATACTGGAAAGACAGACCAACAGAGGTTGGGTGGGGAGGTAGCGCAATATTAATTTAAAAAAACATAGCAGTTTCTCCAATCACTCTGGAGAACATACACTTTCTAGAAGCTGTTGCTATCAGCATAACAGTAAATGAAAACTCAACTCTCCGAATCGTATCAGCTTACAAACCACCTAATAGTCAACTCAGCCAAAACAAACTCAACCAAATTTTTGAAAACCAATATCCCACGCTCCTTGCAGGAGACCTCAATTGTAAACATACTAACTGGGGATGCAGAGTGACTAACCCCAATGGGATAAATCTTAATAACTTTGCTTCTCAACTGGTACTACAAGTGGCTGCACCCGCTGAATATACTTACTTTCCATATCGATACAACCAACTACCAGATATACTTGACATCATTTTACACAAAAACCTAACTCTACCAATTACTCAGACAGTACTCACGGAACTCGATTCTGATCATCTGCCAGTATTGTTCACCCTCAGTTGTTTACCCTATAACTACCCACACCTCCCAAGATTAATTAACGGACCCATCGACTGGGATAAGTTCCGATCTACTATGGATAATCAGCTAACTTGTCCCAACAGCTTAGATTCACATGAGGGTATCGATAACGCGGTGATATTGTTCAAAGATGTAATTACGTCAGCAACTCAACAAGCTACTAAAACCACTCGAATACAGCGACACCGATTTGACCAAACTCCTCCCTCACACATACAACAATTAATAAGAGATAAACACACAGCACGTAGACAGTGGCAAAGTACTCGAAACCCAGCAATTAAGACCCAACTAAACAGGCTTATCAGGCTTGTAAAAACCGAATTAGACCAATTCAGAATTTCGTCCTACCAAAACTACATCGAATCTCTTGATCCTGGCGGTCCCAACATGTGGAGGGCCACCAAAAGAATACTAAAACAACCAAAGTTAATCCCACAACTCCGGTATGATGGTCGTACATATTCAGAAGATTCCGGCAAATGCGAGATCTTTGCAGAGCAGCTGCAGAAAACGTTTACCACTCCATCTACTCAATCTGATACTAATTATCCCGATCAACTCGAATTAAACAAAGATGCTCCATCTAATATAACACCCACTGATCCAATATCGCCATCTGAAGTTCAACCGTATATTAATAAACTGAAATTCAAAAAAGCTCCAGGAATGGATCTTATACCCAACTTGGTACTTAAAAACTTACCAAACAAATCCATCTGCTATCTAACAGCGATATTCAATGCATGCTTGAGATGTGGATACTTTCCTATTGCTAGGAAAAGAGCAATAATTTTGATGATACCAAAACCTGGCAAGCAGCACGATAATCCTGCGAATTATCGCCCAATCAACTTGCTATCTACACTCTCAAAACTGTTAGAACGAGCAATACAGTCACGGTTCAGCAAATTCTTGGAGACTAACAACGTTATTCCGGAATTTCAGTTTGGCTTTAGAAACTCCCACTCATCAATTCACCAGATTCTAAGACTCACGGAACTAGTAGAAGAAGGCTTCGAAAGAAAAATACACACACTCATCGCATTCGTAGACATAGCACAAGCTTTTGACCGGATCTGGATTGATGGGCTTATTCACAAAATAATAATGACGAATATTCCGCCATATTTACTGCTGATATTAATCTCATTCTTATCCGACAGGACTTTTCAAGTAAGAATTAATTCCTTTACTTCTTCAATTCGTCAGATCAATGCAGGTGTTCCTCAAGGTTCAATCTTAGGGCCCACACTATTTAATATATTCATGTCCGACATCCCTTCCCTACCCGGTTCAAGCCTAGCTATGTACGCCGACGACACAGCCATTATCGTACAAGATCATGATATTATGAATGCAGCCTCTAATCTCCAAGAAAACCTAAACCAACTAAACTTATGGTTTAACAAATGGAGGATCACTTTAAACGCCAACAAACGTGAAGCAAAAATCTTTACGCTTCGCCGACCTTTAGATCCCCCAAACTTATTTCTCAACCACTCTAATTTACAATGGAACCCAAAGGACAGTGCTGTGCGATATCTTGGTATATACTTAGATAGAAAGCTAAACTGGAATCTACACGTTAATAAAAAGCTATCTGAATCATACGCAAGGCTGAGTATGCTATTGTCAGGGAAGATAGACGGTCGGCCTTACCTTTTGGCGAAAGTTATATTTGATGTTTTGCCGGCTGGTAACTATCGGCCTAATTGGCTATGCTGAAAGAGAATACAAAAAAAAGGAGTGGGCGCCAGGTCCTAGACTCAGATCCAATTCCTTGTGCCGGACCTTACACAAGGTCGAGGATAAAAACCAGCAAGTCAAAAATAAACAAACCAACAACCAATAAATAGATCACAGCTTTATTTTAAATATATTGGTGCGTACTATAGTGCATCGCAAACCCGCAAACATATAAGTATAGATCAAAAAAAATATTGCTAATCATCGACAATACTAGATTTTCAAAAATATAAACTAAATATAAGTACATAAAAAAAAGACAATAAAGGGGGCTATTGATATATATGAATAGGCTAACGCACTAAAACATTTCGAGCCTAAAATAAAATAACGCGAGGTTTAAAAGAAGCGTATCGAATATTAAATTAAAAAAAAAATTAACCCCTGTGAGGCAGGATATAGCAGGGCCAGGTTATGCAAGCGCTCAGCTGATGCGAAACCCCGAATATCAGCTCAGAAAGATTCTAAGTAATTAATCCAAAATTTCGAATGTCAAAACGACGAGGATCTATGGCCATATAGTCACCGAGCAGTTTTCTTAATGGAAATACATCAGGTGTATAAATGAACGCTAAAGCAATCGCTTGAATAAACCTTCGGCAAACTTGTACCTACGTAAAGACTCGCAAATAAAGTACAATAACGCGGAATTGACAATTATTCTACCGGCGGCGGGCCTTATGACGCAATCGCTACTAACCCGAGATTAATCAGTCATGAACTGAAACTGCAGAAGCAATCGACTACCGATGTCGCTACTCTAGCCACTATCAACATCGAAACGACGCGGCAAACTTCAGACGGCTGACAGCAAATGGCGACGAAAATAAATATAATTAACTGTATACTAAGCAAACCGCAGACAACGAGCCGTAAGTACAACCCTAAATCTGAAGTAATTAAACGAAAGTTCTAACATACGATTTGCAGGGGAGCTCGATGGGGCACGGCGGCCGGCGAAAGAGAATATAAATATCTGTATATTGAACAAACCGCAGAGCTGCCTTCACAAAGTCAGGTAAGCTCGATTAATGATTCGATAAGGCTCACTCAAATGCACAAAATGGATGCTCGAAATTTGCAAAAGCCCTATTATAATAACGCATCAGATCTATACAAAAGCATGCACTAATAACTTAACTAGACGAAGCGTTGCTATGCCAAAAATTATCGCACATGTCCTAACTATTAACGAGACGAGATACTATTAACTAACTATAAAATACACCAGGAGCAAATAGCTATATCAGATTCTTGCCTGTAGTAAAAACATGTCGGCTTCTACCCTGTGGCGTGCGGGGGCGGCCGAGGACGGCAGAAGCAATGGAGGTTTCGGCAGACACAGCGAGAGGCCCAGCGGACCTAGGAGGCGGTGATTGTATCACAGGTGAGTGCAGTGCTACCCCTCTAGCGTAGCTACCAGGGAATTTGTAGAGCTCCTTGACAATTCGATGGTTTCAGGGGCCCAAATCGACGGTTTGGATGCCAGCAGAGTGCAGCTGAACAAGGAGTGCTAAGCCTCTTCAGGGGGGAGTTCAACCTCTCGCAGGAAGCGTCCGAACTCTCCCAAGGTCGTAGCCGACAGAAAATGGCATCTCACAATAAATCCAAGTCCACAGTAAATCGAAATCCACAGCAAATCGAATCCCACAGGGAATGGTGTCCGACAGTAAATGAATGGCATCCGGCAGTAAATGCAACCAGTAAATCCAGTCCCACAGTAAATGGCTATAACGCACAACGCCCAAATAAGTCCCAAATAAGAAGAAACTGGCCTTATCTTACCTCACGCTGGAATTGAGCCAGAAGAAAGGGCAGAAGCAATGCTGGCCTCAGACGAATCCGCAGTTGCGAAGGACGTACGTATAACCAAATCAAATACGAACGTTTTAAGGGCACATGTGCTTTTTCAGATCCTCCGAAAAATCAAAACGGAGCTGAGCTTTACTAATTAGCTCAAAAATTTAGGCACACGGCCGAGGCACTAGCAGCCTGCACCAAGTTTAAAATGGGAAAGACCTCAAAAATCCACCAGCTACCAGTTATCAAAACTTTCCAAAATTTTTGGGCCAGAAGATGCGAAAAAAATCAGCCTGAAAAATGTGACTGCAACAAGTGATATCCTTTATCTAGCAACAAATAGAATAGTGTAGAAGAATTTGTAACAGGGGTTGCCTAAGCGCCATATACAAATATCTGTAGGAATATGACCAAAATAAATTTAATTAGTAGAATATGGGTAATTATTCGAGGAGTTGCTTACCAAACTGCTTGATAATTATAGGAAAATAATTAAAAATAAGATACAGCTAATTATGCCTAGTTTAAAGCATGCAAAAATTGACAAAAGCCAACCATAAATATTCAAGTTCAAAATTCAGCTAGCCAAAAGTTCAATACTACGGGGGACACTCCAAAAGTATCGTAACACTATATCCCATAATCAACAAAAAATCTCCCCTTAAAATTAAATGTGGTATCTTAATCTATACGTCCTTGATAAGACCTTTATTTACCTACGGATGCAGCGTTTGGAGTGGTACTTCTAAGACCAACCTGAACAAGCTCCAAGTTATTCAAAATAAAGTACTGAGAATGATAACCAATGCAGAATGGTTCGTCAGAAACTCACAGTTGCACAGGGAGACGATTCAACGATTCAACAGCACATCAAAAAAATATCAAGAAAATTTTACGACAACATAAACCAATGCGACGGTGCAAAATTCTATAACCTAGGTAAAAGAACAGTGCACACCAGACTGAAAAGAAAATTACCAATAGATCTACTAAGTAGTGGCAGTGAATAAATCTTTAAACAATAACAAAACAGTCTAGTTAACTCTTACATGGTGAACCTCTAAACAATGATATAAGTTATGTCAAATGAATCTAGTGAGTAGTGCGCGTAGTTCGAAAAAACTATGAATAAACTCTGCCGTGAATAGCAGTTTATGCTGGACTGGCATTATACAAATTAAAAAAAAGAAAAAGGGTATATTTAATTTGATATGTAATAGTGCTTCAAAGAGAGAGCTATTACATTTTGACTTACAATTTGAGGTTTGATATTAATTGTAAAAACGCCGCGAGAAGGTATTATATTATAGTTCAGTACATTGAGATCGCCGCTGACTGCCACCTTGCCTCTTGCCAAATCCACTCACAAGCTTGCTGGTTGCGAGTGCCAATTTGGTACTTGCGAGTTACATTATTGGTCGTAGGCCTTTGTCGAATATAATTTTCGCAAGATTTGAATTGCGCGCTCGGGTAGTGTTACTAGTAGGTGGTTGTTACTAGTTGGCGCCTATTAATCGCGTCCTAAAATAGCGTTTTAGGCCATAAAATGTATCGCGCCAGCGAAAAAAAATTTCGGCTTCGGCGATATTGCCTCCGGCGGCTGGGGCTTCGTCCCAACCCCGAAGTATACCCCACAACCTCGAGTGGGCCCCCTCAGACACCCAGCATCCCGGGCTTTTTAGTCCCAGTCCGCCCCTGACTATAGACAGCATGGCCGAGCGGTTAGGGCGTCAGGCTGCGGTGTCACGGTACGGAGTTCAATCCCTACATCTGGCAACTGGCGGGCCACCCACCCAGTCGCTTTAATAAATTGGGTACCGAAACTACAGTTGTGTAAGTAGGGAAAGTAAGGCAACCATCGAAGACGTGATGCCAACCACATCACCCAGTACGCCGTTATTGGTGTGCTAGATGACTGGGTTTCGCAAAGAGATATTTCGGCGACCCTGACTCGCCTTGTCTCAGGCCATGTTTCTACATGGAATGAAGTGCCCGAACTGTACTTTACTTTTCTTTACTTTACATCACCTATAAACAAATAAATAGACCTTAAATTCAAAATAGAACTCGAATTACTTCGTTGTTTGGATAATAAAAGAAAGATTTAAATATACTACGTGAATATACCGTAATAAAACTCATATTTTAAGATGCAACACAGATTTGCCTTCCTCAGCACCACTTGAAAAACTTTTTTCGTTTGCCACAGTTATAGATAGTACAGAAGGAATGCGACTTCTGACGAATTATTTGAAAAACTGGTGCTGATGAAAACAAACAGAGTGTAATATAATTGGTACTTTTACTTATTTTATTCTATTTATCTTAATAAGTTGTACATATGAATATAATGTAAATAGTATATCAGTTTTTATCTTTGATTTTATTTATTTATTTACATGTTACATCAAAACAAACTGAAAACTTTTGATTTTGGTGAACGGTGCAAGTAGCTACAAGAATTAATTATAAAAAAATATTTCAAACTGATAAACTATGATGGTTACTATAGTTAATAAAATACATAAATTAAGCATTTTTAGATTACGATTAGGAATCGACACGTCACGAATGATAGTTGCATCTTGGAAGAAAGTTCTACTAACTACAACTATAGGACAACTTCTATTGAAAGTAATCGAAAAAGTAATTGATGTTGTACAATTACAATTATCAAGTAATTGGTAATTGAATTACTATATCATTTGAGTAATTGAATCTCTGGTAACTAAATTACTTCATTGAGCGGTAATTGGTAATTAGTAATTAATAACTTTTTAAAAGTAATCTGCCCATGTCTGTATGCAGCTTACGATTAATTGCTAAATGTGGGAAATTTGTTTGTTGTATGTACATTTCCTTTAATTTGGATTTTTCGTTTAATTCTCCTAAAACTATTTTGTTTCTATCTATTAACTCCTTTTAGGATCGTAGTCGTTTTAATCTGTTTTTCTTTACTGTTTTTAAACAGGTGGACTAGATGAACTTCATATTACTACCGCTGGTTAAGAATATCACACATAAAATTGTTAACGTGCGGTTCACGATTTTTAAATTGCTAAAAGTGGTTTTGTTTTCTGTGTTTTTTGTGCAATTATTAGCTTTGGCTACTTCTATTTAGTCTTTTTTTTCAATTATTTGCTTGCAGACGCAAGAAAATGGCCGCACTTTAACCAAGCTTACACTACTTCTTAAAATAAAATGGGTTTTTAAAACAATGAAATAAAAAAAGAATGAAACAAAATCATAAATAATAAGAAATACTTTTAAGCGAAGCCATTACATTTGCTAAGTTTTCATGATTTATACGTAGTAACTCGCTCACTCGTAGCAGACAACCGAGCGGCGTGATAAGCAATGTCATTTAAAATGACCCCATTGTAATAAGGAATGTAATAATTGGTATTCCATTATTCATTAATAAGATGTAATTTTAGATTCTTTTTATATCAATTTTTCTCCACCAGGCATACCTACTGCATGTGTGTAAATTGCGCCCGATAGCTTGGTCACAAATGTCGTTTATTTAACAGAGAGACAGAGACATTGATATGAATCGGCAAGCAGAAACTTAAACACAGGAATCTGCGGCACCAGCGTTCCTGAGGAGAACAATGAGGTATCACATCTGCTTGCTGAATGCACCGACCAGCGCATATTTTCCAAGAATATTGGCCCAGAAACATCGTAAGCTTTATACCCCAGAGTACAGAAAATTTCTATATAAAGCACGTACTAGCCACGGCGAGCGAGAGCCCCATAAATCATTCTGGGTCGAACACTAATCGGCCGAAAGCAATAGGCGACTCTGGACACTCAGGCGTCGAAATTCGGAAAAATGATTAAAACAAATACATCACGACGATTGAGCCACGCGTGTTTAGAGTCCACCGAAAAACAAAATTAAGCGCTTTCCAACAAGGGCAAACCCGTCGTTGAATCATTTCAATTGACCGAGCGCGCCTCAAAAAACCACTAAACCGATTCAGTTTAAGCGACAATACAGTGCGGCTGAAAGTAGCTCGCGAGCCTCGTCGTCTTACAGCCGCCCTAATAAAATGTAGCAGCACGGACACAAGGAGGAGAAATTTGCAGGCGGCATCCGTTTGCCGTCGTAAGATTTAATTTTATAAATTAAACTAATTAAGCGGAGCATTGATCCAACCCCTATGTATGCAATAACAAAATGTAGGAAAAATTACAGCTCTCCAGCCTGAAGGAAGCCAACCAGGCCCCAGCGCTCCGAGCCATCCGAGAACTTAGCTGCCAGAGCCACCCGCTGACTTTGCTGCCAGAGCCATCCGAGGACTTTCTTGTCAGAGCCAACCCCTGACCAAGCTACAGACTGCCTCCCAGCCATGGATACCCCAGGTTTCCAGCGTAAGCTCTGTCGCGACCCAGTGGGCGTTAATTCCAGCAACCGCCGCTTTCAACTACTCCTCTTGCCTTATAAGACCAGCCGCATCCAGGAGCTATTCGGACCGTCCCCAATGCCGCCCCCGGACTCTCTTCTAGCCCAAAACGCCTGCAATCGGCAACATCCCTCTGAGAAGCCCCCTGGGACAGCACTGCGTGGACGCGTCATTCCTCTCCTCCGTCGCCACCCGAGCTGCCAACCTCCCCGCCCCAGGATCCTTACCTGGGACTTGGAGATTCGCCTGACAGACGCCGACGAGGCCGACCTGGAGGCTCTGCGGAAGGCCGCCTGCGATCCCAGCATTCCCCATCGCGGCCCCCGTTGGCGAAAAACGGACGCCGCTCCCCTTTAGCCACCGCCCACGAGAGGCCGCCCAGCGCCCGCTCAAGCAACCCGAACCACCTCCAGGACGCCGCCCCACCCCAGTCGCCATCGCCGAGAGGCCGACGCCCGCCCGCGACTCCCGAAGATAGCCTCACGGTTCCGCTCGCCGCCCCCGCGCAAGAGCTTCCAGCGCACGCGCTCTTGCGGGGACGGCGAGCGAAACCGTGAGGCCATCTTCGGAAGTCGCGGGCGGGCGTCGGCCTCTCGGGGATGGCGACTGGGGTGGGGCGGCGTCCTGGAGGTGGCAGGTGAGAATCCGGGGACGGGGAGGTTGATACGAAAGGAGAATCAAAAGTGATCTACCTAGATATGATAGATGCGTAGTGAGGGGTGGAGAAAGTTGGTGCAAGCAGTGACATGTCCCTACGTGTCGGGGTACTTGGTCTTGGTTCAGTCGTGCATTAGCTGTCCTAGTGAGGTGTCGTTAATTGTGACTAGCTGCGGAACATATGGAAAAATTGAGTTTAAAGCACGGTGCCGTCATTGAGTTTTTAGTGAAAGAAGAAAATAGACTAAAGGCCATCAATGACCTATGATCGCAGTATACGGGGACCCTTCACCTTTTTATTTCATAATAAAATATTGGGCTAAACAGTTTTAAGTGGGGACGTGAGTCCATTGAAGATGACCCGCGTAGTGGAAGGCCTGTGGAAGCAACCACGCCCGGAATCGTCGCCGAGGTGGAAAAGCTTGTGCTTCAAGACCTTCGTTCAAAAGCTTCTAAATTAGCTACTGAAGAAATTAATTTACGCTATTAATTTAACATCAACCACTCCGAGTCTGGTATCAAAATAATCAGCATTTATGCAGCAACACGACTCCGCAAAAACAGGCCGCTAATTATTAACGCCCGCGAAATCTATCGCGGAACTTTCCCACATACCCGAAACATGAACCAATAGGCATCGTGGAAACACCAAACGAAAGTCTGGAGATTTTTAAATAATCGGACGATAGGCAAACAAAATCACTCAGCTCGCAGTTTCGAGTACCACAACACTCAGCTCCCAGCTTCGAGTCTCACCAGCAATCAGCTCTCCAGCTTGAAGAAAGCCACCCAGGACCCAGCGCTCCGAGCCATCCGAGGACTTAGCAGCCAGAGCCACCCGAGGACTGTGTTGCCAGAGCCATCCGAGGCCTTTCTTGCCAAAGCCAACCCCTGACCGAGCTACTGACTGCCCCCCAGCCATGGACGCCCCAGGTCTCCAGCGTAAGCTCTGTCGTGACCCAGTGGGCGTTCATTCCAGCAACCGCCGCCTTCAACTACTCCTTTTGCCTTATAAGACCAGCCGCCTCCAGGAGCTATTCGGACCGTCCCCAATGCCGCCCCCGGACTCTCCTCTAGCCCAAGACGCCTGCACCCGGCAACATCCCTCTGAGAAGCCCCCTGGGACAGCACTGCGTGGACGCGTCATTCCTCTCCTCCGTCGCCACCCGAGCTGCCAACCTCCCCGCCCCAGGATCCTTACCTGGGATTTGGAGATTCGCCTGATAGACGCCGAGGAGGCCGAGCTGGAGGCTCTGTAGAAGGCCGTCTGCGATCCCAGCATTCCCCATCGCGGCCCCGTTGGCGAAAAACGGACGCCGCTCCCCTTTAGCCACCGCCCACGAGAGGCCGCCCAGCGCCCGATCCAGCAACCCGAGCCACCTCCAGGACGCCGCCCCACCCCAGTCGTCATCCCCGAGAGGCTGACGCCCGCCCGCGACTTTCGAAGATGGCCTCACGGTTCCGCTCGCCGCCCCCGCGAGAGCGCGTGCGCTTGGAGCGCTCTCGCGGGGGCGGTGAGCGGAACCGTGAGGCCTTCTTTGAGAATCGCCGGCGGGCGTGGGCCTCTCGGGGATGGCGACCGGGGTGGGGCGGCGTCCTGGAGGTGGCAGGTGAAAATCCGGAGGCGGGGAGGTTGGTACGAGGGGAGAATCAAAAGTGATCTACCTAGATATGATAGATGCGTAGTGTGGGGTGGAAAAGGTTGGTGCAAGCACTGACATGTCCTTACGTGTCGAGGTACTTGGTCTTGGTTCAGTCGCGCATTAGCTGTCCTAGTGAGGTGTCGTTTTGTGACTAGCTGCTGAAAATATGGAAAAATTTAGTTTATAGCACGGTGCCGTCATTGAATTCTTAGTGAAAGAAGGAAATGGCCTAAAGGCCATCAATGGCCGTATGATCGCAGTATACGGGGACTCTTCACCTTTTTATTTTATAGTAAAATATTGGGCCAAACAGTTTAAGTGGGGACGGGAGTCCATTGAAGATGACCCGCGGAAAAACTTGTGCTTCAAGACCTTCGTTCAAAAGCTTCTAAATTTCAGAATCATCGGTTTTGAGAATCTTACACGAACGTTTGTTCATGAGCAAAGTCAGTGCAAGATGGGGCCCGAGAATGCTGACGTACCTTCAGAAGGAAAACCGTGTTCTGACTTCAAAAAGAAATTTGGACCTATTCGAGGAAGGAAGTGAAGCATTTCTGTCTAAGATAGTAACGGGTGATAAAACGTGGATTTATCATTGGGACCCGGAAACGAAACAAGAATAAATGCAATGGAAACACAAGGGTTCCCCGCCGCCGAAGAGCTTTCGCACTCAACCGTCCGCTGGGAAGATTATGGCCACAATTTTCTGAGATATGGAAGGTGTGCTATTAATTGATTACCTTCCCCACAACAAGACAATCACAGAGAAGTATTACACTCGGGTTTTAAAAAACTTGAAAACAGCGATAATGGAGAAACGACGCGGGAAGTTCAGTCATGGGGTGGTGCTCTTGCATGACAACGTTTTTGTTCACAAGCCTGCCATTGCGTCAGCTGCTGTGCGTAAATTGGCGATTCCAGGAATTGCACCACCTTCCCTACAGCCCAGACCTGGCCCCCAGCGACTTCTACCTATTTTGACACTTGAAGAAACACCTACGGGGACGACAATTTTCGGACGATGAAGATGTCAAGTGCGCCGTTTCGGCATTTTTCACAGAGCAAGATTCAATTTTTTTTCTGACGGTATCGAAGAATTCCCAGCCAAGTAGAACAAATGTATCAAATTAGGAGGTGATTACATTAAAAAACAATAAATAAAATTTCCCGTGAGCCTTTTCTTTCATAGCTAGATAGATCACTCTTGATTTTCCCCTCGTAGCTAGGGCGGCGGCGGAGGAGGGCAAATGGCGCGACCACGCAGTGCTGTCCTAGGGCGCTCCTCCTAGGGGGGGCCTCCTCAAGGGCGATGGCGCCGGGGGTGTTGTCTGGGTCCGGTGTCCGTGGACCATGCGTTGGGGGGGGGGGGGGAGTAATTTGATCCGGGTGCAAGAGTCTGGCCTCACTCGAGGGGTAGTTCACTTCCTGATGCCGGGTGCGGGCGACTTGGGCTAAGGGAGAGTCCGGGGGCGACGTTGGGGACAGTCCGAATAGCTCCTGGAGGCGGCTCGTCCTATACGGCAAAAGGGGTCGTTGAAGACGGCGGTTGCTGGAATAAACACCCACTGGGTGGCGAACAGGGCTTACGCTGGAAACCTGGGGTCAGTTGGCAGCTCGTTTCGGGGCTGGCTCTGGTAGCAAAGTCTTCGGATAGCTCTGGCAGCTAACTTTTCGGATGGCTCTGGCAGCAAAGTCCTCGGATGACTATGACAGCAAAGTCCTCGGATGACTTTGACAGCAAAGTCTTCGGATGGCTCTGGCAGCTATATCCTCGGATGGCTTTGGTAGCAAAGTCCTCGGGTGGATCTGGCAGTTAAGTCTTCGGATGGGACCAGCAGATAAATCCCCGAATGGCTCTGACAGCAAAGTCCATGGGTGGCTCTGGCAGCTAAGTCTTCGGATGGCTCGGAGCGCTGGTTCTTGGGTGGCTTCCTTCAAGCTGGAGAGGTGATTGCTGGTGGGACTCGAAGCTGGAAGCTGAGTGTTGGTGGTAATCGAAACTGCGAGCTGAGTGATTTTGTTTGCCTATCTTCCGATTATTTAAAGGGTTCCAGACTTTTGCTTGGTGTTTCCACGATGCCTATTGGTTCAAGGAGGAGGGATGAACGCATGTTTCGGGTATTTGGGGAAGTTCCGCGATTGATTTTGCGGGCGCTAATAATTAGCGGCCTGTTTTTTCGGAGTCGTGTTGCTGCAAATTATGCTGATTATTTTGATACCAGACTCGGTGTGGTTGATGTTAAACTTCTCGCGTGAATTAATTTTTTCGGAGTTTTTTGGTATCAAAAATCGGCGCTAGTTTGGGCTCGCGCTTTGACAATGGCCTTAGTTCAAGGTGCCTAATGGGCTTATTTGATGCGCTGTAATTTTTCCTGCATTTTGTTATCGCATACATAGAGGTTGGATCGATGCTCCGCTTAATTAGTTTAATTTATAAAATTAAATCTTACGACGGCAAACGGATGCCGCCTGCGAATTTCTCTCCCTTGTGTCTGTGCTGCTACATTTTATTAGAGCGGCTGTGAGACGACGAGGCTCCCGAGCTACTTTCAGCCGCACTGTATTATCGCTTAAACTGAATCGGTTTAGTGGTTTTTTGAGGCGCACTCGGTCGATTGAAATTATACAAGAACGGGTTTGTCCTTGTTGGAAACCGCTTAATTTTGTCTTTTGGTGAACTGTAAACACGCGTAGCTCAATCGTCGTGATGTATTTGTTTTAATCATTTTTCCGAATTTCGATGCCTGAGTGTCCAGAGTCGCCTATTGCTTTCGGGCGGTGAGTGCTTGGCCCAGAATGATTTATGGGGCTATCGCTCGCCGTTGCTAGTACGTGCTTTATGTCGAAATTTCCTGTACTTTGGGGTATAAAGCTTAAGCAGTTTCTGGGCCAATATTCGTGGAAAATGTGCGGTGGTAGAGGCGTTCAGCAAGCAGATGTGATACCTCATTGTTCTCTCCAGGAACGCTGTCGTCGCAGATTCCTGTGCTTTTATTTCTGCTTGTCGATTCATATCAATGTCTCTGTTAAACAAACGACATTTGTGGCCAAGCTATCGAGCGCAATTTACACACATGCAGTGCCTGGCGGAGAAAAATTGATATACTAAAAGATCTAAAATTACATATTATTAATGAATAATGGAATACCAATTATTTAATTCCTTATTACAATGGGGTCAGTTTAAATGACATTATTTATGACGCCGCTCGGCCATCTGCCCATGAGTGAGCGAGGTATAAGTCGTCATAAAAAAATTCAAGTGTACAGGGTTATTCATTATAAATTACCCACCCCTTATCATCGTTATTATTGCCTATAGAAAAAAAAGTTTTAAATAAAAGTTATGTGATTATAACTGAATTTTGTTAAAATGCTATCAAAAGTACAGTGGCTTGCATAATTAAGGGGATACAAAAAAGTAATATATTTTTTTAAATGGAACACCCTGTATATTATTAAATTTTTGGAATTATCTTTCTTTCCTGATTTCAAAAATATACCATATGTTACCCCTACCTTATACCGTTTATGAGTTATTAAACGTCGAATATCATTAACATTATTAAAGTAAGCTATGAAAATGACAACTATTTTGTTTGATAAGTGACATTTCTTTAATAAAATAATCTAAATGAGTTATTTTTTATTTATATTTAAATTTCCTAAATAAAACTTTGTTATATTTAATAATGTTAACTACTTTAACTAAGATATTCGACGTTTAATAACTCAAAAACGGTATAAGGTAGGGGTAACATATGGTATATTTTTGAAATCTGGAAAGAAAGATCATTCCAAAAATTTAATAATATACAGGGTGTCCATTTAAAAAAATATATTACTTTTTTGTATCCCCTTAATTATGCACGCCACTGTACTTTTGATAGCATTTTAACAAAATTCAGTTATAACCACATAACTTTTATTTAAATCTTTTTTTCTATAGGCAATAATAACGATGATAAGGGTGGGTAATTTATAATGAATAACCCTGTACCTATGTATTTGCAGTTTGCTTTGGATAGATTGATATAACTCAAACTATGAAAATATGGCTATGTAAGCATTTATGTTTTGAACGTATTTTGTTTTAAAATTATTTATGTCAAAAATTATGCATATTCCATTTTCCACTTCGCGAAATTAATTACTGTAATTATTCAGGAAACTTTAGGGTAATCATTATTTCAAAACGCAAGATCGCCTTGTACCGCTTAGTTGCTTAGCTATAAACTGGTCAGCTTCACATACCTACCTGCACAAACAAAGGGCGAAATTCCGTAGTTGATACTAAATGCAGATAAGGATCATTAGTGCAGCAGTCGTCTCTCATTTATAATAGCAATAGATGTTTTCAAATTCCTCTACTAATTACCTGTAGTTTATTGAAAGAGATGATTATTTTTGTTGCCCAAGTTTTATTCATTTACGTAAACTAAACGGTACTGACTACCAATAATTTAGTTTGTTTATTAACGAATTTTATCAAAATTCACAATATGTGATTACTTATTAAAAAAATAATGTGAGCGAACATAAGAAGGCTATCTGTAAATAGTTAATTTTATTAGCTCCCAAAATCTTAACTACAATGAATTACAACATATCAGTTGCACCAAAACATTTCAGTTAAAGTTCTTTAATTTGGCTATTCGGTAACAAACCTAAAAACGTATGAATCTAACTTGTTTATAAATAGAAGCTTCGTCGCAGGTTAACATATAAGGTACTTACAGAAATAATCAGCTTCTAAAATTGACATGTACAAAACAAAATGGTGTATCTAAAGTTGCTTAAATATTTTTTCTTCAAGACGCAAAAGAAAAATTCACCTTGCTTGCTAGAGAAATGATAAGCTCTCCTAAGCCGCCTTAAGAGTATCACTTACAGTTCATGGTGCACAATATACTATTTATTTATTCTTCTTGTTTAATATATTGTAATGATATACACATGGGTATTAAAATCAATTTTAGAAAGGATTAAGGGAGTACAATGGTTGAAAATAATCAAGATCTATTTAAATAATAATTGGGAATGTGAATAATTATTATGCAAGTAGAAAGTAAAAGAGATTTTGTAATTGAGTGGAGTATGGCTGTTTGAAATGCAGTTGGAATCAAAAATAAGATAATCTATATATATAAATATCACTCGCCGTGTGTTAGTAACGCAAAAACTCGAGAACGATTTTACCGATTTGGATATATTTTTTTGTTTTGTTCGTCTTAATCCCGTAGTGGTTTAGCAAAAAAGAAAATTCGGAAAAATCCAAAGAAAAAGCCGGAAAATTGGAAAATATTGAAAGTGTGTTTTTCTATACACTGTACGACCTTCTATTTGCAGTCATACTTTTATGATTCTGTGCTTAATGGTTTGAAGGGTTTTTCCCATCATGTCAAAATCCGGGTCAGCTAGTATTTTAAAAATTAAGGTTTGAAGGGAATGACAAATACTTAATTGTAATAAATTATAAAATAGTAAGTATAAATCAAATATTATGAGATAATGTAAAAAGTAAAAAAATTATATCGTTAAGCACTTTGTTTCGCTTATTAGAAATAACAAATTAAAAAGAATGTATCTGAAATAATTTAGTGTAATTAAAATATTAAAATAAACCCTAATTTTATTGAGAAATGTTTGGATGATAAGTAAGGTAAAATACTAAATTGGCTTGATGAAGTTATAAAGGAAATTGAAACCGAGAAGAATAAGTAACGACATAAAACTAGGGAAGATTACAAGTGTGTGGTAAAAAACTAATGGCAAGCAGAATTAATCTACAAATGTGAATAACTGGAGTAAAATATTATGTCAAGTTTATTGGAGAACTACATTTGACATCATACATTAATAAAATTAGATTATGTCAAGCTGTTTGGTGCTAAGGGAGAGTTCCAGAGGAGGGCCATCAGTTAAGAGGCACGTTCCAGGAAGTTGGCAGAGGCGGTATTGGAAGTAGGTATCTGAAGATTTGGTCTGTTTGGTTGCATACAGTGGGGGAGGTTAGAGTTGCTGATTCCTGACAGTTGGGACTTCTTGTCTGTCGGTGGCGGCTTCCATTGCGGGAAGGTGCTTGAGATGTTGGATCAGTAGGCGGAGAGGAGCAGGTTGGTTAACATCCCAAACATTGTTGATACCAAGTGAAAGGTGGGTGATCTTGAGTAGTAATATAATTACTAGAAAAGGAAATAAAGACTACAAAGGTGAATTAGTTAATAAATAATTACTTACTGTTTTGATATTGTTATGTACTAGTAAAACGATTTAGTATTTGTCATTTAAAATTTCAAATCTGTTTGACATATAATTGACATAAGTTATTTTGACTTATGAGAATGATATTTAAAATTCGAACATCAAATTTTAGAAATAAGCAATCGAGATACAGGAATCCAGCCCTGATTTTTCAGGAGCTAGAACATATAATAATTATTGATATTCTAAACTTAAACAGGCACTATTAACTTGATAAAATAAAAATATAATTCATAGACAGATAAAAATATCACTATATTGAAGGTATATAGCAACACGTATTAAACTACTAGACTGTAAAAACTACATATTTTTTCAGTTTCATGGCTTACTGAATATGCATTAAATTAGAAAAATTGGCATATTCTATATAGGTATTACTAACGTTAAGTATGATAAAGTATCTTCTTCTTTCTCTTATTATAGGCCGGTGGCCTGTTTTTAACCACACAGTGGTTTTATGAGTCCTCTTTGCCCTTAGGCCGGGTAGGTGGCTAGCCTTGCTCGTCGAAAGTGAGGAAGAGTTCCCTTGTTAGGGGTTAACGACTATCACAGGTGTTAGCGTGGTAGCCGGGGAGCATACGATTTTTAAAATTTAGAGCCGCCGGTACTCGAACCCGGGCCGGCCGTCTGAGAGGCGAGCATTTGATTGCTGGGTCATCCGCTCACCTGATATAGTGTATATATTAGAAAAGGTAAAACTATGTGCCATTTGTAGTATCAAAGCCAACTACGGCTGTATTATTGGATGCTTTTTTATTTTTAAATAAATCATTTTAGGTTAACGTTGCACTAAAATCCTGCGAATACTTTAAAATAAACCAACAGTTCCAATTATTATTATTAGCAAATAGCTATGAAAAATTTACTGATTAACTGCTTGTAGTTATATTGATAGAATAGCTATTAACGTCCTTCGGCTCTGTTTAGATATCTGCAGCAGAGCTAATTTATACAAAAAAGTGCTTTATAAAACAAAATTTTAAGTATTATTATATAATTTAAGGTTATATCTACACAAGTTCTTTTTTTGGAGATTACTGAAATTTTTTATTAAAAAAAAATAAAAAAATTGAGCAAAATAGGTTTAAGAAGGATTCAGAAAAATCATCTTAAAAACACATAAAACACAAAGTGGTAGTTTGATTTGCACTCAAGGTTAAACAGTTTTGTTATATACCAGAGCCACGACCATTGCAATCTGTGAATAATACAGACAAGAATGTTGCATTTCAATTCCTAAGTAATCAATATTTTGCCCTGCTTGAGTGTAAATAGTTCACGGCATTGGCTTAAAAGCAAGAATTTAACTTTACGCGCACACAAAATTTATAGTAGGTATATCACTTTATCACTATATCACTTTATAAATTGCGACAGTTAGAAATTGTGTCAGCTGAGTAAGTAGCAATAACATATTTACTAAAAAACGATAACGCGCGTTCTACTACGAGAGAAAAATAATGTTTTCATGTATGAAATCCCAAGTGCATTAATTTTTTTTTCCAGGAAACTGTTTAGTGTAATTCTTCACAATCAATAGCAACTGCATGCAATAATTGCAAGTTGATACTTAATTAACTAACATAAACTTTCCATTAGTTGCTGGTAGTGTAGTACAATTTCCAGCAACATTTAACGTTTGCATTAAAATAATCTTTATGAAAACGTTAAACAAAAAATGAAGTAAATTAAACTAGTTTCAGCATTACTGATTTGTGTAATAAACCTAAAATTATGGATAATTATTCAGATTTATATGTAAAACTTTTGTTTCGTACAAGAATAAGATACGAAATAAACTTCACTTTGAAGTCCATTTTGATTTCTCTAAAACTTCTATTCTCATTTATGCGACATTTTTGGTTGGTACGAGTAACACAGCTGCATTCGCAAAAATGTGTGAAACACCGATTAAAATCTTTAAAAATATCGACTAGGTATACATGTTTCACATTTATAAAATTAATAGAATAACTAAATTCTTTAAAAAAATAAAGCGTTTTATTTTGATCAAATACCGATACTCTGTTTAATTTCTACACTGTATGCATATACAATTGTATTAAATAGGACTTTATACAAACTAAGTTGTATATTAATTTTTGGTTATTACGATTTAAATATTAAAATTCGTAGATCCATCAAAATATTATATAAACCGGTATCGTACAAGTCAACGGCGTCAATTCTATGATGTCGTTACCTCCGTTCTTAAATATATACTTAACAAAGGTGGGGACGAGACCTTAAAAGACGGTGGAGTACCGAATTCAAGTGTTGTTTCAGAACTGAAGTTACAGTTGAAATAATTTTACCCATTCTTTTGCAATTAGTAAGATGCGTAACAATATGCCTTTGTTATTTTTATTAATTGCGTTTGCCCTTTCTCTTGTGGCCGTGTTGTCTGCTCCTGCGGGAGCACCTCCTACAACTACAGCTGCACCTCCAAACACTTAAGTATTAGTTATGTTTCTAATTTCTGTGTTTATATTAGTTAATTACTAATATATAGTGATGAAACCGACAGGGAAAAAGGTGACAATCTATTAAATACCGCCAAACTGTGCTATATTTCTGTGCTTGTTTTTAAACTAATTTCAATTAAAGAAAAATTACTAAATTACAAGGAAATTCACAACAAAATAATTTTTTGCTGACAATTTTATAATTTTTAAAATTATTCGAAAGTTAGACAGGCAATTTATTTTATTAACTACTACGGGGCAGTGTACAAGTAGTGAGTGAACACGGACGTGAGTTAATAGCACCGGCGATTAAACCAAAATTCTAGGCATCGCCGTGAAATTAATTCGCGAAAAGTGGATAGTGAGAAAACCGAAAAGGAGCTGAGTATAAGAGGATAAAGTGAATAACAAGACCGAAAGTAGCCCAAAGTTATTAGCGAAAACTGCAATTAGAAAGTACGTAAAAGCGCGCACAAACGGGCGGAAGGTCGAAGCGGCGCGCGTGATACGCGAGAAGTCGAGCGCTGCGCCAGGTGATACAGCGATAACTGCTAACACAGCAGTTCCAGCGATTCGAACCAGGAAAAAACGAGTTCACGGAATTTTATATACAGATGAATAGCGAAAGAAAGCGCGGAAGAAATAACGAACAGGAAGCGGAGGACGACCCCGGACATCAGAAAATTTTTGACCGTAACAAAAAGACGTTAAAATCGCCCGAGCAAAGAAGAGCAGAGCAGGAAAGAGAAGAAAGGGCAGCAGAACATCGAAAAGAGGTCAAAAATAACAAAGAAGACAGGGAACAAAGTAAAATGGACGAACTGAAAGAAATGATGGTAAAAATGATGCAAGAAATGGCCAAAAACACGGCAGAAATAAAGGAAGAAATTAAAGAAATAAAATACGAAATAAAAAAAAAGGAAGAAAAATGGGAAAAGGAGAAGGAGGAACTGAAAAAAAGGATTGAAACTTTAGAAGCTAGAGCGGAAAAAGAGGAGAAGGAAAAGAGAAAGAACAACATTATAATAAAAGGTATACCGATGATAGAAGAAAACGCAATTGCAGGAATAGAGGAGTTCTTGATGAAAGAATTAGAAGTAACCACGAAAGTACGGAAGGTAAATATAATAAAAAAAGAAAGACCGGGAATGCTACTTGTGGAAATAGAATCCTTCGAAAAAAAACGTGAAATAATGCAGGCCAAAAACAAGCTGAGGACCACAAAGGTGTATATAGATGACGACCTAACAAGAGAAGAGAGAAGCATCCAAAAAGAGATCAGAGATATCGCGAAGGAAGAAAGAGCTAACGAAAACACAGTTAAAGTAGGCTATAAGAAAATAAAGATAAACGATGAAGAATATAAATGGAACACAGCAGAGCAAGGAGTAACAAGAGTGGAGAGGCAGAGAACAGAACAAAAAAACTGCTAAAATCCACAAAAGAGAACAAGGACAGAATAGGTGTAATAATGAACTAGGCAATGAAAAAGGCTATGATCAAGGAAAATCAAAACCAGGAACCAGCAACGTGGAATGAACAAGAATCAAATTTCGCCCAAGATACACAGTGTGAGGAGAAAGAAAGACATATGAGGACGAGACAGTACAACAAAGCATTACCAAACCAAAAAAAGAAACACAAAACAATTAGAATCGCCACATGGAACGTAAGAGGAACATACGAAGCAGGAGCACTGAAAAACTTAGTAAGAGAAATGATGAAATATAAAATAGATGTAATAGCAATACAAGAGACGAAGCAAAAAGATAACGAGATTAGAGATATAGATGGCTATACATTGTTTAACAGCGGCGGGCAGAACAGGAGATTAGGAACGGGATTTCTGGTCAGTAAAACGTTGAGGAAAAATATAACAAAGTTCACGCCCATAACTGACAGAATGAGCTACCTAAGAATCAAGGGAGAACACAGGATGTTGAGTTTACTAAATATGCATGCACCGACAGAGGAAAAAGATGATGAAGAAAAAGATTGCTACTATGAGATGATGGACAATGAGTACCAAAACATGCCAGGTTACGACATAAAAATAATATTGGGAGACTGCAACGCAAAGATAGGAAGAGAGGAGATTTACATGCCAACAATAGGCAGATATAGTAAACATGAAGTAACAAATGAGAACGGGAGAAGACTAATAGGTTTTGCAACAGAAAAAAATATGAGGATAAGGAGCACACAGTTTCAGTATAAAAACATATACAAGGGCACATGGACAACACCGAATGGGCAAATAGTAAATCAGATCGACCATGTATTAATCCAAACACAACATGCAAAGAGTATAACAAACATCAGAAGCTACAGAGGAGCTGACGCAGACTCAGACCACTTTTTAGTAGGAATGCAAATAAAACAACAAATAAAAGAGGCAAGAGTAAGGACCAAAACGAAAAGGAAGACCTATAATGCGATGAATCTACTGGAAGAAGACGTACAAGAGAAATACCAACGACAAATAGAAAACAGATTTAAAAAAGTGGACGAGAAAAGAAACCTGGAAGCAAAATGGAAACAATTACAAGATATAATGCTGGAATCAGCCCAGGAACTTCTAACTGGGAAGAAAACAAATAAGAAGGAAGAGCGGTTCAACGCAGAGTGTACAACAGCATTGAATGAAAGAAACCTTGCCAGAGAAACGATGATAAAATTAAATACCGAAGAAAGTAAGAGAAAATATCGGGAACAAAGGAGAAGAACAAAGAGCATTCTAAGACAAGCGAAACGGAGACACAGAGAAAAAGAAATACAAGTCCTGGAAGAAAAATACATCAACAAAGAAATACGGAATTTTTACCAGGAAGTAAAAAAAGAGAAAAAAGGGATTCAAAGGAAAACAGTGTACTGCAAAGATAAAGATGGAAATCTGATAGGAGGAGAAAAGGAAATAATAGAAAGATGGAGAGAATATTTCAAGGAGATGTTGAATGATCAAGGGATGCGGACGGAAGAAAAGGAAAGGGTTCGTGAAGGAGAAACTGTCACGGAAGAAGTAGCAGGAGCAGAAAAAGAAGCACCGACAATGGAAGAAGTAAAAGAAGTGATTAATCGATTAAAAAATTACAAAAGTCCGGGCGAAAACGAAGTAAGATCAGAATTAATAAAGTACGGAGGTGAGGAAATATGCAACAGAATTAACGAAATAATACGAGAAATATGGGAAACAGAGACTATGCCAGAAATCTGGACCAGAGCAGTATTAATACTAATACATAAGAAAGGGGACAAGACAGAGTGCAGCAACTACAGGGGGATAGCCTTATTGGACACTACGTATAAGATACTGGCAACATTAATAAAAGAACGTCTGAACGGATACGCTGAGAAGATTATAGGCGAATACCAATGCGGCTTCCGAAATAACAGGTCAGTGATGGACCAAATGTTCACCCTAAAACAAGTACAAGCCAACTGCTATGAGCACAAGTTAAACATTTACGCCCTGTTCATAGACTTTAAGCAGGCATACGACTCAGTGGACAGGGAACAATTGTACAATGCAATGAAGGCCCTAGGAATACCAAAAAAACTGATAAACCTGGTGAGAATGACACTACACGGCACGGAAAATAAAGTGAAAATAAATAGATGGATGTCAGAAGAGTTTAAAATAAAAAAAGGTTTACGACAAGGAGACCCTCTTTCAACGGTCCTCTTCGGTTTGGTTTTGGAAAAAATAATAAGGGAAAGCAAAATAAACGAAAAGGGAACTATATACAACAAGAGCCACCAATGTCTAGCATACGCGGACGACATTACACTGCTAGCGAGATCAAAAAAAGAACTGTGTAGAATAGCAAGTAAGTTAGAAAAAGCTGCAAGAGGGATGGGACTGACAATAAATGAGCAGAAAACAAAGTTCATGGAAATGGGAAGAACAGAAGAAAGAAATGGACACAGACAAAACATAAAAATAAGACTAGGGGATAACCGTGAAATAGAAATCGAAAACGTAGAAAGTATTGTGTTTCTTGGCACGTTAATAACAGAAAATAGTGACGGTAGTAAGGAAATCGGGGCAAGAATAGTGAAAGGTGACAGATGTGTGGGCGCTCTAAATGATGTGATACGAGCAAAAAACGTGACGCGGGGGACTAAAGTTAAAGTATACAGAACAGTAATAAGACCGACGGTAACGTATGCGTGCGAGACGTGGGTGATGAACAAAGCAGACCATAATAGACTCGAGGTATGGGAGAGAAAAATACTACGAAGAATCTATGGAGGAAGAAGAGTAGAAGAAACATGGGAAAGAAGAACCAACGAGGAGGTCAGACAACTGTATGGAGAACCGAGTATCATAGGGGTAATCAAAGCACAAAGGGTGAGATGGCTGGGACACATCGAAAGGTTAGCACAAGAAAGAACCACAAAAATCGTACTGCGTGGAGGCTTAGAAAGCACAAGAAGGAGAGGAAGACCTAGAAAAAGATGGTTGGAGACAGTAAGGGAAGACCTGGAGAAGATAGGAGTAAGACTGGGCAGAAAAAGCAAAGGACAGAAAGGAATGGAGGACAATAGTCCAACAAGCTATGGGCCTATAAGGCCTAATATAAGCTATATATATACAGATTGTCCGAAATCAGTTTTGAACATAGGAAATTAATGAGTGCAACAAGGAAGACATAAACAAAATGAGTAGCAGGACAAAGATAGAACGTAATCATGGCTAGCTAAATTTTTAAACTAAAATTAAGTCAATGAAACAAAAACGCTTCTGTCAAATATTTTATCTGTCATCAAGAGTATAAAGTGAGGTTTACATAATTAAAATAATTATCTGAATAGTAAACAATAGTATATTTAAACCTCACCTTATACTCTTAACAACAGCTAAACTATTTGACAGAAGTGTTTGTTTGTTTCATTGACTTAATTTTAGTTTAAAAATTTTGCTAGCCATGATTACGTTCTATCTTTGTCCTGCTACTCATTTTGTTTATGTTTTCCTTGTCGCACTCATTAATTTCCTATGTTCAAAGCGGATTTCGGACAACCTGTATATATACTACGGGGTTGGCAAAGTTTGCTATCAGTATGCTATTACTTATCAAGGCTTATCTGACGTAAGTAAAGCAGCTTTGTTTTACTACAAAATTCTATGAGACAAAATTATGGTAAGAACGATGAAATTTGCATTGAAACAATAGTTAAGGCTTGGTGTAGCAAATCGGTATAATGTTACTCCTAGTCCATAGGTCAGGCTTTACCATTGACAAATATGGAACCCAAAAAATACAGCGTAATTGTTGTAACAGAAACAAAAATAAGCAACAATAAACTTATTGAACGTAATGCAGTCGCATCGCGGCGACACGAGGCAGTCCTTTGTGACAGAATGGGAACGACGGCCGCGCTACGACCGACCTGCTTGCTTCCCGTTGAAATTTTTTCCGCAGAGTTCGAAATCCCCCTGCAATATTTTTTATTTGCAAATTGATGTAATTTGCACTACCAAGTGTTTTCTGTCATCGTTTCAGGATTATTAAAAACGTTAAGATATGTTTACCAGTAGGAGCCTTTGATTTTTCAAAATATTTAGTGTTACAATTCCAATTGCTAGGGAAGTTCTGAGTAAAGCCCTTTCCAGATTTTTTACTGGAAGAGCATTTTATGTCATTGATTTTTTGTGAAAATTCTTGTAGTTTAGACATTTTTTGCTTCCATAGCAATTAATCTGAAAACAAGCAAAGTTATATGGCCTACACAGTTCTCCCACATTAAATTTTTTTTGCCGTCCCGTCGCTATAAACACTGTAGATGTTATACCCGTATCTCCAGAAGTTAAGATTTTGAAAAATGTAAATTAATGTTTTCTAAATCAAATAATATTTAAACTATTCAAGTCTTAATAGATTTTTATTTCGCAAAGAAATTATTTTCTAAATTAATTATATTTCGCCAGTATGTTCTGATAGCTTTTTTTATATATTTATAACAACACGGTTGCCTTGCGTTTTGATTATTTCACGCATTGGATTTTAATATATTACAAATTACTACTAGGCAAATATAATCCAATGCTATTGACACAAATATTCAGTTGCTTGTTTACAAGAAATAAGGGTTGTACAAATTTTCAAAAATAGGAATAGGTTACAAATCGTGCGCCTAAAGGACAATCTATTATTCTTAAAATTTTCATACGATACACCGTTTACTCATACAACATAGTAAACACACATCATTCATCCTTTTTGTGGCAGCAATATGAAGTGACATTTGATTATAACATGTTTTTTTCAATCAAGTTCCTATGAATACAAAAATAATTTGACATGAAGATTTTAGAATGTGGAATGTATGTATACGTAGTAGACATAAAGCAAATGTAGGCAAATGATCATGTGCCTATAAACGTCAGTCATATAACGAAATTCAGCAAAGATTGTTTTGAAGAGGCATGGTGTCCTTTGCACTAAGCACTTAGCACATACCTGGGCAAACAATCATTTGCGTACATTTTCTTTATACCTGCGACATAATAGTTATTTATGTACCTAGATCGAAAAATGATGCATTAGGAGTGAGTTCGAAAGTTTCGGGCCGAGCGAAGCGAGGTCCGAAAAAACTCGAACGAACGCCTAATGCATTTTTCGCTCGTGTTGCATACAAAATTTTTCCTGCAACTGTAATATTTTCGAAAATAGGTTTAAATTGGTGTTTTTTACAATTTCTAAAATTTCCAGTGACGTGCAAATTTTTTCATCAAAATTGGATATTTTATCGCCCATTTCTTATTTTTCTTGACACTTGACACCGACAATACACAAAATAAAGCACAAGTAGCTTTAAATCGCGAAAAAAGGTTTAAATCAAATTCACAGTGACAGCTGTCAACTTTGACGTTTCCAAATAGCTGACCACTAGCCGACTTAGGTATATAATCATGAATGCTTATATAAAATTTATGTATGTTGCTATGTATTACGATTCACGATTATATACTTACTGATGATGGCTGCCGCGATGAACTGATTCAAAACAATAAATTTTTGACGTACGTCAACAAGGCGGAAAGCTTGATTTTAGAAGCAGTCGTAGGAAAACATAATTATGTAAATAGCAATGCATGTATTTATAAAATTTGCATTTGAGGCTAAAGCTCAATATGCATATTTCTAATATATTTAAAGTTACTATTTTTCGATAAATTCTATTAACTGTGAGACTAATAAATAAAGTGTTTGGTGTTTTGCAGAACCGAAGTCCCTATTAATTCGATTGCTCTTCAGGCGCTACTGGGTTCTAATAGTGGTTAAGAAGAACTCTGAAGATCTGAAGTTCATAACCGTGTCATGTGTCATGGCTATTGTATATTATATCTATTAATACGTACGTATTTTGAAACAAATAGCTCCAAAGAATTGTTTGAATATTATACTAATTTAATAAGCTACTTCAAAAGTTAGAGAATGTTCTACAATTGTTTGTTAGCAACATAGTAAGTCAAATTAATGTGAAAATAAATATCTTTATCTGGACCTTTATTTAAATTAGTATCGAATATGTAGTTCTTATCAGCCTAGCATATGCCAATTTATATTTAGTGATTGTTTTTTTTATTTGAGGGATACTGTAAGATACAATAAGGTGAGTAACTTAATAGGAACTTTAGAAATACTTATACAGTTTTTTTATATACATTATACCAGCTCAGCAATGGTTGATATACATGGTAAAGTTAAAATAAATATATAATATTACTCATCACGAGTGAGGTCCATGCGGCCTCTAACAATAGTAATTTTAGCACTAAAGAGTTGATTTGTTATTATCATTTTAGTTGAAACTGTTTTATGAGCACATAATGACATGATTGATAATCAGTTCACTATGAGTAGTTATTATTGCTATTATTATTATTACTCATTTATGTTTACTATGGGAATACGATATTATTCACTATCACTTGTAAGCAGGTCTCCCGCTAGCTTTCTTTTTAATCTGGTGTGTAGTGTTTTTGAGCCCAATTGAAAGTATACTGCGCCAATGCATTGGTCTAGATTGTTGTAAAATTTCCTGGATATTTTGGTAATAAATTCTTATACAGTTGGCATATTAGCTTCTCTGTGTAGCTGTGTATTTCTAACGAACCATTCTGCATTAGTGATAGTGCGCAATACCTTATTTTGTAGGATTTGTAATTTATTGATGTTTCTTTTGGATGTTAAGCTCCAGACACCGCAACCATAAGCGAATATTGGTCTAATTACGATTGTATATATGAGTATGCCGCAATTTATTCTAGGCGCGGACTTTCTGTTGAGGTTTGGATACAGCATGTTCAACCGCGCATACGATTCTGATAATTTTCTGTTGATATGGTAGCTCCAAGTTAGTCTTCGGTCTAGGTATATACCTAGGTATTTAACGGCGCTGTCTTTAGGATTACAATCGATTGGCGTGTTATTAATACTTATTCTTGGTGGATCATCGGGTCTGCGAAGTGTGAATATTTTAGACTCACATTTGGTCGCATTTATTTTAACGCACCATTTTTCAAACCAATTATGTAGTTGATTCACCCCTAGTTGCAAATTGCGTGCTGCTTGATGAATATCACGGTTTTGTGTGATGATGGCGGTGTCATCCGCGAACATGGCAAGGTTTGTGGTTGATATTGTTGGAATATCGGACATAAATATATTAAATAGCATTGGGCCCAGTATCGATCTTTGTGGGACACCGGCCTGAGTTTGTCTGGATGTAGAAAAATATGATCCTACTTTTACTTGAAATATCCTGTGCGTTAGAAACGACTTGATGGTTTGCATGAGATATGAAGGAATGCTCATTTTTAACATTTTGTATAACAGTCCATTAATCCATTTTCGGTCGAAGGCTTGTGCTACTTCCACAAATGTGATTAATGTATGCGATTTGTTTTCGAAGCCTTCCTCTATTATCTCAGTAAGTCTTAGTATTTGATGGCTTGTAGAGTGATGACTTTTAAACCTGAACTGTATTTGTGGTATAGCGTTGTTATCTGCTAGGAAACTCATGAGTCGATGCTGAATTATTTGCTCCAGGAGTTTGGACAGTGTCGACAGTAGACTTATTGGTCTATAGCCTGCTGGATCGCTGTGTTTCTTCCCAGGCTTGGGGAACATAATAATAAGTGCGTGTCTCCATACTTCTGGAAAATATCCTGTTCTTAGACGTGCATTAAAGATCGCTGTCAGATAGGCTATGGATTATCAGGAAGATTTTTAAAAAGTATGTTCGGTATCATATCGCTTCCAGGAGCTTTATTATTTGTCAGCTTTTTAATATACTGCTTCGCTTCTGCGGGTGAGGTTGGCTCAATGAGCATTGTATTACCGGTGGAATTATTGTTTACTTCTGTCACAATCTGTTGGATGTGTTCTGCGTTGCTTTCCTCATATTCTGTGGTGACGACTTGCTCAAGATGCTTGGCGAAAATTTCACTTTTTGCCTTGTCCTCTGGATACGCTCGATCATTTACACGAAGAATGGGGATTATGAGCGGTTGCTTGAGGATTGTTTTGGTGGCTCTCCACAGGTTGGGGTCTCCGTGATTTAGGCTTCCTATGTAGTGATTATAAGATTTGTATCTGTGCTCATCTAATTTTTCCATGACTAGTCTTATTAGTTGGTTTAGTCTTACTTTGATGTCCGGGTCACGTGTTCTTTGCCAAGTTCTTCTTATCCTATTTTTTTCTTTTAATGAGGTTAAATATATTTGGCGGAGGGTTTAAATAATTGGTGTATCTCTTTGGCTTTTTCGCATCAGTGGAATTATCTACGACTTGGTTAATTGCATTTTTAAATGTTTCTACAGCGATGTTGATGTCATTTTGTGAGGCCAGATTGGTAGGGCAGGAGAGCTGGTCTTTAATTGATATTTTAAACAAGTTCCAGTTTATTGGTCCGTTTATTAGTTTAGGAGATTTTGGATAAAATTGGGGAGAGAAGGTTATGTCAACAACTACAGGTAAATGATCAGAATCGAGCTCTGTTAAGACAGTCTGTTGAATAGGTATGGTTATGTTTTTATGTACTATTGTGTCTAATATATCAGGCATGTGATCTGCCCTATATGGGAAGTAGGTGTAGTCCGGGGGTGCTGAAATTTGTAATACCAGTTGAGACGCAAATTTGTTAAGTTTAACACCGTTTGGATTTGTCTTTCTGCAGCCCCAGTTAGTATGCTTGCTGTTTAGATCTCCTAGCAGCATTGTAGACTCCACTCTGTTGAATATACTTTGAAGTTCCTCGCATTCGAGTTGCTTGTTAGGTGATTTGTATGCACAAACCAATATTAATGAGCTGTTATTTGCTAAGGTAAGTTTTATGGTCATGGCTTCTATGTAATTGATATTATGTAGGTCCACAGGTGTTATTAGTAAGCTACGTTTTGCAATTATGGCTGCTCCCCCCATGCTATTGCTGCTTCTCTGTCTTTCCTAAAAATTCGGTAGCCAGGTATTGTGAATTGTTCATTGTCTACTAAATGCGTTTCGGTAACGCATGCAATATCTATATTGTATCTTGAAATGAACGATATAAATGTTGACCGTTGTTTTTTTTATCCCATCAGCATTTCAGTTTGCCAGTGTTAACTTATTTATTAGGTTATAATTATTTGCCACCATTGAAAAGCATCGGAATTATGGATATTATGAAATATGATTTGATCTATGTATGGTGTTAACATTTCTAGGATATTCTTGAGAATTTTAGAGATAAGGGAGTCTGAGCTGGTTGTCTACTGGTTATTGTTTGCTGAATTGGTGTTAGCTTTTGTGTGATTTCCGGTTAGAACATGAGCGTAATATAATGGGCTTGAAGTAATATTCCTAGTTATAGGTGCATTGGGATTAGTTGGTCGAATTATCGATGGATACTGTGTAGACTGATTATGCCGACGAAGTTTGTTGCTAAGATTCTTAATGTAAGGGCATCCCTTATACTTTGCCGAGTGTTCACCGTTACAGTTGACACACTTTGGTTTAGTATCTGGGAGCTTTGACATTTACTGTAGTGGTGATGTTCAGGACACTTAAAGCAGCGTGGTGGAAGGTGGCAGTAGTTCTTGGTGTGCCCCACTAGCTGACAGTTAATGCATTGCGGCATATCACTGTTTTTAAGACGTGGTTCTACCGTAATCACGCAGTATAGGAGTCTGTTTAAGTTGAAAATGTCTTTCGCCCTGTCTGTTTTTTCTAGTTCAACCGCAACAATTGGTATTGGTAATTTTTTGTGGTTAAGTAATCTGGTAATTTTAATAACAGGATACTTTAAATGGCGTAGTTCCGAAAATATCTCTATTTCGGATACAGAAATAGGGACATTTCTTATGATTGCTGAAATGTTAGATTTTTCTGGGAGTTGATAAATGTAGTAATTCACTTTGTTATCATGGTAATACTTAGCAAGTGCTCTGCACTCTTCAGAGCTATTTAAATTAATCTTTAGCTGGGTACCTTTAAGAGAAGTAGTGAAATCATCTTTTTAATGACATTCTTGATATCCTTTATAATGTTTTGATAATGGGTACCGTTTGGTAAAAATATAGGTGGAATCTTGGGCTTACCTGATTCTTCAGGTGGATTAGGTGTTTTATTTAATGATTGCAGTTGGCTGGGAACTTCGTGCGTGGATGACTGCATCTGGCTTGATTTTGATTGTGTAGGCTGGAGCGCGTAATATCTGTTTTGGGAAACCAATGCCTCGCTATTAAACATATATCGTTTATTTAGGTCATTTTTTGGGGATGTTAGCGGTCGCTTTTTCTTATTTATCTCGTCGATGTGTTCACCTTCCGTTTCCATTTGGTTGGAGGAAGCATTTGAACCGTGGTATATTAATGCTGATATTTTAAGAGGAGATAAGTTAAGTTGATCCATTTTTGTTTCGGTTATCTGTTAGTACCGTGTGGTTTCACGATTTTAAGTTCAAGTTCGCCGCTATCGGCGCCGATATCGTTCACTTGGGGCAGCACTCCCGAATTGAGCACAGTCGCGGCGATTAGTTAAGTTAATGATAAAAGTTACCCTTTTATGAGGGAATTAATTCACTAGTCTAAACACATCCGTTCAGTAACACTGGCTTGAGCGGACTACACAGTTTTTTAAAAAGTATCCAACATATGGGCAACTTTTTTATTAGAGATTTCTGAAAAAATTAACTTTTATAAAGTTAATTTTTTCAGCGCCCCCCGAAGGACCAAGCGGACCTAGACGGCGACTAAAGCTGCCTCGCCACCATTTTCTTTTGTGTTTTCTTTGTTCTTTTGTATATATGTTACCTAGATCTAAGTATAGTCTGTAAATAACAAGAAATATAATAAACTTATGACCTCCATATTGGATCCGCCATATTTAAATTTTCGGAATTGATTTTTCTGATCAACCTTAGGTCCCATAGAATGCCTGTTCTCAATTTCTGGTTTGTAGGTGATCGGAAAGTGCCAAAAAAGTAGGTCAACTTTTTAAGCAACAGACACGACTTAATTTTTATATATTGTTGATTCCTAAAGCCTCTGGGGGGGTGATCTAACAACCACATCAACCCCCTTAAGTCCTCCCCTGCTTTTTTGCATAGTGAAAGTCGTCTTTTTTTAACGAAAAATCGTAAAGAAAGTAACACTTTTGTAACTATTTTATTGATATTGTGAATTGTCAATTTGACAGCTGTAAATTCTGAAGTCTTTTCGACCAAATATCGAGTTACAAGGGATCACTATGCCAAAAAATAACGTGTACAACACGGATCTCAAGTTAGGTACATTATACATTACATTTATTATACGTATGTGTTTTTTCAGCGCCAGCGTGGCTCGGTGATTAGAGCATTGGACTGCGGAGCGGAAGTCTGGAGTTCAAATCCCAGATCGATGCCTGGCGGGCAGCCTACCCAGTCGCTTTAAATAATTGGGTACCTGCGTTCGAAAGAATAAGGGGTAATAATGCGGTTGTCTAATGCGTGATGCTTACCACATCACCACGTGTCATGAATTTGACACGCGACAGCCGGGTGTGAGAGCGAGGATACGGAAGCTCTGACCTTCCGCCTCCATGGGGTGTTAGCGCCTCACCATTATATGTGCTTTTTTATTTTTACTTTACGCATTGGTTTCTATAGAAAAAGTTTTTTTTCTACGAACCCGCAGTATATACCTCTGCTTATTTTATCACAAAAATTTCTTTTTGTGCAAAGTTGATTTCTGCCGACGTAATTAATGCTACAATATTCGTTTTCGCGGCCGTTACTATTTCGCTGCGGTTGTTTTTAGTAATGGCCGCCAAAACAAATCTCTCTGCCGCAACATTATCGACATGGTTGCACAAAAAATTGATAAAATGTTTTTGATTATAATATGTACTGCGATTGCAGAAAACATGTTGTGTATGTTTGGTTTCCTCGGATTAATTTGGCGGACTCTTCTTAGTCTCAAACTGCCAAACATTTCTCGGCACGCCAGTCATTTTACTACCTATGTATACAAATAACTATTACCTCTACACGAATGAACCCTAGAATTATGACCCGCACTGCACTACTTGATTCGGCAGTTGAGCTATGTCAATATTTTTATTTTTGCTTCAAGAATATCTAAATAACATATTACAAATAATAACTGTACGTGTATACTGGGTGGCCGGTTTCAAAACCGAACATCGCAAAAGCATGATATATCACCAGGTTACCAGAAACATTTAATTTAATTTAAAAAACAAGGTTGCCTAGATCAGAACTTTGAATTATAGGGATGCAGAAAGCTAAAAGTCCGTTAGACATCAATTACATTAGACACATCATTTGTTTACTAAAAATTAAAAATTTGCTGGTATATACTTAGTGTTACATTTGACACTAGCATTGAGCTAAAAGTCTTAGGGCCGGTTGCAGAAAGCAATGTTAAGTCGCGTGTTAGCTAACATCGCGTCAAAGTGAACAAAATCGCATCAAATTTTGTTTACTAATGTATTAGTTACCATAAAGATTTGAGATTTGATTCGTTTTTGTTCACTTTGACACGATGTTAGCTAACACGAGACTTAACATTGCTTTCTGCAACCGGCCCTTAGTGTAATCACTTTTAATACCAAAATCTGGCATTGAAGTTGACGTTTCTCTTACTGATACAAAAAATATATGTTGTTAGGCAACAGTTTTAGTTCCTAGAATTAAATTAGCTATTTATACAACAAGAGGTAAAAGCGATACTTTTTATCACCAGGCGTGAAAATTGTTCATCGAGACAAAGACGCCCATTATTTTCTCGTTGTTATTTTTAATTTATAAATGTCTATAGTTACATGTTATATTCCAAATTTTATATCTTACACTTTCTAGATTTTAAACTATTCACATATCAGTAATTCAATTTTACATTTCATTCAAATATTCTTTTAAATATTATATTAGCTTTATTCTTTTAGGTTTTTACAAACTATACTGTAGTTTGCTTTGTTGTGTCATTTATTAAGTGTAACATACTGCATTTTCAAATATCAATGCATAATTGACACCCTCTTTAAGAATAAGTTGTTTTCAATCTCTTAGTCTAAATCAAATTAATGGTATATTTTAATAAGTTTTTGTTAAATTTCCCATTAAGGCTCTTTTGAAATACAAAATCAATTATCAAACATGCTAATATTATCATTTGAAATTAAGGATTCGCTCAAATTACAAATCCATTACTACTAGCGTTGAGATACAATACCGAATCATATATTTTACCGAAATATTCTCGGTTTTGTGCTAGGTAGACATATAATAATTGGCATGCAAAATATTGTCTTCCTGCAGCAAATCGTTTTTGAGCTACATCACCAACAGACGGACAGGCAGACAGGTTGATCGAACGACCGACGGAATTGAGAAAAACCTGTTGGTCGTCATCTAGGGCCCTGAAAAGTAAAAATCTGAAGAAAATTCGGAAGGCGAATACAATATTTCTTTCGTCTTTTAGACGAGGGAAGTACAAAAATATAAACAAGGTTGTTTACTCTTGTCGCAATTTAAAATTAATTCCATATCCCGCCAAATTGTAAAACCATTGGTAAATAGTATATTGCTAAAACGGGTTTTCAATGATAAAAAAAACTTTTATTAATTTCCTTATGGTTAAGTTAATTTTTTCAGAAATCTCTAATAAAAAAGTTGCGCATATGTTGGATACTTTTTGAAAAACTGTATATTTCTAAAGTCTATTAAGTTACTCACCTTATTTTATCTTACAGTATCTCTCAAATAATAACAAATCACTAAATATAAATTGACACATGCTAGGCTGATAAGTCTATAACAGCTACATATTCGATACTAATTTAAAGAAAAGTGCAGATAAAGATATGTATTTTGTTATTAATTTCACTTATTATGTTGCTAACAAACAATTTTAGAACATTCACTAAATTTTCAAGTAGCTTATTAAGTTATTATATTATTCAAACAATTCTTTGAAGCTAGGGCGGCATGATAATTGGTTAGCCTAACAATGAAAGATCGGTTTTATGTTTTCAAAATTACTATTATTTTTTAACATAGCCTTTTAGACGCTCAATACATTTTGTCCAGCGATGCTCGAAGGCTTTAATCCCATGACAGTGGGCGTGGCCTTTTCAACAGATGAACATTTTTATCCATCGAGGAAAATTTTGAGCTTAGAGAATAAGTCGAAGTCCGAGGGATCCAAATAGAGTGAATAAGGTGGATGCGGAAGCAAATCGTGCTTGAATTCGATTACTTACCCACTGCAGTAACTTTAGTGTGAGAACGTGCATTTTCCTGGTAAACGCAAACGCGGCACCCATCATGCCCACAGCTTTTTCGTGCCCAATTCTTGGGTTAAAATATCTCACACCAACTCTTTTTAGATGTTTACTACATTAGCTATTTCCCTCAATTTCAGTGATTTGTGTTTCAACATCATATCGTGGTTTTTGGTAACCATTTCTCCTGTAGTGACACTTCTTTCGCATTCAGAGCAGTGCTCGTCTTGGACGCTGGTGCGGCCCTATTAAATTTAACCATATCATTCTTTTCAGTCATATATGATGGAGCACATTCACCCAGCACAGTTTTCGTCTATTCAAAAATGTTTGCATCGTTTAAGACTTTTGTATGCAAACATTAAATAACCGCACAATGGTCAGTATTTTCCATTGTTAAACAAATACAACACACGATTTCTTTAAACAGCTGCTAACAACAAACTATTTTACAGATGCACTCTATATTTTCAGTATTGCCAATTCAAAGATGGACGTTGACATTTTTGAATATACATTTATATTTATATATTTAAAATATGTGGAGGCCAACTAATTATCATCCCGCACTTGTATATTATATCTATTAGTACTATAGTAGGTATTTTGAAACAAATACCTACTAGAGTACTAATAGATATAATATATAATAGCCATAACACATGACACGGCTATTAACTGCAGATCTTCAGCTAACACGTTCGCCAAGTAGCACCGAAAGGACACTTGAAGAAAGAACTTCGGATCTGCAAAACACCAAACATTTTATTTATCAGTCTCACAGTTAATAAAATTGATCGAAAAATAGTAACTTTAAATATATTAGAAATATGCATATTGAGCTTCAGTCTAAATGAAAATTTTATAAACACATGCGTTGCAATTTACATAATTATGTATATGTCGTAGGCATAAAGAAAATTATCAAAGGCTGCAACTAACCTGAACAAGCTAGAACGAGACACTAAATCTTTGTTGAATTTCGTTATATGACTGACATTTATAAGCACATGATCATTTGCCTAAATTTGCTTTATGCCTACGACATATAAGTGGGAGAACCGTGTAGGCCATATAAATATGCTTGTTTTCAAACTAATTGCTATGGAAGCGAAAAATGTCTAAACTACAAGAATTTTTACAAAAAATTAATGACATAAAATGCTCTTCCAGCAAAAAATCTGTAAAAGACTTAAATCAGAACTTCCCTAGCAATTGGAAGTTGTAACACTAAATAACGGGTGTTCATAAACAGTCGTCATCCCAGTAGGTTTTGACTTCAGAAACGTATGTCTATTAAAATTGAGAAAAAATGCACTATGACAGTACTCAATGACGTTTCATTGTGTTGCACGAATTAATCAAAGACATAACATTTTGTTTTTCAAAGCAACTGGGATGACGACTGTTTATGAACACCCGTTATTTTGAAAAAGCAATGGCTGCTAGGAGTAAAAATATCTCAACGTTCCTAATAATACTGAAACAATAAAAGAAAACACTTGGTAATTGCATCAATTTGCAAATAAAAGATATTCCAGACGGGTTTTGAACTATGCGGAAGGGATTTCAAAGGGAAGTAAGCAGGTCGCGCGTAGCGCGGCCGTCGGTGCCGTTTCCATTCTGTCACGAAGCACTGACTGCCTCGTCTCGCCGCTATGCGACTGCATTTCATTCAACACGCTTATTATTGCCCATTTTTGTTTCTTTTACCACAATTACGCTGTTCTTTGAGGTTCCATATTTGTCAACGGTAAAGCCTAACCTATGGACTAGAAGTGACATTATTGTGATTTGCTACTCCATGCCTTAACTAACGTATGGGTCATAAGTTTTGAGAAAAAGTGGCCTTGACATTTCTGCTCGATTTTGATGTCTGGTCTAGTTGTAGGGTTGCCAACACTGTCATTTTGACCCGAAGACTTCAGGTTTGGCGATAAGTCTTCGGGCTTCGGGTTTGCAATTAAATTCTTAGGGTTAACTAAAGGTTCACACTTGTTTGGATTACAATTTTTTAAATTCACAAATATGTAACAATCGCTAAATATGTATTGCGACAGCTAAATTGTCATCTTCGATAGCCTTGGAGATAAACTAAATACGACAAAGTTGGCCGAAGATAAGTTCTTCACCAAATCACCCGTCAAAGTCAGCACTCCCGCTCATTCTAAGGCTATTTATTTATTCTGTCAGACAGTATAAATAGCTTTAGAAATACGTATTTAACGATTGTTAAATATTTGTGTGGTAAGGGACTTTTTATGAATTGTGATCAGACTGAAACTACATACTCCAGTAGTGTTTTATACTTGCTTGGATTGCAAAAACTGTTATTTCTAAATTCTCCAGAGCAGAAGTCGTTGGTAGAAAGTGCGCAAAGTGAGAAAAATTGTAATTCTTACTAGTCCACTTACCTTCTGAAATATATATTTTTTTTATTTTATGTTATGAAATGTTAAATAACAATATTAAGTTGGGCTATAACGTTCGTAATTTTCAAAAGCGGAGAATTTTATGCTATGCCTATGTTATTTAAAAAATATAAAATTAATTTTTGGAATTATAACTTTATAAAGTAAAAAACTACTTCAACTTGCTATTTTTCAGTAATAGTTGTCGTAAAACCGGTAAAAAAATCGTGTTTTGTTGTTATTGAGATTAGTTTTCATGTTGTTAAAAGATCTAAAATTAACCATTAATTTTCGTTTGAATAAAATTTTGTTATTTTGCTGATTAAGCATTTTCTCAAAACTTATGACTCATACGTTATTGTTTAGGAATTACTACAGAACATTTCAATGGAAATTTCATCGTTCTTGTCATAATTATTAGCAATCTACAATGCTACACCCTACACAGCCTACACTATACAAGACACAACACATGCATATCTCACCTACAAACATACGCGCCTGCACCAAATATCTGTCTAATCGTGCACAAAACTAACTGTTATCCTACTACTCGTAGGAAGTCATAAGTTATACTTATATTGCTCTAGGAATGCCCTATTGCCATTTGCTTAACATGCAATTTAATAACGCCTTATCTTATTTTCTTCGTTTTGGAGATTTAATAACCAATTGAAGTCAGTACTTAAGCAATGAAGCATTTTTCCTTTCCGGCATGGTTGCCCGTGTGCCCGCTCGGAATTTAGGTAACAGAAAATTAGAAACAGTTTCGGAATGAATAAGGTCACTGATTCTAAACTATGTATTGATGCTCTGTTGGTTAAATAAAATTTTTTCAAATGCTAGTTTAAAATAATTTTGACTAGCTGATGGCATAATGTCGAAAGTTTTACTATTGATGCATTTAACAATGGAATAAGAGAATGATCGATTAAATATTTGTTTATGATGACGTGGCATAGCTAGGAGACCTTTATGACGTAGATTCAAGTTGCGCACATCTGTACGATACGTGATTTTTTTATGCAAATAAGGTGGTCGCTCATATAAGACAATTTTTCTATACAAGCCAGCAGAGTGCAATGTCCTTCTGTGATTCATATTAAGCCACTTAGCATCTTTAAGCTTATGTGAAATTCTTTGGAATTTACGAATACCATATATTAATCTGAGACACGAATTCTGTACTTTTTGAATTCTATTAACATCACGAGAATCTAAGCAGGGACCGTAAACCGAATCACTAAAATCAAACTGCGACAGTACCATGGAGTTGCATAAGCATATTTTCATATGTTCCGTTAAAACATGTCTGTTGTTGTATAGAATTTTAATGTTGCAGTATGCACGCTGTATACATTTACTAACATGGTCTCGAAATCGTAATTTATAGTCTATTTGAAGCCCAAGAGATCTAACAGAATCTTGAAATGTCAATGGCACGTCATTTATTTCAACCGTTAAATCGTCAAGGCATTGAAGTCTTAAATATTTACTGCCGAATAATATAACATTTGATTTAGACGGATTAAGTTGAAGACCATCGTGTATAATTCGTTTAAATCAGAATTCAAACATTTACAAGCGTAGTCTCTGTCTTTAAAGTCAAATGATGTGTAAATTTGGGTATCGTCAGCGTATGAATGAAAGTTGGAGTGTTTTAAGTGTTCATGAAAGGTTGAAGTGTATATAGTGAATAAAATCGGGCCTAAAATTGACCCCTGTGGAACACCACTGGTTACTTTGGTATAAGCTGAACTATTTTCTGGCAATACTACACTTTGAAACCTATTACTAAGATAGTTTTCAAAGAGAACGATAGCATTGTTATCTAGACCAATATAGTGTAACATTGTAAGTAAAATTGTGTGATTAATTGTGTCGAAAGCCTTGGAAAAATCTAATAAAACAAGTAAAGTGAGTTTGTTGCTGTCAGAAGCTCGTATAATATCATCTACAACATCCAACAATGCAGTACCACAGCTATAACCAGCTCTGAAACCTGATTGTTTACATGGTAATATATTATTCCTTTGTAGATGGTTACGCAGCTGAGCTGAAATGACTTTTTCCAAGACTTTCGACAACGTAGGTAAAATGCTTATTGGTCGTAGGTCTTTATAGGCAGTAGGATTAGTGGTTTTGGGTATAGGTATGACATTTGCTTTTTTCCAACATTGTGGATAAACAGCATTTGTTAAACAAAAGTTGACGATATGCGTAATAAAAGGCAACAGAAATGGTAAACCTGCACGTAGTAATAATATGCCAATGCCGTCACTACCAATAGCTTTAGATTTAATTGATGAAATTAATTTTGATACTTCTATTTCAGAAACAGTTTGAAAGTTTAAAATCGATTTTACAGTTGGTTTAATACTATTAGAATAATAATTAGCTAATTTTGTGACATCAGAAGTAGAAGCAACTTGAGGAATTGAAGTAATAAAGAAACTATTGATAGATTCGGCATTAGCTAAATGAGGTGGTATTTGCTGCTTATTTTTCTTTTTTGTACAAATATCAAGATTTTTTAATTCTTTCCAAAATGCTTGCCAGTTATTCGATCGATACTGCCTTTGAAGATACGTCTTTTTTTCTCTTCTGATAGTTATCGTCGTGAAGTTACGCAGTTGCTTGTAATATTCGAAGTCTTTTTTATCACCACTTGTTTTATAATTCCTAAAAGCACGATCTCTAAGCGACATAAGCAATTTAATTCCACTGGTTAGCCACGGAGCAATAGGTTTTGTAAATCTGGAAGTTTTCATTGGTGCATGCATATCTAGCAAAATATTCATGTTGCTATTAAAAAATTGTAACTTATCATCAATAGTTTCTAAGTGAAATATATTTCTCCAGGGTATAGATCTTAGATGATCGTAAAATTGCTGATAATCAAAATTTTTGAAATCTCTATAGGTTCTAGTACGTGATTTGGGTTTGGACCAGTCGGCCTTAATATTACAGTTAACAAGTTCGTGATCTGACACGTTATGTAGACTGACTACTTCGACATCACTGATCAGATTCGGTGTGTTTGTAATTATTAAATCTATCAATGATGCCCCAGCAGATGAAATACGAGTTGGTTCTTTAACTAACTGCTCCATACCCAAACCATCCAGACAAGATTTAAAATGTTCAACTCCAGGGTTGTCACAATTGAGCATATTAATATTGAAATCTCCTAAACATACAACATTATCTGATCGGAGTAAAACTAAAGATACGCTATTTTCAAAGTCTTCAATAAATTTTAATAAATTTTGCCGAGGGGGTCTGTATAAAACGCCTAAAACAATACTAAAATGTGTGCTAACATTTATAGTTACCCACAGTTGCTCAGTTTCACATTCAGGTGTAATTATTGTGAATTTGAATTTGTTTTTTAAATAAATACCTACACCTCCACCCCTGCCTGAACGATCTTTCCTTATTAGATGATAACCATCAATAGCAATGGCGTCACTGTGTATGTCACTTCCTAGCCATGTCTCCGTCATCGCCACAGCATCGTAATCATAGTTCAGTACATGACCTTTGAAAGAACCAAAGTTACTCATTAGTGAGCGAACGTTTAGATGAGCGATTTTCATTGGGTACCTAAAAACAAAATATCGTTACACAGAAATTCATAGCAAGCACAAAGGCAACTTATACTAAAACATATATTCAGAAAGTTTGCTAGTAGATTTATTCTACACAAATTAATTTAAATGCAAAAGCCTATGAAATACAAAATAGAAAGAAAAAATAAAAATTAATACTGTTAGTACTGATGAACAATCAGCGGTGGTACGCAGATACAAATTGAAAAAGTTATACAGAAATTTTCTTTAGTTCATCCATCGTTGTGATAACTCTGTTGTGGTTGTTACAATTAACTAATATGCGCCCGTCTGCAGTCCATACATGCTTGGCCCCAAATTTTTTGATTGCTTCCAAAACTAAAGAATGTCTCAGCTTGGTTAAATCTTCGCGTATCGTGATTCCAGAAGCTTTTAACAACTTTTTGTTATCATAGACCATTTTGCGTTTTTGATAATTCACAAATTTTACTATAATAGCTCGACACTTGGTTTTTCCTCTTGAATTTAACTTATCAGCTTCAACCTTTGACTTATCAGCTTTTAAAACAGGCCCAACTCGATGTACGCGGTCGAGGTCATCCTCGGATATGTTCAACTTCATATTATCGCCGAATAACGAAAGAACCTTTTTGTTGGTTGCTTCCGCTTCTTCTTCAGGTATTCCAAATATACGAATTGAGTTTCTGCGGCTATATTGTTCCAGTTGATCAACAGCTAATTTCTGCTTGAAAATTTCCTGCTTGAGAGATGTATTTTCCTCGACAATCTTGGCGTTTGCTTTTTGTGTATCCTCTACTTTAGTTTTTAGGGTGTTAATTTCTTCTTGAAACTGCTTTACCAAGGCACTTGTTAAACTTTTGGCTATTTTAGTGATAAAGTCCTCGTTTTTAAACTGCTCAGTTAGTTGATCACTTAAAATTCCTTCAATGTCCTCTATTTGCGATTTTGTAAACGGCATGTTGACTAAAGATTTTGACGCGATTCACACAATGCACAAAGTAGAATTTCGAACTTTATACTAGCAATTGAACTGAACTATAATACGGCACTTATCTGCGTACACAGGCTCACGTCTATTCGCAGCGCGGGCTCATGCCAGAAACATACGCGCCTGCACCAAATATCTGTCTAATCGTGCACAAAACTAACTGTTATCCTACTACTCGTAGGAAGTCATAAGTTATACTTATATTGCTCTAGGAATGCCCTATTGCCATTTGCTTAACATGCAATTTAATAACGCCTTATCTTATTTTCTTCGTTTTGGAGATTTAATAACCAATTGAAGTCAGTACTTAAGCAATGAAGTACCAGCAAGTAATTCAATTACCGCAAGTAATTTAAATGCTTGTAAAGTAATGTAAATACTTTAGAGTAATCTAATTACTCAAAAGTAATTGAATAATTGAATGTAGTAATTATTTACTTACTACTATTTCCTACTAGCCGCAGAGGAATTTTAAAAAATTTCACAAGTGTAACGAAGAAGCTGTAGATACGAGTTGTGTACATAATTTTTTCTGCTGTCACTTATTTATGACAAAAGGCGTTAAAAAACATCAACGTAATTTAAAAAAATCACTAAAAATCATGTTAGACCTGATTACATTATTTTAAACTGAGAACTCACCAAGTTTAATAAATTGTTTTGACAGAAGTGTGCAACAAAGTGACAGAAGTGCGTAATAAAATTGTTATTGCATAGTGGACAATAACAACCTACTTTTGACCTATGGAAAGTGTCAAATGATAGAGTAGTAGAAAAAATAACAAAATTGGTTATGGTTTAATCTTGAAAAATGTTAATATTGGATAAGATCAATACAAGACTGCTTCACATTTAAGAAAAATAAATATGCAAATGTAATCTAACTAGGAAGAAGTGTACTGTGAATTGACCTTAAAAGTAATGCTAAATAATGCTAAAACTAATATTGAGTTACAAGTTGTTTAAAAAAAGATAAGGTTGGATATAAGGCATGTCGATAATTACAATTTAAGAAAATTTGCATATGAATCACAAAAATAATGTCTAATTGCAAATAATAAATAGGATAGAAAATATATGCAAGCAAGATCAAAAGCGTGAAGTAAAAAACATAATTAAAATGTGTTTAAGTAAACAACTGTCACATTGCTGAAATTTATAAAAATTAAATGAAATCTTGTATTAACTGATGTAAAAAATAATAAAAAATAATAAGAATTAACTGGCAATAACGAGATAAAAAATAATAGTTACAAAGAGTAAAAATTATAATTATTTGGGCTGGTTTTCATGTGTAAACCGAATAAGAAATCAATAATCATGTTGAATGATGTTTTAATTATGAAGGTTATAGAGATATAAATTAAAGCACGAGCCATACATAATTAAGTGGTTCGTGATTGAATGGAAACGGGGGGGCATTGGTGGACTTCGTCTGCTAGTGTATGGTGTTGCTGGCAGAAGCACTGGTCTGAAAAGGAGTTTGTTATTAGCCAACTAGGGACAGCAGGTAATTCTGGGTATGGAATTCATTGCGGTGGTGCAGGCTGAAAATTAGAAACAGCAGGTATTACTGAGATTGGACTTTACTGCGGTGCTTGGTTTCCATCTGCATAGCGTAGCGGCACAATTAGAAGTCATCTAGCTCTAAAAAAGAAGACATCTAAAGTGTAGGTGTAGTGAACAAACACAGGTACCTAAAATTAGCATTTCCTTATCACATGCTAAAAATGTACAGCGACGCCTATAATTGGCCTAACGGCTGTTGGCTGAGTACCAAAACAAATTAAATTAAATTAAAATAAATAAATACACAAAAATAAGACTTTCCTAAAGAAACAGATTGCAATTGGTTGATTTCTTTAATATGAAATAAAACTGCGGTTATGTCAAAGTATAAACAACGTTTCAATCACGATAATGCAAGAATACTATTTAGCTAAGTTAGCATTGCATCTAACGGCAATTTAATCCAATTATTATTTTAACCAATTGCAGAAACCCAACCCTGATTGAGTATTCATGTTTTACCGAGCTATTCAATTGATATAAAGTTTTAACGATTAAATTAAAGGAAAGAAAGCGTTGGCAATTCGATTAAATTTGAACCAGTTATTTATTTAAACAATTTTATTGTAGCTGCTCAAATATAAATTTTAAATTAATATTAAAGATATTAATAATAAGCGTCCGTATCCATTACAATATACAGGGTGTTTCAAAATTGCAGAGAACTAATAAAAGAGTGTTTTTCTGCAGCAAAAAATAAGAAAAAACCTTAATAAACATATGTCCTAAAATCATTTATTTCGAAAATATCCTTGATCAAAAAATTAAAGGTAGCAGTTCGTATTTAGAACGTTTATGATTTAGTTGGCTGGTGCTTTGTTCCGATATATGTTTGTTTGTTTACAAACAATATGTAGGTGTTGTTCTATAGTAAAAAGTAAAAAAAATAAGCATGCGTTTCAAAATAGTTTATTTCAGGTTTATTTTCACTTAATTTAAAAAAAAAATTATAGTAATTGTTCGAGGTGTCCTTCTGTATCGCCCATAATAATTCTGAAAGTTGTAAGTAAAACAAACAGATAGAAAAGAAAACACCAGCCTACTAAATTTAAACTTTTAAAAGGAATTGTTATCTTTAATTCTTTGATCAAATATATATTTGAAATGAATGATTTTAGGATATATGTTTATTAGGGTTTTTTTCTTATTTTTTTCTGCAAAATAACGTCATTATATTTGTTCTGTGCAATTTTGAAACACCCTGTATATCATTGGAAAAAGTTACAAGTACGTTTCAAAGTTTGGACTTTTTAATTCCTTTCGCTAATATGTCACGATCCAATTTAAAATTGTATTTATTGCTGACTTCGATTAAAGCGTCGTACCCAGCATTTTTACTTTCTCGCATACGGTAGTATAGAGAAAGTATTGTAATCGCCAAAAAAATCGACTTCGAGATTTTGACGAATCTTGACGTTTTAGACCTCCTCGAGTCCGAAAAAACCATTTTGCGAATTATATCTGTGTGTGTGTATGTGTGTGTGTGTGTGTGTGTGAACACGATAACTTAAAAACAAAATAAGCTAGACCCTTGAAATTATGTACATAGTCATTATTCAAAATTTGTAGATTCCTATCAAATTTTGAGCGAAATCGGTTACCCGGAAGTGGCACTTTACCTAAACAGGTAGCGGTACCTATTCAAGTAAAGTACCAGTTTTCTTCGAGATATTTGAACAAAATTTTGTACATACATATATTATGTATAAAAACTACCAGATATTACATTTCAGCATGATCGGTTAACCGGAAGTGGCATTTTACCTAAACAGGTACCGGTATCCATTCAAGTAAAGTACCAGTTTGCTTCAAGGTATTTGCGAGAAAGTCTAGGGCAGCACACTCCCGATTTTTTTTATTTATATTACTATTTACTTAATCCTTCCACTTAACCTTTCTTAACCATGGATGTTACCTATCCGATTATGTTTCAGTAAATTCTCTTAAGCACTCTTTATTAAGCGTCTCACGTAGCTTGGAGGTTATTGATAAACCACTTATCGGTCTGTAGTTGTTGAGGTTTGTTAGATCAGTTTATGAAAGCGCAGAATGTGCTCGAACTTCTATTCCTCAGGAAAATAACCTAGTAAAAAAGCATTCATTATGGTGCATAAGAATGACAACGACTTGTTACGGGACAAAACGACATTTAAGACAACGCGCCAACTCATAACGGTATTTACGAAAAGCCACGAAAAAGCTAGAAGACTAGCGCGTACGATATCTCCCGAAATCAGGAATGTAACTCACATAAGACCGCTGTCCAGCCCATAACAGGAGAAGCGCCTGGCAAGTGACGGAGGAACCAACACTGTGCGACCGACTCTCTTCAAGCTTCCGAACACACAACCCAAAACAACACGGCATGTAACGGGACTCACTTTGTAAAACGCCACCCCCACGACACGATACCGCGGAGGCGGCGAAAAGCCACACTCCAAGAACTGCTTGCAGTTACCACCAAGGTCCGTGACCACAGAACATCAAGGGGGAGAACTGCAGCTTGCATGTTAACTTGGGTAAACACGAGTCGTGGCGCCACCTGTTGTTCTCCTGGCAAACTATTAATGTTTGGCGCCTTTTTTTAAACAATACACACGTCACTATTTGGCGCCTACTTTTACTTTTAATTTTTTTGCGCCTTACTAATCTGTTTTTATTTTTGAATAGGAAATAATATTTAGGTAGCAATAAAGACGGAATAACAAAAGAAATTAATAATAATTAATAATAATACCTCTTGATTACAAAACAATTTTATTTTATTGAATCATCAGCATCACACATCTAAATCTTAACATACTTAACTTAGTGTAATTACAAGAATAGCACTTAAAACAAATTAAAAACTACATAATATTATAATCTTATTACAAAAAATCTAAATAATACAATACAGCCGCTTAAAACTACATAGCTTTAAATTTTTTGATTTTTTTTAAATGGCCAGAAGATATTTTTTTGAGTTGCTTCTTGTCCTTTATAAATTTATATATAACAAGTCTTATACACGTGCTTATTATTGACGTATGACAATCATGGTCAGGGCAGAATTTAAAAGAACCTAGCTCATCGACATACAACAGCTTAATTTTATTTTCCAGTAAATTTTCATGACCATGATGTTCTAAAAAACTATAAACAATATCATGGACGAGTTCTGTCAAATTTATCAAGAGTTCACTGGCATATTGTAACTGGTTTTCTTCAGTGAATTCTTTAAACTGAACAAATAAATGTTTATCGCTTATTTCTTTAGAAAAAATACTTCTGTGGCAAGTCTCACAGTCAGGAATGTAAATTTTTTTAAGTAACCATCCTGCAACATAAGCCTTAGCGTAATTTTCTTCATGTTCTAAAAATGAAATATCCAATTTTTGGTGTTCATCGACATCAGTAATACTATTTTCTTTCATATTATCTGAAGGATTGTCGTCAAGATTTTGGCAGATAAAATTGGAAATAAAGCTTTAATTACTGCAGTCATCTGCCTCACAATTTCCATTCACGACTGTGGTTGTTAAATTATTAATTACAACTGTTTTTAGAGCAGCAGTAAATTGCCTGCAGGTAGGGTTCGTGTTGAAAACACCATGCTGTCTCACAATGCCAAAGAGGTTGATTAAAAGATCGCAAAGGAAGAAAATTAAAATGCTCTTTTATATTGTTCCATATGAACATAATTGATCTAATTGTGATCTGCCAACCAGACACGAAAGAATATTGTTTTGTTACATCTTTTCCACTATTTAGTTCTATTAATTTCCAGTGGCTAATTTTCCTCAACATTTCTGACCAAAAATTTAAATGTTGCGAATCATGTGATAATGCACATCTAAATTTTTTTCCGTCTGTGGGTCGTGCACTTGATGAATTCAAGGAATCGAACAAATTGTCAATATCACTGACAAATTGGGCAGTATAAATGGCCTCAGATGGCAAATCAGTGCTAGCGACAAACGTTTCTAAACAAGCAGCAACGGAGTAGCTTAACTGCTGAGCTGCAATTTTTACTTTCATTTTTAAATACGAGTCCTTAAAATTGAAATGTTCTGCTCTCAATCGTGGCAATTGCGTATATGTTCTTTTTTGTTTGTCTATATTAAATGCCGACTGTATATACTCAAACATAGCATACTTGCCACTTTCAAATTCGAGCTTGCACCGGAGGAGACAATTTCTAGTATTTTTAAGTAAATGTGGCACATCAAAAATTGTACATATAGGATCTCCATTTACAACAAAATGAAAAGGAGATGGTCTAATAGTATTTTCAGTGCAGAGTTGGCTTAAGGCTGCTTGATGAGTAGTGCCTTGGTCACAAACAGTAGCTAAAACTTTTAAACCAATCTTCTGCAATTCTGAAATGACTTCAACTAAAATTTTTTTTTAATTTACTGTTGCAATTGTTGATGCAGTGAAATAGTAGGCAACAACCTGCTTCCAACTTTTTCGCACTCCTCTAACCATGAAAACTAGTGCATGATTTGCTGGTTTTAATGTTCGTCCCAAGCCGCCTAGATCTTCGTAACCATAAATAATTTGTTTGTGCTGGTCATATTGAAACCCAGCACTTAATGACATTTCGTCAAAAAGCAGGCAGCAAAATCTGTCATTACAATTAGTATTACAGCTGTTAGTGCAATTTATGTATTTGCAAGGCAGATGAACAAAAATTAATAAAACAAGTTGGAATTAGTAACACCACCACTAAAAATTTTTCAAACAACAAACCAACAGATTGGATAGTAAACTTAACAAACATTAACATACCAGCTAATATTCAAGAAATACTAAATTATGGACCAAATTTCAACTTTTTTGATCCGAACAACATCCCATACGAACAATTTATCATTAATATTGAAAATAGTTTAAGTAAACTTAATGAGGAAAAACAAAATACCACAAGAGCCAATATTTGTAATATACTAACAAATTATAAAAATAAACCAAATAAAATGAAATCAATTAATGCTACACAACAAAAAATAAATCAAGAATTATCAACCAAAATTAGAGAAACCAAAACTTTTCTTAAGAAACACAAAGACCTAATCATAACAAAAGCTGACAAAACTCAAAAAACAGTAATCTTAACAGACATTATGTATAAAAATAAAATGGAAGAATTACTTAATGATAAAAATACTTACAAACAAGAAATAAAAGACCCTACACAAATCATACAAACTGAAAATAATTCAATTTTTAAAAAATTTTTAACTAACAACTACATTGAAAATTATGAATATAAACAGCTAATTACACACAATGGAACTCCACCTTTAATATACGGATTACCTAAATTACACAAACCCAATATCCCACTAAGACCCATTGTAGCTTTTTACATGAGCCCCACATATAAATTAGCCAAATATTTAGGAAAAATATTATCTAACTTAACCAAAAAAAATGTTTTAAGCGTCAAAGATTCATGGTCCTTTAAAAAAATTATTGATATCCAAAAATTACCGAAAAATTATGAATTATTATCTCTAGATGTCGTATCTTTATACACTAATATCCCTATTAACCTTGCTTTGCAAACTGTTGAAAACCATTGGGAAGAAATTAAGGATTTTACAAAAATTCCAAAAGAAGACTTCTTAAATGCATTAAAATTCGTTTTAAATAATACCTATTTCTCCTTTAACAATCAAATTTTTAGTCAAAATTATGGAGTACCTATGGGTTCACCAATTTCTAGTGTTATTGCTGAATTAGTACTAATGGATCTTGAAAACCAACTAGTTAAAAATAACAAACATATCTGCTTTTACCAAAGATATGTCGACGACATTATAATTGGTGCTAATAAATTAAAAATAGATTCAATTTTTCAAGCGTTCAATAATGTTCATAACAGATTAAAATTCACTTTAGAAAGAGAAAATAAAAACAATTCTATAAATTTTCTAGACCTTACCTTAACCAGAGAAAATTCTGGCAAAATAACTACAAATTGGTACAGAAAACCTGTAAAATCCGACAGATATTTGAATTACTTTTCAAACACAACAATCAAATATAAAAAAAGTGTTATATCAGGACTAGTTGATCGAGCCATCTTATTGTCTGACAAGAGGCACCACAAAAATAATTTAAATATCATAACTAACATACTTTTACTAAATAATTACCCATTGAACTTCATAAATAATAATATTAAAAAAAGAATAAAAATTCTACAAATACAAAACAATACCAATAATTCAATAAATCTTCAACCAAATTTTCTAAACGATGAATTCAATAATCAACAAAAAACAACTAAAAATTACACTACTATCCCTTACATCCCAGGTTTATCAGAAAAAATAGAAAAAGAATTAAAAAAAAATGACATATCTACTGCTTTCCAAAACCATAATACAGGACAAAAATTTTTTTATAAAAACTTAAAAGATAAAATCAATAAAAATTTAAAATCAAATATTATTTACGAAGTACAATGTAAAAATTGTGATTCAACTTATATCGGGCAAACAAAACAATATTTATCTAGACGGATGACCCAACACCAACAATCAATAAAGAAAAAACTTCTTAATCCCCAGAAACCTAATACAACTCTCTCAGACCACGCCGTCGACCACTTTCATAGTTTTGACCTAAACAATCCTAAAATTTTACACAATGAAACAAATTTAAAAAAACGTTTATTACTGGAATGCATAGAAATTAAAAAATCACCAAAAGCAATAAATTATAAAACAGATACAAAAACACTAAACAGAACCTATGACAATATTATCAATAACAAATAAAAAAAAATAAATAATAATAATAATGTCCTTAAATAATTTTTAAATATTCGTAAATAATATATATCAATTTTCATTTTACTACTACGTTTTCAGTTTCACTTAAAATTAATATTTTCTAAACTTGTCAAATTACTTTTAAACATATTGCAATTTTCTTTGAAACTAATTTATTACAATTAATTTAAAATGACTTATATTAACTATTATCTTAAAAGATTTAAAAAAAAATAAATAAAAATTAGATTTCACGAATAATTAACTTTATTCCCATATTCAACCACAAGGTGGCACTACTGCACCTATAGCTTCAAGGTCAATGACAAGCAAATTTTAATGTATGCTCCCACATGTAATTCCCTTTGAATTACTGTTAAAAACCCGTAAGTAACATAAAATTTAATAGCACAGCAGAATCTAATTAACTGTTTTACAGCTTAATGATGTTTAATCGAAATACGAAGTTCCTAAACCAACAATAAAATAAAACATAACCTAACTTATCAGGAATTTCAAGATAAATTAATTACCAAAAATCCTATCACCAATACTCTTACATCGTTAACAAAAGGGAAAACCAAAAATTAACAGTATATTAAGTGAACTGTTTAATAGCATCTCATCATTTGCTCCAATTATAAAAGTGAAAAATTAACCAGTTGGTGCTTTCGAGGTCATTGACTGCATACATCATAAATCGTATCCATGGGCCTTTTAATACCAAAATAGCATTACTGCTGCTGGTACAGTATAACATATACACATAATTAAAACACTTCATGTCTAATTATTTTCCAGATTCTCTAAAATAACCCAAACTAAGCTGAGAATTGTTTGCCGTTTATTAATAATCAAAGAATTTCGTTTAACTGATGCCTGTACTCCTATTTATTTTACTGTACAATAACATATTACCACAAGTATATTGCCGACAAAAGGTCAAAGAAGTGCAATTACTTAGTAATTAATTTCCAATTCCAACCGAAACTAATTTTCAAAATAAAATTACTCAAGCACAAGATTTCAAAGTTAAGGTTAATACCATTGTAAGTAAAGATACTGTTAATTTTACTAAAGCATAAATTAAATAAATCCATTTTACAGGAACAATTGATAACATATAGTACAAAAAAATATATATTTATGACTATGGTACTACTATTCCTTTTACTAACCATCAAAAATATGCAAAACTTTATACACCACAATATTTAAAATAAAATTTAAAAAAAAAAGGAAAACAAAAGGAATTTTCCATTGTAAGTAGGGATGCTGATAATTCTACTACTGCATAAATTAAATAAATTGTTTTACAGGAATATTTGATAATGTGTTTGCAAGAGAATATATGTCTAGGTTACGACCAATCTTTTTACAAACCTTCAAATTGAGTTTTAAGAAGATTAATAACAGGTAAATCAGAACATCAGAGGAAGTATATCCTTTCACTTATCTAAAAACTAATGCTGTATTTTAATTGTTCTTTTCTTTTCTCAGAATGTAATTATTCGTCTGAAGAAGCTAACCATTAGTTTAGCGAAACGTTACGTGCTTTTAACATATTTTTATTAATAAAATTTTTAATGTGTCTCGACAAAAATGTGTTTAAGTTCACTTTGTTAAAAAAAAATAATATCAATCTAGCTGATATCTTCTCTATGTTCGTGAGGTTGGGAGAAATCCTCTGGTGTGTATGTTAACCTCTCAAGGTAAGCATATAATACCTGTGATTGCTCATCTGCCTTGCAAATACATAAAATCTGTCATGTGCGTGCATTTTTTGTACATCTTTTTGAAAATGTTCCAATAAAGAAATGTTTATACCAACTTCGAAAGGAATTTTTGATAGTACATCTTTTAATGTTCTTATAGAAGGCAACTGAAAATACTCCAAGAGGTACCTATATAAACGAGGACTTCGTTTATATATGGATAGTGCAAAGGTTTTATCTAGTACTGACCATCTCTTTGCTGAAGGCTTTTTGTTTATGTTTCGTAATTGAGAGTTTAGTGACATTATTTAAGTTATCCTCTATATACTGAAATTTTCCTTGTTCATACAATGTTGTTAGAGCTTTAATTTTATCCCTTTGTTTATGCAGTGTAGTTTTTAATTTTGAAAGTTTTGAAAGTGCAGTGCGGTGAACTTTGTACATGATGGATTTTCTGGGTGATAATTCGCTTTTAGCAATATTAGCTTGTGTAAAAATGCCATTCCTAAAATTATTATTGTGTAATAGGAAATCGTATGTGTTTTTACTTACTTCAAAATAAGGTAATGAAAATGAGCAAGAGGGAACTGATACATTATTATCAGAATGGGCAAGGGTTTCTAAGGCCGTATTGATTATATCGTTTCCATTGTCAACAGAAATTGAATCAAGAAGTTGCGCGTTAAGGATTGGTGGAAGATTGTTTCTAGCACATGGAGTTTCTTTCACAGTACAAATATTATTTACAGGTTTTTGAGGAACTGCTTTATACGATAATCGTTTTTTTGATTCATTAACAAAATCAGCCCTCAAAAAGTGATCTTCGCACAAATAAAAGTGTACAGTGTTATCAGCCGCGATGTTGCTGTTACCTTTCCAAATTGCAAGCAGCTCTGGATCTCGAGGAAATATATAAAAATGTTTATTGATGTATCCGTCTTTTACTACTGGAGAATAGTACTTGTTCTCGCAGTTTGGAAATTTGCACGAGTATCTGAGCCTTCTAATATTCTCCATCGTATTACACCGACAATGAGCACCTACGAAAAAAACGTAAAGATTAATAATATTCCTCCTTTCTAAGAGAATTAAGGAAAAACGTTTGAACTTAGCCCACCTTTAAATGGCACTCGAATACTAATCGTTGGCAAGTGGCAGCACGGCAAAACACGATCACGCAGACTCTTGCAGCACAAAATATGAAATCACAGAACATACAAGGGGTATGAAATCAACGCCAAACCACAACCACATGTGACAGCACAGAACATACAAGTGTGACTGTGACAGTTCGATTTGTCGGTAATGCAGAACATTACGCCGGTATGGCAGCTTAAAATAATCCCCCCTTGCCTCTAACCCCCCTCCGCGATGTCCTGGCAGTGACGTATTAATGTTTATCTACTCCAGTGGGATAAGTAACGCATTACGTCACTCATTTGACACTATTTCAGTTACGTAATGAAGCTCATTACACCACTCAGTTATGTAATGGTTTCATTACGCAACTGAGTTGTGTAATGACTTCATTACGTAACTGAAATAGTGTCAAATGAATGACATAATGACATTTGCCTACTAAAATAGTTTTGAAAATGACAGATCTGACATTTCTCTTAATGCACTTTTCTCAATTTTAGGCAGTCGTAGATAAAATTTTGTACAATACATGTGTGATAATGCACCATTAATATACTTGTGTGCTTACATAACTCGTGCTACGCACTCGTTTGTAACTTACACACACGTATATTAATGATACTGTTATCCCACTTGTATAGTAAATAACTATTATGGTTTTTCAATTTTACCTGCATCCCCGTGTCCGTGACCAACTGCCAACTGACGCGACGCCGGCGCCGCAGCCGGAAAAAAGCTGGAAGGGGCTGCTGCAACTGTCCGCCGGCCAGACGAAAAACGAGATCAACCATTCATTCTCTCTGTCGCACACATAGACTTGCGTTTTAAATTCATGCCAGAAAACACGTTTAACAGCAAAGTCACGACAACCGCAAGGCGGTTAATGAACACGTGTGCAGCCAGACAGACCGAAGACTTAAATTCAAGCGAAATAATATGAAATAAAACTATATACAAGCGGAGTCGTATTCTATAAAATAAACCAATTAGCCGTACATTTCTACATTTTAAAACTGTCTTGACAGACTTCTTTAAATTTTTATAAATAATATTAAAAATCTGGTCTGGTCCTGGTTATTTTTTGATTTGGAGGTGTTTAATAAACCCCTGTATATCACGTGGAGATGTTAGTTGAATTTGCACTAGGAGTTGTGGTAAATGATTGCATACGTAGTTTGTGATTTCATCTACCCAGTTTTCAATCTGATGTGTCACATCTGCTGGTGTGCAGTTTTCTTTATTCGTGTGGTTTTTTCTTCGTCAGTGGAGTATACCTTGTCGTTGTCAGTAAGTGATGGAGTTAAAACTTTTTTTTTCTCGAGTTTCAAATTGCTGTATGTATTTTTGATGGCTTTTTATTTTGTAATTGTTAAATTCTCATTTAACTTGATAAATCAATTGATTAAGTCTGGATCTTAAAGCGGGATCTCTTGATGTCTGCCACGCTCGGCGAGTTTGATTTTTTGTTTTGATTATTTTTAGAATTGCATAGGGTGGTTGCGTAGAGTCATAGTTTCGCTTCTTATTTTGCTTGTTGCTTGATCAAGACTGGTTTTTATAGAATTTGTAAAGCTAACTATTGCTTGGCGCCTGCATCGGTATTATTTAGGATCTTGGGGATCCTGATGTTATTCTCTAAATTGCTCTGGAAGAGATTCCGTTCTATTATTCCTTGTAGTAACTTTGAGATTGGTGGTGTGCACCTACTCAGGGGCATGAAGAAAAGTGAAGAACCTGGTAGGTGTTCCAGTTCTGTAAGGACTGTTTGGTAATTGGTTGCGTGCAAGTTTTGTGTAGCACTATACCCAGTACTTATATCCGCTTGCTGGTCTCTGCGATAGGGATGACATGTGTGTTCTTTTGGTGCCGATGTTTGAACCGCTAGTGTTGATATCCAATTATTCAATTTTACCCCATCTGGATTGTTGACTCTACAGCCCCATATGGTATTTTTACAGTTAAGTTTTCCAATCAGTAACGTGCTTTTGTCGTTTATAAATATGTCTCTAGATCTTGTTCTGCTAGTCCTTATTTGGAAGTTTATAAGCGGCAACCATTTTCACACTACTGTTGTCGTTAAATTGTAATTTTTACTTCCTTTTACAATAAAGGAAGTATTGGATTTACCCCAAAAATTAGAAATTGAGTTTTCAACAGATCTTCACGTTTTAGAGTCCCCGAAATCCCAAAAAACATATTTTTTCATTGGTCTGTCTGTGTGTGTGTCTGTGTGTCTGCCTGTGAACAGAATATCTCAAAAACGAAAAGAAGTATGCCGTTGAAACTTCATATATAAGTTTTATATACTATGTAGATGCGACAGAAAATCCCATACCCGGAAGTAGGTGTTTACTCTTGTAATTTTTTAGTTTTTTTCAATTTTTTCAAAAACGGCTCTAATGATTTTTTTCAAACTTCACATTTTTATTACATTTTAAATGTGTATTGATGTGAAATAGGTGATTTTTTAGTTGAATACTTCTAAAATGGGTTTCTTTCGTTTTTTTTCTATTTTTTTATTAACTCCTATTTTAAATAGAACACCCGGGATATTATTACATTTTTGAATTCAGCTTAAATTTGTCTCTTCAACTAACGCTCTAATTTTGTACCGTTTTTGTAAAATTTGTAATTTTTGAAAAATTTTGACAAATGCTTAAAAATTTAAAATCAAATTTTTGGCTAATTATAAGATCACTGTAAAAGGAAGTTGTATGCGTGTATCACACCAGATTTTTTTATATAATTGCAATTCTTCCAGAAGCAACTGCTGCTGGGCGACCATTCCTGTATACTGTCTATCCATGTTTTTCAATCAAGTGTGTTCGGAAACGCACGCGATATTAACGTTGTGTCTAGATATAAAATTTATAAATGAGGATTTCTGGGATTTAGTCCCCTTTGCGTTCCCGTTTATAATTGTGAAATTGTGTATGATAAGTGTTTCTATTTGGATCCATGCTGAAGAATTATTGTACTTAATGTTGCTAGATTTAGCATGATTTTATCTAACTGGGGTATTATTCAATTAAATTAGAACCTGTTATTCATTTAAGATTAAAATTCAAAATAATAATAAGAAACGCCCATATTCATTACAATATATATTGTCTAGACAAGTTCCAGTCTTCCAGTACGTTTCGAAGTTTGGACTTTTTTAATACCTTTCGAAACGAGCCTCTTATAGATTGCATTCTTTTTGCTATTTGGTCACTTCAACTTTAAAATTGTATATCTGGCTGACTTCGATGAAAGTGTCCTACCCAGCATCTTTTAAATTACTGTTTACGTAACCCTTTCACTTAACCTTCCTTAACAATGGATGTTGCCTATATGTTTCAATAATAGTAGTTTGTATACCAAGCCACTGAAGTTTAGCTTTTTATCACGAATGTGGGATAAAAACAACTTCAGTGCCGAGGAGTACATTATGTTCGAGAAATCGTGAAATTTCAACATTTTAACCAACTTTTGTAGGTTATGTTGACATCGGTTGAAGTTTATCTATCGCCCCGCCGCCTACAAAAAGTCGTAAAACAATAGATTACTTCAGTGCCGATTTCTCGTATTTTAATGACGATTTCGACGTTCTTCACCGCCGATTTCAAAAAAAAAAGATCTGTTTTGTACTCTATTATTTTTACGCTTCGTAATTTTGCCGAACAGAACTAACTAATCACCTAAAGTTTTACACAAGGTAATTGTTTGATTCACACAGATGCGTGCATCAAAACCTTTTTGATTATAATTATTCATGTAATTCAATTCATAACTGGTCTATCTCATTCAAAGGTCGTGGTAAAGTCAAATTTGCATCTTGCCGTATTTGTTTGCCTCTGTTAATGTTGGAAAGGAATTTGTAAGCTTCCCTTAATGGCTTTTAAGCGGATGGATACATTTTCTACTAGAACTTAAGCCGACTTAGCATATTTGGGAATCATGGGTTTATGGATTTCGTTCAATTGCCTCATTGAGAGAGCTTAGCATTAAGGTTTCTTAGAATAAGCATTTTTCCTAAATAACGTGCGACGCTCCGATTGGCTACGCAGGATCGCCTCAGCCAATAGTGTTTGAGCTTGCCCCTCCTTGAATTGGCGAGTTCGCCTCGTTGTAAATTCAGAGTTAGTTAGATTCAGAGCCTCGAGGAAGCAAGTTCAGCTATGCTTTGTGCTAGTTTGCGTTTCGGTCTAACTCCCTGGTAAAGTCGTTTCCAGGTTGTTTTGTGTTACGGTTACGCGCAATTCGCTATTTTCGCGTGGCCAATCCAAGCGTGTCACAACAGTTGAAGCTTTTGTAAAATACCATCGGTTCATCAGTGACGTTTGTAATCGTTGTTAATTAATATACTCGTGTTTGTTAAGTCTTGTTTCACTCCAACAACTAACTGAACCCAAGTTAGGGTTATTAAGTGGCAGTTCCCGGCAATCCCATTGAACCGGAATTCGCAGTGGATTAATTGGGGGCCCCATTCGTGGACGCCTCTTATCAAGTTAATCGTACAAAAAACATTGGTCCTTCGAGCCGGATTTGGAAGAAGCTAAAAAACGCGAGTGTACAAGTTTCCAGTAGCTGGTGGATGCAATCGCTCCAACATCATTTCGTCGGAGAGCGTCAAGAAGCTTCGCCAACACCAGGAAATTCAACCATCGAGAGCTTACACCGAGTCCAGGTCCCACGTCAAGCGGCAGCGATCGGCAGCGGGTTGGTTTTCTGTTCGTCAAGAAGTTACTACGTTCTCAAATCAAAAGTAAGTCCTTTTCCATTACACCTTCGTTTAGTGTTGTTTTTTGCTTGTGTCAGTCATGGTGGAAACTCGTTCGACATCAGCGGTCATGTCTGAAACTCACGCTTTAACCACTCGTTGCAAATTCATAAAAGCCCAAGTAGATCGTTTCAAAACGCTATTTGATAGAATTTCTTCGTCCAGCCCCGTGAACGCTCACGAGGTCGGCAACTTGTCAAAAGAATTTAGTTGTTTCCAAAATTTGTTGGATGAGTATAAGAAGTCAATGGAGGGCCTAATGGAGGCCGACGCTGAACACTTTGACGAACTTTTCAATGAATTCGACTCTTTTATGACTCATTTTAACGAGATTAGTAGCACAGTCGAGGAATTCTTATCAAAAAATAAGATCAGTCCGGGTACAAAACCGAATCTAGGTCAAAATTCTATGCAAAGTGGCCCTTCAGGAGAGCTCGCTGGATTAAGATTACCACCCTTAGATTTGCCTTCATTTTCGGGGAAATTCGAGAATTGGGTTCAATTTCATGACTCCTTTACGTCGCTTATTCATAACAACGCTAATTTGACCAACGTTCAGAAATTTTACTATTTGATTTCTTCCCTTAAGGGAGAAGCTGCTAGTTCAATCTCGTCGTTAAAAGTTACCAACGATAACTATACCATTGCTTGGGATATCCTAGTCAAGCGATTTGAAAATAAGAAATTGATAGTAAAATCAAACATAAATGCGCTATTCAGTTTAGAGAGCGTAAAAAAGGATTCACATTCGTCTGTTCAAAGGCTGCTCGATAGTGTAGTTAGAATTTTGGAAATTTTAAAGGCGTACGGGGAACCCACAGTCGACACCATACTAATACATATCATAGTTTCGAAGCTCAGCTCAGCAATGCAGACTGACTGGGAATTATGCAAACATGCCGGACAATTTCCTACTTTGCGAGAGTTGTTAGATTTTTTAGAGAGCAAAAGTCACTTATTAGGTTCGCTGGAAGCTGCTAAAATAGGTTCGAGTTTGGGAAATCAGGGATCCGAGCAAAAAAGTCATGCACGCGCTCATTTAGCCAGAGAGCAAGGTAATCACTCTTGTGATTTTTGCAAAAATAGTAATCATTCGATTAGCGCTTGCGAATCATTTTCAAAATTGTCGGTAAACGCTCGTATCGAAGAGGCGCGTCGTTTGAAATTATGCAACAATTGTCTCAAGCCCGGACATTTCGTGGTAAAATGCACATCGTCGAGATGCCGCGTATGCAGAAAAAAGCACCATACTTTACTGTGTTTGCGTCCAAAGCGTGACGCGCACGAAAATATTCCGTCGCCGCGTCCTGGACCGCCAGAAGCCAGCAGCGGCATAAGGGAGGTCGGGGCCGTCGCCCCGAGCGAGGCACCCGTCGCATCCGTTTCAGCAGCCTGTAGCCGTCCTGCAATCGCGGCGCCAGCGCAAGTTTTATTGTCCACGGTTAGCGTATTCGTAGAAGGATCCTCCGGGTCATTTTCCCGGGCAAAAGCTCTTTTGGACCCCGGATCCCAACTTAACTTAGTTAGCGCCGACTTGTGTCAAAATTTGAAAATTGAGAAACGAGGTAATATCACCTCACTGTCGGGTGTTGGTGTCAGGGCTCTGAACGCTGAATTCAGGGCAAACGTTCGAATCCGCTCCCGCAACGGGAAGTACGAGGACATTTTGAGCTGTGTTGTGTTAGACAAAATTACGGACCCTCTGCCGGCCCTTGCTTTCTCGTTGAGGGATTTGAAGATCCCACCAAACATTGTGCTAGCCGATTCAGATTGTAATACACCGGGAAAGATTGATCTCTTATTAGGCGCGAATGTCTTTTGGCAAGTGCTCTGTCAGGGACAGGTGAAATTGGGCCCAGAGAAGCCATTCTTAACAAAAACTCTTTTTGGTTGGGTTTTAGGCGGAAACATGAATGTCGAAAATCGAGCGCTCATTCGTTCAAATAGAGTTCATTTAAGTGTAACCGGCATCGAGCACGGCATTCAGAGATTTTGGGAAATCGAGGGGGCGTACGGTTCATCAGGCCGACTCTCTGCTGATGACAAATTTTGCGAAGACCATTTTCAATCGACTACGAAACGGGCGTCGTCGGAGCCGCGTAGGTTCATCGTGAGCATACCTTTCAGGAAAGATGCTCCATCGCTGGGAGACTCGCGCGGTATAGCGTTAAAGCGTTTCTATTCATTAGAAAACAAATTGTCAAAAAATCCCGAGTTGAAAACCGCGTATTCCGCATTTCTCAAAGAATACGAGTCGCTTGGTCACTTGAGCAAGGTGGACGACGAAGCGAGCCTTCCTCATCCTCGGTTTTATTTACCACATTTGCCAGTCATAAAGGAGGACAGTTCAACGACCAAACATCGCGTTGTTTTTGACGGCAGTTGTGCGTCCTCCTCCGGAGTATCGCTTAACGACCTTCAACATAAGGGCCCAGTGGTCCAGCAGTCGTTGTTTGCAATTCTTTGTCGCTTTAGGCAATTCAAGTACGTGCTGAAAGCAGATTGCGCCAAAATGTATAGGCAAATCCTCGTGGACCCCTCGCAGACGCAATACCAATTAATTTTATGGCGTGACGACAAAACCTCAGCGGTAAAATGCTTCAAATTATTAACGGTCACCTACGGTACTAAATCAGCCTCGTACCTAGCAACTAGGTGCTTGATACAAATCGCCCAGGAAATCGAAGCATCGCTTCCAGAGGCCTCATTAAGAATTAGCCGGGATTTTTATGTAGATGACCTACTGACTGGTTTTGAAAATAGGGCGGAAGCCATAAAAACGCAATTTGAAATTAGTAGCGCTTTGTCGGGGTACGGGTTTGAATTGCGAAAGTGGGCATCCAACGACAGTGAAGTAGCTAGCGCCATTGGTGTAGATCGCGGCAGCGTAGAGCCCATTTCTTTGACGGAAGACGCCACGGAGAAAACTCTCGGCATTTTTTGGGATACTCGGCGGGACGTGCTAAGTTACGGAGTGAACCCTAGCTGTTGCAAATCAGTTACCAAGCGGGCTATACTCTCTAGTATGGCTCAAGTATTCGATCCCTTGGGACTACTTGGTCCAAGCGTTCTAACTTTGAAACTTCTCGTGCAACGGCTTTGGCAGTTGAAGTTGTCATGGGACGAAACGGTGTCCATGGAGATGCGTTCCAGATACGACGAACTCCATTCTTCATTACGCGCTTTGGGCTCATTGGAAATTCCGAGACGGGTAATTTGCGATGACATAAATTCGATAAATCTCCACGGATTTGCGGACGCGAGTTCTGTAGCCTATGGGTGCGCCGTGTATATACGTTGCGTTGACGCGCGCGGTAATGTCACCACCAATTTGCTTTGTGCTAAGTCAAGGGTCGCTGCATTAAAAACAATATCCTTGCCTCGTCTGGAGCTTTGCGCAGCCTTACTATTGGCTCGTTTGATTAAAACTATACTCGATTCCTCCGCATTTAAATTTGACCGCGTGTACTATTGGTCGGATTCCACCATAACTCTGCACTGGATAAATAAGGATGCGAGTAACTGGGAGACGTTCGTCGCGAACCGGGTGTCCGAGATTCACGAACTAAGCAATAGGGAAGAATGGTTTCACGTGCGTACAAATTGCAACCCGTCCGATATAATTAGCAGGGGAATGTTACCCCAGGAGTTACTCAACTCACGCTTGTGGTGGCACGGGCCAGAATTTTTGTCACAGGCGGATTTAAAACCCCAGCCCGTTAAAATTGATTCGGGTGAGCTAGCAGCCCAAGAGTCGCGCCCAGTAGTGGCCACTCTTCACCATCGCGTCCCAGAATTTGAACTTTTCAGGCGCTATTCCAGTTTTACAAAATTACAGCGCGTAGTCGCGTACTGCCTGCGTCTCGCGAGAAACAGAAACACCGAAACGCGCTGGTCGGGACCTCCAGCCATTGACGAATTGGAGGACGCTACTCGCCGCCTGATCAAAATTGCACAGGCGGAAGTCTTTTCCGGAGAAATAGCAGTTTTGTCTAAAAAGGCGCCATTGCCGAAAAATAGTGCGCTGCTTTCTCTAAACCCATTTCTGGACGATCAGGGCCTACTGCGCGTGGGCGGCCGTCTAGAAAACTCCAATCTAAGCTTTGATCAGAAACATCCCCTTTTGTTACCAGCTAGTCACCCTTTGTCGTTGCTAATCGTGAAGCAAGAGCATTTGCGGCTCTTGCATTGTGGACACTCGGTGTTACTAGCCTCATTGCGGGATAAGTTTTGGATCGTGAGGGCCAAAGACCTAATACGTAAAGTAATACACAATTGCGTGATATGCTTCCGGGCCAAGCCTAAGATGAATGAACACTTGATGGGATCACTACCCGAAGCTCGTGTCACACCCTCTCCCCCTTTCAGCAATTGCGGGATAGATTACGCGGGTCCCGTGTTTATAAAAAACAAATCCGGGCGAGGCGCGAAAGAAGTAAAGGCTTACGTAGCCCTATTTGTGTGTTTGGCCACGAAGGCTATTCATCTTGAACTCGTGGAAGACCTCACGACGGAGGCTTTCATCGCATCGTTGAGGAGATTCATCTCCAGACGCGGTTTACCCTCCAACATATTTTCTGACAATGCTACCTGTTTCACCGGTGCCAGAAATCAGCTATCGGAATTAAAAAATATCCTGTCAGGCTCTAGTGAGCAATGCATAAGGGAAGAATTGTCGAAACATAACATTAAGTGGAATTTTATTCCGGCACGCTCTCCGCACTTTGGCGGCATCTGGGAAGCGGGGGTAAAGTCATTGAAATATTATTTAAGGCGAATATCTTGCAATGCAAAGTTAAGTTTCGTTGAGTATTACACCATGCTGACTCAAGTGGAGGCGATACTAAATTCCCGCCCACTCTGTGTTCTCCCTACCGACGCCTCATTCCCCGAAGTCCTTACTCCTGCCCACTTCTTGATCGGTCGGAAGCTGACTTCGTTTCCGCAAGCCCAACTCCAGGGCATACCGGAAAATCGTCTCAGCCGCTATGGGCTGGTCCAGCGGCTGTCTCAGCAGTTTTGGGATCGTTGGTCCCGGGACTACCTCCACCTCCTGCAGCGCCGGCCTAAGTGGAAGTCCTCCAGCACGTCTCTAGCCCCCCAGGTGGGCGACGTGGTACTCGTCCACGACGAGGCATCTCCAAGCTACCGTTGGCCCCTTGCAATCATCTCGGCCGCATATCCAGGAGCGGATGGTGTTGTGCGTGTGGTGCAAGTGCGCGATTCCCGAGGGAATCTCCTGAAACGCTCGGTGCGTAAAGTGTACATCCTACCCAAAGACGATCATTGCGATCAAGGGCAATAAACATTGACTTTGCTCTTAGTTGGTAGTTTTCGCTAATTGAACATTTTGCTAGGTTTAGTTGTTTCTTTGCTTGTATTCATGCTAGTTGTAAGTTATCTGTAAGGCTCTTGGATTATCATCTGTCCTTAGTTCTTGTTATGCATTTCATTATTTGGTAGTGTCAGATTTCAGTTTAATTTTGGGATTTAATCACGTCGTGCCATAGTCGGCACTTCGGGGGCGGCATGTTTGATTCACACAGATGCGTGCATCAAAACCTTTTTGATTATAATTATTCATGTAATTCAATTCATAACTGGTCTATCTCATTCAAAGGTCGTGGTAAAGTCAAATTTGCATCTTGCCGTATTTGTTTGCCTCTGTTAATGTTGGAAAGGAATTTGTAAGCTTCCCTTAATGGCTTTTAAGCGGATGGATACATTTTCTACTAGAACTTAAGCCGACTTAGCATATTTGGGAATCATGGGTTTATGGATTTCGTTCAATTGCCTCATTGAGAGAGCTTAGCATTAAGGTTTCTTAGAATAAGCATTTTTCCTAAATAACGTGCGACGCTCCGATTGGCTACGCAGGATCGCCTCAGCCAATAGTGTTTGAGCTTGCCCCTCCTTGAATTGGCGAGTTCGCCTCGTTGTAAATTCAGAGTTAGTTAGATTCAGAGCCTCGAGGAAGCAAGTTCAGCTATGCTTTGTGCTAGTTTGCGTTTCGGTCTAACTCCCTGGTAAACACGTTTCCAGGTTGTTTTGTGTTACGGTTACGCGCAATTCGCTATTTTCGCGTGGCCAATCCAAGCGTGTCACAACAGTTGAAGCTTTTGTAAAATACCATCGGTTCATCAGTGACGTTTGTAATCGTTGTTAATTAATATACTCGTGTTTGTTAAGTCTTGTTTCACTCCAACAACTAACTGAACCCAAGTTAGGGTTATTAAGTGGCAGTTCCCGGCAATCCCATTGAACCGGAATTCGCAGTGGATTAATTGGGGGCCCCATTCGTGGACGCCTCTTATCAAGTTAATCGTACAAAAAACAGTAATTATTGTGTTTCGCCTAACTATCCAACAGGATTTTATGGCAATGCCTCAACAGTTCGCAAGGAAAAAGTTGCACAGGCGGTCTTGCAGGACTGTGGAATCGAACCACTAATTAATCACTTCTCTGACAACCCGACCTTGGCTAGCAGCCACTTTTGTTTATTCAGAAATCTCAAGAAATGCTTCGAGAGCGTCGGTCTCCGGATCACAAAAGTCCTAAAGAAGGAGAAAACCATTTTTCCTGGGAAATAATCAATAAATGTAATTACTATTAGTTGTTTTAGTTCCTGAATTTCAATGCACTTTGAACGCGCCATGTATATATTTTGTTTAAGCTCATAGCATCTTTACAATTATTTTTATATTTATATTATATTAATTTGAATCTCTGATAGAATAGGCAACGAGTGTTAGATACCTTTGCTACGATGGAAAGCTACAATGCTGTAAAATGCGTGATGTTTCTGCGTAGAGGTATGTACTAACACCCAATTACACATGGGAAAATTAAGTAGTGGGGTGGTTATGTTGAAAGAGCAAAGCTGCCCTTCAGATTAGCAAATACTGAACTTAAATACCAGTTCGCTTCTGTCAGGTTACAATAACATATACGAATTTTTTGTTAAATATTCGTAATAGTGTAGGTACAGCAAAATATTTTAAAGGTCGGTATCCTTCTCTGTACTTTATTATAATAGATTAATAACTGAACATGATGCTTTTAACCTGTGTTTGCAATTTTGCCATGGTCATAATAAATTTATTTAGTCTGGCTGTAAGCAATCACAGAAGTCATAAAATATTTATATGCGAATACGTATTACTTATAAAACGAAATAACTAATTTATTTAAGTGATATGTAAAATACATATTTGTAATTGTAAAAGTAAGGTTTTACTATTAGACACAATAAAATATATTTAAATGACACAGTAAGATGTATGACAGCGATTACTTTAAATTGCATATATTCTTAGTTAATCTATAACTTTTTTTTGTATGATGACGCTGTAAAAGTAAGCTTCAAGTGGTTTATTAAATTTATGTTTATTTATTCACATACAAGTAGCAGCTAGTAATATAAGAAAAATGTTGAGTCTTAAAACGAAAAGCGAAAGAAAACAAAAACTGTTATTATTGGAATCGGAATTTCGTTACTATCCGAACCAACTTGGTTATCCCGGTGTTGATTAAACAAAGGCAAGAAAAACGATTAATTAAAACAGTGTTTTCCCCATAATTACATATAAATAGATACAGTATATTAATAGCGATCCGAGAATAGGTGTGTTGTTTTCAGGTCATGCACAATATTATGTTGCACACGTAAATGTGTCACATATTTATGAATACCTAATTAACGACTACCGATATTCAGTAGGTGTACATAACCTTGGTCTAATTGAAACGAATGTATAACATAAACGAGCAATGCATGTTTGATCGTAGATAAAATTAAAACATTAGTTTTGCAAATTATGTAACTGCACGCAATTGGTAAACAGCTGAAGTGAAAGTTTCAATCAATTAAGTAAACGCTAAACGATCAAATAATCATAATCTTCCGCATCCACTAGTGAAATGATGTTCTGTTTTTGTTAATACAAGGTGCTCACCTTAAACAGTGACGTCTTAAAATTAGAAAATAGGCAACTTGCTTCTGAAAAGAAGCTATGATTAAATACACTTTATGGATTAATTAGCTTTTTTTAAAGTTGATACATTATTTAATGTTTAGCATCAAAAATTTTAACAAAACGTTTTCTAATGCTGGGTGCACAAACATGCTGTTGATATTAGGAAAATGTCAAAGAAATACTGAAAAGATGTTAGGATTTATGCTCGTCGATAACCAAACCGAATATCTCCGGATCTTAATGTTTTTTGACGGCTGGAATATATCTGCGAGAAAGAAAAACATTTCAAAAGTCTCATGTAAGAACTTGAACGGCAATTAACGGAAATACAGCAGTTACTCTTCACATAAGCAAAAGAAATCTTTCTTTTGGGAAAAAGTAAAAAATTATGTTTACCGGGAGCCTATTGTAAATAAAAATAAATTAGGAGGAAGAATTCCGATGCCGTTCAATTACTCCAGAAACGTTGCGTAGAGTTAGAATAAATATATTCTCTAGACTTGATTCGCCTGAGCAAAATAAGGGAATGCACTTTAAACATTTGTTATAAATTATAGTTATTTGCAGTACAAGTTGTTTTATTACAAATAAGTCACGCGACGAAAGTTGAGCCCTCGAGGCCCTTAGACCGAGTGGGGTCTTAGGAAACGTGTTAGTGTTAGAAAATGTGCATTTTTGAGCCTTGGCGAGTACAGAGCAGATAAAAATATATCCATGTAATACTAAATAAATACTTTCTCTTAATGGAAGTTGAGACCAAAATTGTAGTGTCAGATGCTATCCGTTCAATTAAGAAAAAATACCCTTTCCTAAACTGCATACACAAAATAATTCCAAGACTTTTAATCGGCTCCTAATCTTCGAAGATCTATCACAGTCTACCCACCTAAGCAACCGCTCGTGTCATGGAATACAACTTATAACAGCATTATTTAGTCCTACAGAAGAGCCAATACAAGATACACGCACATCTAAGTGTGCATTGAGCATTGAATTGTGACAGTTATAACTTAAAATTGAATTCGGGTTTGCTATGTACAGTCGTGTGCAAATAAATCTGGGACAGTGTTTTTTTCACATGCAGATTCAGTTAAGAATTGAAGAATATCTCAATGGATTTCCTGCTATCAGAAAGAGTTACATTAAACTTTAACAGGTACTGAAACCCGCAACCCTCTCTGATATGAGGAAATCCATGAAAATATTCTTCAAATTCTTAACTGAATCTGCATGTGAAAAAAACACTGTCCCAGATTTATTTGCACACGACTGTACTATGTATAAATGTGGTGTACAGATAGGTACTAATAAATTGTTTTTAACATAAAATGAGTTATAGAAAACTTAACTGTTTCTCAAAATCAGATTCTGCAACAACGTTCTTATAGAAATATGGCACTCTAAAAACATAATCCCCTTAGTAATAACAAAATCTCAAGAAATAGTTTACTATAACCAAAAATAATTCCGGAATTTTGTCTTTATTCGTATATAATTCGTCAATAACAGTTGGTGACTCTTTAGGAAATGACAGCCAAAACTAAAGACATCGAATCCGGCAAGATTTCTAAAAAACCGACCTATCCAGGTTTTGGGGAAAACCTTTCAGAGTATTTATCATATTTCAGTCAGTACACAACTATACATGCAGTACGACACTTAGGAAAGAAAAGGCTCAGCATAGTGGAAAAGTAAGTTGAGAGCTTAAGCTCGTGTTGATATTTCAAATTAATCTCAACTTTCAGGCTGTGGTGGTTAATCACAATAGGCATTTCTATCACGTTATGCTTTCTTCTGATCTTAAAAACTTATAATAATTGGGTAAGCAGGCCGATATTAGTAACTTTTGCTAAAATGACTACCCCAATTTGGAAAATTCCATACCCAGCAGTAACAGTGTGTGCTGAAACCAAAGCTAAGCAAACAATATATAATTACACAGACATCTACCATAAGTTTCAAGATGAGCCACAAAACTTCAGTGAAGAGGAGTAAGCAACATTTTATAATGTTTTCGAACGCAATTGATGCCCTAATTTTAGTTTGAAGAAATTTGAAGAAATAAGTTTGATTTGCAATAACAATCCATATACTAAAGGTAGCAAAGTTATTGATTTTGATGTTATTGACTTCTATTCTAAGGTGAGTATCCAACTGTAGCACACCTGAATTGCACGTAACCTAGTGTGTTGCTTGTAAGTTGGAAAAATTTGCGATCGGTAACTGCATCACTGTACCCCCTCTTCTGTTGAGAGAGCAATACGTTGTAATGTGCTACCACAATCGATCAGTTGTATCACCACTAGGTACATATTATACAAAGTAATTCTTTCAATATATACGTAAACATTAAACTTCCTTTACAAAGACTGACGGTTTTGTGGTGGAGATGTAGTAGTTAGTGATGCCATCTAGATCTAGACCTTCTATACTGTCGTCTTGTCTAGAAAATCAAAATAATACTGGCAAAAGTCTTGTCTAGAGATTTCACGACTCTAGATTAACTAGTAGGTTATAGATGATATAAATATTTTACACACATGCATTATTAGGTAAGTACAACATTTCAATAAAACTTTGAAGTATTCTTATCAATTCAAAACTTTTACTTGTACTTAATCTTGTTACGTTTAAAAAGTGCGTTCAATGTAACGTTAATAAAAAGGTCCAGGAATTGTGCGGAGGTAATAGTTATTTTCAGATATAACTTACTTGAGACGACCTATGTCTTCTCATTGAGATACGTTTGGTTGCATAGCGCCCTGGACTATTTTCGTTTTCAAAATCAATATTTCCAAATTAGCGAAATTTGAGGATTTCTTATAAGATTTGCCTATGTGGGAAATAGCTGTTTTCTCTGACCACCTTGGGCACATTAGTGATTGCTGCTGATGCCTTGGTAAAGATGTTTTCGGAGATGGACTCTGTGAATTTTTCATTCGTCCGATATTATAGAATTTTTTAAGCAGCATTGATGTGTGGTACATTGTTACAGCATAAACACGACTTTACGACATAAATTTAACATTCAAACACAAATCAGTCTGCTACACGATGAAAACGACATAAATGGAGAAAATACAAGAATCAGTTGCCCCAACTATGTATACTACGATGTACTGTAACAAAAGTTGCCGACTAAGTTTCAGTGGGAGGGATGGTTCATTACGATATCAATTAAAGCAACGACCTGTTAAACTAAATAACGAATGTTAAATGCCATGAACGCCACCACTTTTGGATGGGGAAATGCAAGAACGGAGACCCACTAAAAGTGGAAATATCCCCCCCCCCCCCATTAAGGGTGCTTGCAGTGATTGGTGCCAGCTAGCGTGCAGCATCGGTAAACTTACCTTTCGTTAATTTAGTCCAAAACACTCCCAAATTCCGTACATAAAGAAAACACAACGCGTAGTACAAATTCGTATGCAACATCCTAACTGAAATAGAAACACACAACTACTTTAAAATAAAATGTATTAATTTGAATGAAATACATGCAAATTATTTGACAAACATTGAAACAACGCAAAAAGGGTTGGTAGTCCTACTCGTGTAAATATTACATTACTTATGATACCAAGGACGTCCACCCGCTGCGTTTAAATTAGCAGTGGTAAACGAACCACAAAAATAAACAAAGCCGCCAAAAATAGCTACAACAGCGATCAAAATAGTTCACTCAAAACCGATAAAAGCGCAACACAAAAATTTAGGCTTCGCTATATTTCCTATAATTTACAATACCTGATTTGAGAATTCGAAGAGCCACCAATTGATGTCCACCGAAGCAGCTAGCATCCGGCAGAACAGCAACTGCTCAAATGATTTGACGGGAGATGAGAACAAGGCTTCAGGCGATGGTTACAATTTGCCAGTAGTTGGAACGACAATAATATCCCAGAGAACAAATAAACGGCGTCAAACTCTACTTGCGAAATGCTGCGTACGACACTTCTTTAAGGAAACGCTGGCTCTACTTAAGAATCCGACAGTTCAATTCGCTTGCGCGAAATTGAAGCTTTGCAAACTCCCCGATAAGAATTCTTGGCCACTATCTTAGTTACGTCCTTTCAACTCCGACAAGTCAGCACCCATTTCGCCGGGACAGGCAAGAATCGCCATGGAACACAGCAGCTCACAAATTCAACGGTTGTAAAATCGACGGCTTCAAACAGGCACAAAACTAAATTTCGATGGGGGGCGGAAGGCGCAGTACACACCAGAAAGCTGCCCCAAAGGCGGCGAGCGCACCGGGACCGCAGAGAGAGTTCGGTAATTCAACTGTTCACTGCTTGACTGCGGGGAAATGACTTTATTCAGAAAGCAACAATCAAGTTACAACTTGTAGGCCAAAATCCAGACAATCGGCCGTCTGACCGAGGACGAAAACAAGATAAGTCAGCTTAATATAAATCGCTGAACAGATCAAATCAACAAAGGAAATCTGCGTCGCCAACTAGACGACGAAGAAACAAAAGAACAAAAAAAATACCTGTTTACCGAAACGCCACGATCCTACACAAATTTCAAATAAAAACCTCTGTAGAAATAAAACAATAAATTACGGCATGCCAGTTTAAAAGTACACAAATTTCCAAATAACAACCTCTGCAGATATAAAACAATAAAATGCAAACAGCATGCCAGTTTCTAAAATGCAGTAAATCACCCCGCAATAAAACACTAGGGCAAGCCGACAAGCGGAGATCTAGCAAACTCTAACTGCTAAATCGGCACAAAGGCCAAATACAGCAGGCGAATGTACAAATATTACAAATTAAATTTTAATTAGCGGTAGGAAGAATCAAATGCAGGAGTATTTGGTATAAAAAAAATAAATAAAATCAGCGCGCAAATAATAAAAACAAGGAGAACTTTTTAACACACTCAGTAACAATAATGCTCAAGTAATTTTATCCTTAATTTAATTAAAGCCAAAAGAAACATTGCAAATGGGGTATCATTAGAATCGGCATTTCAACGGCCAGCGATTGCGACACTCCTCAAGGCGCTAATATGTCGCGCCTCGAAAAAAACCGCGGAATTATTAAATACGAGGAAAATAAGCAGTCATCCCTTCTCCTCGGACCAATGAGCGTCCAGTAAGCGCAAAACAAAGGACGGGGCTCCTTTAAATAGAGTTACCCAGGCCAGAAGAAATCACTCAATCTAGGAGAGTCCACCAGGAGCCAACCAGCCTTCCAGGACATAACTCAGCACCCAGCAGCCTCCAGCCTGCCACACTCAACCCCGGAGAGTCCCAGCAGCATCCAGCCTTCCAGGACCAACTAGCAGCTCTCTTCAGGGCCATCCAGCCACTCCTGCCCCGACAGCAGTCCACGTCGCGGCCCCCGCTGGCGACGGACTCCCCTAGCGGAAGCCCGACCCCGTGCCCCAACAACGCCCCGTTCCAGCCACCGTCTCCGAGAGGGTTACTCGCGCCGCCGACGCCCCAGGAGAACCTCGCAGCCCCGCTCGACGCCCCACCCAGAGCGCCGCCGGCGCCCACAACGAGCCGTACCCCGTTGCGCTCCCCGGGAAAATCGGACCGCGTCTAGGCTGCGTTCTCCGCCTCCGACAACCGGGAAAGGCCGCCCCATCACCTCCCGCGCCACCGGCGCCCGAGTCTTGACGACTGTTTTGTACATATTGATTTTCTTGTTTTTTTTCTCTTGTATATATATAGTAGTAAGTTGGTTTTTGTTTGTATGCATCATCGGGTCATTAGCAATAAACGTATTAAAAGTTTACACCAATTATTTAGCAGCATCAATAAGGGTAACGCCTACACCCCTCCTTCCGCTGACGCCATTGTAGAACTTACTGCTGAGCATAGACCGAGGCGTGTTAAGCTTAAATAATGTGCGCGGAAACACCCACGCAAAACGTGCTTCCTGGAGAAAACTACAGACTGAGCTCCGCTGTGGGTGGACAAATAAAGTACTTAAAGAAACCGTGGCGAAATGAAGTAATCAACTTAGGGAACTTTGCATGATAGCGAAGAAAAGCGTACTTTAGTAGGAAAACTGAAAGTTTGTAACCCAAGAGCAAAAGATGTTGCCAGACACTCGAGTTCGCACTGAACGTTGTCCAGAAGAGCCCAACAAATGCGAAAATCCGCTAATTCTGAAATGTAAATGCGGGAAACGCTAAATTCAAAAGTTGTCATACAACATGCAGTAAATTTATCTAGCAGTGATAGGATTCAAGAATACTTTAGAAATGAACTTACTCTAGGCCGCCCTCCACCCTCTAGCAGGTTATCGTAGGTTCGTTTTTTTGTGACTTTAAGGTGTTGGAATACTTCAGATTTTTTTCTTTGTGCCACCCCCTTGGTGTATGTATCTTCGTCTTGGTGCTCTGATACCATCTCATGAGAAACACCTAGAGAAAGGATCTATTAGTACTTTGAAGGTGACGTTCAGCTATCCTGAGCATTTTTCTTACTTACGAAGGCCATTCCTTACGATTCCAAGCAATCTACTGGAGAAGAGTTTTCTATTGCAATTCTGCAGCTTCATTACCGGACCACGGACCAGCACTTTCTGTGGCCTTGTTTTGGTGGTTACCCGCCCGCAGCTAGTACATGGCAGGTTCCTCCCTGTACGATTCTCATCATACACCAATTCGAGCTATTTCTAGTACCTACGTGGCAGTGTAGCACTGACAATATTTCTATCCTGTTTGACGAACTCTTATTGCAGCGATTTTACTTACGGGTTACTATCCTGAGCAGATCGTTGAAGAATATATTATAGCTTCGATTGTCGTGATTGCTTTGTGTATGGCAAAGTAGTTCTAGTTATTTTTAATTTTTCTATAGTGCTAGCAAACACACTGTTTAGTCGCGTTCAGTTACTTAACGTAGGGCACGTTCAAAAACAACCCCTGTAGGTGATAATAACAATTATCTGAGTACTGAGGCTTTGTTTTGTTAATCGTGGACAGCTAATACAAAATTTGAGGTGTCGTAAAAATATTCGGACGCAGTAAATTAATATCACATGCGAATTTCAACATCCGCACTCCGTTTTCTCACGAATTTTATGCATGGTTGGGAGATGTGTACTTGTGTAAGCGGTTTCGGAAAAAATCGTACAACAATTTGCTCTCTAGTCAGTTTATTTGCATTCCATTCTTACAAGTGAACTGTATACATAAATAGACGGATTTGACATTCACACCTAGTACAAAACGAGATTAAACTTAGAATAAATTTAATGACACAAATCACTACATTGACAACAAAATAAAACCTTTAGATAGAATGACAACACTATAAATACATTAAAATATATATATCATTATCGATTTATACCTTTGATGGTTCTTTTGTATTTACATAAGTATGAACATTTGCTATTCCCTTCTGCCCCTTTTGGACATTTTTGCAAATATTATGTCATGTTTTGCAGCTGATTGTATATAGTGTAAATAAATATTGGATTACAGCAATTTATGATTTTTATTTGTTGCTTTATGGAAACAATTATGTGGTTTGGGGTTTACATCGACAGCTATAGGTTGGTTTCAACCGCCATAAACCAGTGGCGCTTTTTGACACCCCTCCCATCCTGTTCAAGAACTAGCTGGAAAAACTTTGATACACCGGACGACAATTTTTGGATCACAGTAACTTGTTTTCAAAGAATGATTGAGCCTTAGTAAGCATTACATTTTAGTTTATAGAACTTCCTCGTGTAGCAACCCACTCAATAAATGTAAATGAAATACGACGGTTTGTTTGTTTATTATGGACAAGGTCTAGGCATGCGAAGTACCAAGTACCTTAGACACTGACTATTATATCTGATAGATACAACAGATTAGAGTGCTAGTTATTTTTCCATTTTAAAAACTACTTGTTGTTGCAGATGCGGTCGTTGAATTTGTGGTCAAAGATACAAGAGAGATTATAAACCATTATACGTTTAATTTGAATATAAAATATTGATATTATATGATAGCAGTTTTGGAATAGCCTAACTTCAGATTTCCATTTCTTGTCCCATGTCATTACTTGAATGCAATTATGCTTTTAAATCTAAATACTAATTAAGTATACAGCTGCATTTGCATGATGTTTGTTTCTTCCTATGAGCTTTCTATGTCGACATGTATGGCAAATTGGAACAGTTCTTAAATGTACCGTCCATAAAATAGACACTTTTGGTAGCTAAAGTTTAATTTCCTCTTGATGTTAAAAAACAAAATATTTTCTCTTTGTTCTGAATGACCGAAGCACAAACAGCTTTGAACATCTTGTAACTCCATGATTTCAGAAGGGATATCTAAGTCATTTGCGGGCCCTGATTCCTTTCTAGTCTCGTCTTGTGCTGTTTTTTAACGACAAATGGTGAACTTATGGGTTACGTATAATGGAACTTTTGTCACAAAATCAAGTCATTTTGTAAATAGGCTTCCATAACAATAGATGTCTGAGATAGAAGTGAATTCTTCACTAGCCCTTTTGCTGCTTCACCTTTAGTACCTACATCTACATCTACATCTACATCCTTTGGTTTTCATTTTTTCCTTTCAGTGATGGTGGTTCTCAAGTAGTCACAGCGTCTTTATTCTTCCGGTACATACTGTACTGGTAGCCACCGTGAAATGCAGAAGGCTTTTTGTTAGTGGTTTATAGTACAGATGCCGCCGAGACGAGATAATTCTGGATCTCGTAGCGTCTCATATCAAAATTCGAAATCGAGATCAGCATTTTTCGATCTCGAATATTCGAGACGAGATTAACAAGATTCTCAAATCTTTGAAACGATACTAACCAAATTTTCGATCTCGTCAGTAGTAGTAGTATTTTTAAAACCCTCATAAAACGAGGAAGAATCGGCTTCTTTTCTATTAATTGTACATTTGAGATCTGTTCTCCAGAACCACGACCTTTTACAAATCCGGCCTATTCTGGAGAAATTTGTCATGAGACCTATGCGCTGATTCTTGCTTGGAGAATGTACAACATCACATTGCTGACATGCGGGATTAGTGCTATTAAGCGAAAATTATCGTTGAACACTCTTTCTTGTAAAGTGGTTTTATTATGGATATTGTACATTTCTCTGCCCATTTTCCAGTATTACAAATTTGTTGACACATTTGGTGTATTATTTTGATCTCATTTTCTCCAATTGATTTTAGAATTTCGGCTGTCACAGTGTCGATGCCCTCCGCTTTACCGGTCCGCAGCTTTTTAATAGCTGCTTCAACTTTATGTACTAAGATATTGGGTTCTTCATCATAGCCTTGTGCTAGAATTGGAGTAGGATTGTCTTTAAAAAACGTTTGACAGTATTCCCTCCATACTTCCATTAAACGATCAGTTTCAGATACGATGTTACCATTGAAGATTTCAATTGACCAACTGCGTGGTTTGAATTCTCTGGTGATCTGCCGTATTGTTAAGAAAAGGTCTTTTGAGTTGTATTTTTCTGCGTTTTCTTGAATTTCTTTACAGATACCATATAGGTGTTCATTTTTGTCTCTTTTACATTGTGGTATCTATTGTATTAACAATCGGTATGTTGCCTGTTGTTCTTCGTTGTGTGTGTATTGAGCCTTTAGATGTTTTCACAGATGTACCAACCATTTCTGCTTCTTTTTCTATAATTTTGGTTGTGTTGTGTTAGTTACTACTACGTAAAGTATATAATCTTTTAGTACTTTCTACAATTTATCTAGCTCCTGGTCGTCGATATCTTCTGTTTTCCCAGCTAGAGCTTGAGTTATTTTCTTTGACATTGTACTATACTCCTCTCCCCGGAGAATCTTCTTTACATGGTTATTAAAACATTTCTTAAACTGTATATAGAGAGAATGTTACCCTCGTTCTGTCATTTTCCATATAATAGTTGAAATAATTAATTAGATTTGTCAATTTACATTTATTTCGTAAAAATACAATAATTCTACCTAACTGGATAGGCAACCCTGATAACATCAGTCTTAATTCTGAACAAAGAAACAGTTCTGTTTATCAGCTTGGCACATACACCTGCACTCTTATAGTTTTTCTTCCCTTTTCGAATTTTGCAACATTTTCATAACCTGAGATTGTGGACTGCTTTGGGCAATTTTAATTCTTTTCCATCTTCGATTCGGTCGTGTGAAGTTGGTGCCCTGGGTACCTTTTACTTCGTTCAGCTTTGGATATAGCTGTTTTCATTATTCTGGAAGGAAATGTGTGGCAAGGTGACCCTCTGGAACGCCATAGGAGCTTTTGTGTGTTGCTGCCAGACGTTCGCTACTCTCTGTAGTGGTTTTGTTGGGCCTCCTCTCCGATCGGACTGGGCGTAAAGCTGTTCGTTACCACTCGCAGGTTAGTTTCGGCTTCTTCCCTTCAGCGCGGTTGTGTACCTAGAAATTTGTATTTTTAGTTTTTTATTCTCCGCCCTGGAAATGAGTTTTTAATACCTGGATTGGTTCTGTTCATGTTCGTGCATTTGGTTATGTCTGGATTATGCGGTGCTCCACGTGGCTGGCCGCCTCTCTCTGCAGCCTAGATTGGCTGTTCCTGCGGGCGCTGCCCATTACCATATGCTAAAGTTCCTCTACGGCCAGGGCGAGGCCGTCCCTTTAACCAGCGTACCTGGATTGTCACATCACCTCCAGCAGTTAGGCCTCCACGTGCCGTGTGAATCTGAGGTGTAGTAGCGTTTTAGTTTATATCATACGTTTATTGGAATCCATTTGTATGCCCTTTGAATTGCCATATTGTTATTCTGTGCATACCAATTTTTTGTGTCTATTTGGGCTTTTAGATAGTGAATTAATTAGCTTACTTACATGTGTGTACAGCAGCCCCATGTAGTTTGCTTTGATTTGTGTGTCGGCTGCTCCTGTACTCACTTTTATTCTTACGTAACGTTGCGTATTGCATTAACCTCGCTGTCTATTCAAGCTGCTATTTTGAAGTGTCAAATTTAGTTGAACTGTTGTGGCTATAATGCCGCCTACGGGACTTTTGTTGAGATTAACTAGCTTCCCGTTTTTGAATCTTGATAGTCTAGTTTAGGATTTAGAATGCCCGCAAGCAGTACTTAGAACTTCAGAGAACACTTTATGACTTTCCTTTAGAACCTAGCAACCCTTGTGAGATTTCATAACCTGCTGGTACCGCCCCGTCTAAATTTTGTAAGCCGTAAAGTCAATTTATTACGCCAACCATCGGGGTTAAATGTTGGCCTTACACTTTATGCTTGCGCTAGTCGCACCCTTGGCTTCGCACTCCGCTTAACGGAGATTAGTTGCTTATTTAAAGTCTTCTTTGGTTATGTTTGTAGGTTAACGTAGTCATGCATTGTGTCGTGTCTATCCCCGCTTTACGGTGACCGTCACTGGATGCATGTTTAAACATGCTACTGCGTGTATTTGATTGATATAAGTTTTCAGCACTATTGGGGTGAGTACGATGTACCTTGCGCCCTTCAGGCCGATTTATGTTATGGCACCATGCGTTGGTTCCTTAGGTCAACTGTGACATGTATTTGTAATTTTTGGTTGTGATATTATTATTGGTGATATTTTTGGTATTTAGTGTGATATATTTTTATTGATTGTTGATTTGTGTTACTATCTATATTGGTGGTATGTGTTTTGTGTGAATTCGTTGTTTTAATTGCGGCACTATAAAACCATTTTCCCAAATTAAGAAATTTACTAGCTATTGGTTCTGTTGTTATTTTGATGTGTTTGGTATATCTCTGACCTTTGGGAGGTCCGACCCAAGCATTTGTCTACGTCGAGGACCTTGCGCCCTCTCCCATAGTTTTGTTGCAGCTTTGCTGGAACCCCGACCCTCTCGACTAGTTAGCCAACCTAGGCCGATATTTACCACTTTGCAAAATAACAAGTACAACTTTCGCCACCAGGTAAGGCCAACCCTTTAATCCTTCGTCGCAAGAAGCTTCCAGTAGTTGATGGTCAAACTAGCAATCCGCAGACGGACGTGTTTTGGCTGATATGATTGAAGTGCGCCATCTTGAGCAATTTACATATAGAATATATGCATTGGTATGCATTACAATTTAAACAATTTGATAAAGGCTCACAAGACCGAAATATATGGAAAAATAAAGGAACAAAATTTATCTCAACTGACAAAATACTTAAAATTTCAGAAATATAATGCGGAGCTTTTTCCATACGGGCTTGAATCCACTCCGCAAGATGCTCGCGCATTTAAAGTAAGGCTTTTCGTTAATTTAGAGTTCTAGAACAATCTTGTCTCGATTTCTAGATAAGACAATAACAACACTTCATAATCTAGAGTTAGAATTAGTCAATACATCATACGTATAAGTACCAAAAGGAAAAGAGAAGCGGATGTTACTAGAAACCCGTGATAGGAAAAGAGAAAAAGTCAGCCAGCTATTAAATTAAAAACGGCAGCAGAAGAAACAAGATTTTCAAAGAAAGTGTGATAAATTAAGACAATAAAATGTGTTGCAGACCTTTCAGAGCAAGCATAAAAAGGAGCAGAACGGAATGGCATGCAAACAGTATATAAAATAACCATAACGCTTGCTAGAAAATAATATAATGATAAAATACCTATCAAAGACACAAGTGGAAAACTCCTTTTAACCTTTTTGTAGACACCTTTAAGAAGGTAACAGTTAGTAGTAGTTGTGAGAAGACTGAAGTCTAGCAAGTAATCCTTTACATGCTCCTTTTGCGAATCCCTTGCCATCCCCTCAACCACCTCCAATATCTCCTTCTCCCTGCGTAAAACTTCTCAGTTCTCTAATAAAGATCAGGCTATCGACCTACGCTGAAGAATTTAACTCTTCCCTGTGAAGAGTATTTGCCCCAAAAGTCCTAAGCCTCAGTCGCTGGTACGCATCACATTCCCCCAGGTAGTGGAAAGATGTTTCCTCATCTCTCCCGCATCTCGGGCACACAGAATCTTCCTCTCTTTCTATCAATGCTACACGTGTCTTCCTGACTTAAAGTGGCCTGTAAAAATCCCTATTAAAAGATTTTTGGTTCTTCGGCTCTTTCCCATTCCAGGTAGACTTATTTATTAAAATTCCTTTATTCCGTTCCTGCACATTTTCCACTCTTCCTCACTGGTTTCGTAAGCCCACTTGGTTAGGGCTGTTGAGACCTACTGCCTTGTAATACCCAGAATGAGTTCCGGTCCAAAATAGATACCCTCGCTCCAAGTTTGACTGGTTTATCGGCCTTCTGATTGCCCTGGACCCCCGTATGTCGTGGAACCCAGACGAGTTTAACATTCTTTTCTCTTTCCAGCTCTGCTAAAGCATCTCCACATTTCTGAACGAGAGCTGATCCTGTCATGGTTCAATATATTGCTTTTAATACAGCTTGCCTATCAGAGTAGATACGAATTTTTTTGCTCTAGTGACACCCTAACCTCATCCCTGGTTGCCACCGACAGAATGGCATAAATTTCTGCTTGGAATACCGTAGTGAACTTTGCTAAAGCCAAGATTTACACATAAGTTCCTGCTCCCTAGATTTGCTTATCTGTCTCTCGAGAGCCATCCGTGTAGCGTGCCAAAGCATCCGGCTAAAACTTAACTTGTTTCTGTTCCAACTCACCTCTAGTAGGGATACTGAGAAAGTATCCATTTTCCAACCTTAGCCGGTCGTCTGCTTCGGTTGCCTTGTAAGTTGAAAGGCATTTCCTTGTCCACCACTTCGGAAATCCTTACATGGCCCATGCATAATCCTTGAAAGAAGATAACATGAGAATGTGGTTAGGAACAAGAAATAAACTAGAACAAGAAAATCATTGAAGGAGCATGTCGCCCTGGAAGACTAAACGTAGACCATCCAATCGAACGAAAAATAAAGAACACTATTACTGCATTAAAACAACATAAATTGGCCTCGGTTTACTTATTACCGCCAAGGTATAAAGAAAGCATACGCAAAACTCACAGCAAGAATGCTTAACTTATACTGGATAAAATATAGGAAACCAATGCTATACCACATGACTGGAGAAAATAGCTTGTGATTAACATTTCTAAGAAAGGAAGCAGCAGTTCTGCATTGCTCTTTGCAAATTCTACCGTATCTTGCTTTGATTTCCATCTACCTTTCAGCTTGCTTGCTTTTCACTGGTCTATACGTTTATTAATAACTCTACGCTCATATTCATCATGCACATAACCAACCTTTTGTATTATTTACTTACATTTGGTCCGGCTTCAAATATGCTCCAACCTATCCTATTACTTATATTATATTAGCCATCTTAAATCTTTCTTTTACTCAAACTTCAAATTCAATCCTTCTGAAACCTGCTTTTCTTATGCTAGCCTTTATCCCTCTAATTATGCTTCTTGCAGCTCATTTCCAATGCATTTAATAACTTCAACTACTGTCTAGATTGCAATTAAATAAAATATTTCAACTCTGTGCTTTAATTGACTTTGTTCAATATTTCTCTATGCATACAGAATTAAATTGCGAGCATTAAACCATCTCAATATATGGCACATATTAAGGCAAAGAGGAATCCTTAGCAAACGGATAACACTGAATAGCCAACGAAACAAAGCTCATATGTAAAATCGACAATGAAGGAAGCTTAAATAAAGATATTGAGGTAAAAACTGCGCTAGACAGGAGTTCTTGCTACATCCAATCTCAGTAACGGATAAAGTAATGGAAAAGAGCTATGAACTATTGAAGAAGAAGAATAGAGTGGAGTATAAACGAACACATGGAAGGACTGGAGTACTATGACGACAACATTTGCCTACTCAGTCAAAGCTTCCGTGGCACGACAAATAAATTATGAGAACTCAAACGAGCAGCAGTATCAGTAAGATTGCATAATGAAATACATAATCCCTAAAATATCAGAATAAGAACGAATGTAAGATGACAAAATGTCAAACTAATAGCAAATGTCTGCTACATGGGTAGTATGCTAGACGAAGAAGAAGGGGCAATCATAGATATTGAATCAATAATTAATAGAGCAAAAAGTGCGTTTGCAAGTAGTAACTACAATGTTGTTCTAGTAGTAGTATTAAGCCCATTATTCCCGTTTGGGACATAGTACCACCCTATGAATTGTTTTCATTTGTTTCTATCCCTTGCCAGCCAGCGCATTTCTGCAAATTGCATTTTAGCCTTCTGCTGAGTCTTCTTGGACCACGTTTCTTTAGGGCGTCCTGGTCTCCTTTTCCCTTCTGAGTACCATTGCAGTACTTTTCTAGAAATACACTTTCTCCTTCCCCAGTGTATGTCCTAGCCATCTAAACTTTCTTCTCTTTATCTGCGTGCCTATTTGCTCCTACCCCCTGCAGGTCTTCATTGCTTATCCTATTGGTCTACCAGATTTGTAGTATGTTCCTTAAGCATCGATTTAGAAAGACTTGCAGGTTTTGCTCTAAGTTTTTGGTCAAGTAAGACAGGCATTACCATCGAGTTGAATACTTTGATTTTCGTTTGCAGATTTAGGTTATTTGAGCGCCACGTCCTACTCAGTGCCATAAACACACTCCTAGCTTTATTTATCCTTTTGTTGACAACTTTTAGAACTCTACCGTTCTCTGCTACTATACTTCCCAATTAGTTCAATCATTTCACTTCTTCTATTGATACCGCCCAACACGAAGGAGTAACAAGGCCTCGGCTAGCTGTTTTAACTGTCGGAAGAATATTGCATGGTGTAAGGATCAGGCTAAGAAATGCTTCAGGCTTTTCAACGGAACAAAAAAATTAACACAAATCGGGGGCCTTGTCGTTACTCACAACATATAAAAACAAAACTAGCTACTTAAAAGTACGCCACCTACCTTTGGTGTTCCAGCGCTATATATACTACTCGATCAGCTAGAAGGCTTGCAAGAGAAAACACAGACAAATAATAGCAATAGGGCATTTATTTAATACCAAATATTCCACTAACACATGAATTACTTGCATTTGCCCTCAGGCCATGTGACACAAATAAAGTGGTAGGACTATTGCCCATCAAATAAAATAATAAATCATAAATAGAAATTTACTTCCAAATATTCAATCCACAAAATGCTAATTGAAGCTTAATTCGCAACTCCAAAACAACACCGGTTCCTATCTTAATTGATATAAACCCACAACGCCTAAAGCGCTGCTCATGAGTTGCAATGCACATGCTTATTTCAGCAATTTTGAATTATTTAAATTCTCGCTCATTAGCGTCATAGAAGATTGAGCCAAAAGGTTGATTAAACTCGTTCAGTTTGATTTGCCAACATCTTAGTAAGAACTGACATAATTAAGGCGAATGCCTTTGTCGAAAAAAACAAATCTGATGACGGCATGTACCCTTACAGTTTAACTTGATGTTGTAGTCCAGCTATTAGCAAGTGGAATTATCCTGTTGTGTTGCATTTATCCATGAAGACGCTAAGCCGGATTTGGCTGCTAAACCCATGCCGAAGCAGAATCGGGGAACTAAATTAGCTGAATTTTGAGGCTTCGTTTGAGCCCAATTTGCCCCATACAAGATCATAATCCACACTAAATGATACTAGCTCATTCTAGCCCTTAGCTGCTGGATTTTAGCTCGTAGCTGCTTGATTCTAGCCCGTAGTAGCTAGCCGAACGGTGTTCTCGGCCTAATTATTCTAGAAGACGCCTCGCAGCGATGTCAATCATTAGCAGCGCAAAGAAACCCAGCCTACGCAGAATGTGCCTTACGAAAACAACGCCTAGCGGCTTTGCTTCTTCATCAACAAAACTAGCGTCAATTTAACAATTCAAATCCGCGAGAACGTGTTTCTCGAAAAAATCAATACACTGTCAGTAATTCGGCTGTTTTAGCGGCCTACTAGAATCGAAATTCCAAACAAGTTCCAAAGATTAAAACCGCAGCGTTTATCACTTCACACACACGCCTGCTGAGATAAACTTGAATTCTTTTGCTACAGTAACTAGATATAAGGTGGCATGTGCATTAGCGTTCTCTTGAAATGAAATTGAAACAGGGTGGTACATATTACTTTATTTTCTAGAACTATTTCTTGATTTCTTTTTTAATTTAAGTACATTGCTTTAGTTTTACCTGTATTTATTTTCAGTCACACTTTTTGCCTTCTCTATTTACGCTATTCATATTTTCTTGTAAATGTTGGATCTTGTTGGATAATAAACAAATGTCGTCTCCAAAGTTTAAATCTTCGGGTTTTTTCGCCAAGTTCCAAGTTATACTTCGCGTTTTCTTGTCTATTACCAATCTCGCAACTTCATCTAAGACTACTATGAATAAAAGTGGCGAAAATACACACCCCTGTTTCACATAGACTTCTGTTTCGAATTCGTGATATAGTTTCTCTTCATGTTTGACAACATTTGTGGTTTGGTTGTAACCTTCTTTACTTAAGTTGATTAATTTATGTGGTACTCCTCTATTTTTGAGTGTTATCCCTGTTTTCTCTGTTTATAGAGTCGAAGGCTTTTTCGAAACCTATGAATGCAAGGTATAGGGGTGACTGATTTTCTGTTGAGTATTCTGTAATTATCCTTAGTGTGTTTATTAAATTAATACAAGGTTTTCCGCCTCTAAATCTATGTTGTTCTTTCCTTAGTCCTTTATCTAACTCATCTTTCATTCTGTTTACTAATATTCGACTGATTTTTATTTACTACGCTGAGTAGGATAATTCCCCTCCAGTTACTGTATGCTTTCAGGTCACCTTTTTTGGTATCTTGATTATTATGCCTCTTTTCCACTCTTCAGAGAATCTTTCTTCTTGACATATTTTTACAAATAGTGGGTGGAGTAATTCCGCCGTGTTTGATACATCTATCTGTCTCAAGTCTCCCGTGATTTCGTCTAACAATGGCGCTTTTTCTTTCTTGAGTTTGTTATGGTTTCTATTATTCTTCTTTTGTTGGCGGTTCTGTTTTAAAGTTTAATCCCGGAATTTGCCCCTCTTCGTGAACTTTTACTATTCATTTTCTTTTAATGTTTAGTATTTCTTTGAAGTGTTCAGCCCATCTTTGAATTATTTTATCTTGTGCGGTTACTATTTGTCTATCTTTATCTTTAATAATATTGTGCTGCCGTGTTCTATCTCCAATTGCTCTTATTTTCTTATAGACTGTTCTCGTATCCCTCAATTGAAGCTGCTTTCTGCACTACTTTCGCTGCCTTTTCTATACATTGTCTTTTATCTCTTCTAATGTTTTTCTTTATTCCTAGAACAAATTTGTTGTATTTCTTTTGGATTTCTTTTTTTCTGTCTTCGTTGCGTTCTTGTAACTTTCCCAGCTTTACTATTCTTCTTTCTTCAATCATACTCCATGTTCGATCGCTAATCCATGCTTGTCTGTTGTGAGTTTTCAATCCCAATACTTTTTTACCGGTTTTTAGGAGTGCATTTTTGCATCTCTATATTCTCTATAGGTTTACTTTAATCTATGGTTAGGCACTTCTTCCTCAATGTTTACGTATATGTTTGCCTAATTTGTTCATTATTAGCTTTCTTAGTATCGTAAATCTGTGAACAGTGGGACTCCTTTCTCTCTGCTGAATGGTGTTATTATTAACTAATTAAACAGTGGAATATGATTTTAGTTTATAGATTAAATATCAATTTAGGTACCTTTATAAACTTTATTTCAATCTTTGATTAATTAAACTTTGATAGTAGTTTGGTCTGACATACAATAAAATATCTAAACTTCAAATAAATTTTAATCACTTGATATCAACATCTCCACAATTAATAGTAATTTACTATACAAGTGGGATAAGAGCATCATTAATATACTTGTGCGCTTACACACAAGTATATTAATGATGCATTATCACACATGTTATGTACACAATTTTATCGACAACTGCCTAAAACTGAGAAAAGTGCATTCAGAGACATTTCAGATCTGTCATGTTGAAAAATATTTTAGTAGGAAAATGTCACTATGTCATTCATTTGGCATTAGTTCAGTTAGGTAATGAAGCCATTACACCACTCAGTTAGGTAATAAAGCCATTACATAACTGAGTGGTGCAATGAGCTTCATTACCTAACGGAAATAGTGTCAAATGAGTGACGTATTTAGTTACTTACCCACTGGAGTAGATAAATAAAATTATACGATCCTAAAAACGTAACCTAATAATCGAAATGTTCAATATCAAAATACAAATGCCGAAACACGTCGAGCACTCGAATTACAAATAATTTAGAAAAATAATTATTTAAAATTAATTTCCATATATAATATTTGTTATAATTAAAATAGTTTCTTTCTAAATACTGTCGCACCAAAGTCGCTTTCAAAATGATTCTTCTTATAACCTTATAGGAATGTTCACTGACCTTGGCATCTGTTTATTTGGTACCTGATTTCTTAAACAGTGTCTTTATACTGTTGAAACTTCATTCAGCAAACCCCTGGTTGCTCCAGCCCAACTCAAAGCTCGCTGTAGCTCTCCACAATTCTATTATTGACAATAGATTTCCAATCCAGTACACAAGAACATACACTTTAGCACTGGCTCTACTTTATAAATTGTACTCTATTAATTCTCAATAGATAATACAACTTCACACAAATTCAATAACATTGACTTCTACATTCAATATAATAATTGTGTGAGTGCGTAACATTGTATAATGGTCATTGTCCTGCTTTTTGTTTTTATCCTTATTCTAATTAGTATCTCATCAATTAGCTCCCATTCAATAAGGGACGGATTTGCTCGTTGATTTAATACAAAGCCTACTCCATATGTGTGTTCACCTACATTTTTATCGGTCCCTGAATATTGTAATGGTATATTGCTTACAGCAATTCTGGTAGGGCCAGAATTGGTATTCTATTTACTGCAAAAATAAGTCACTATTAAACATTAATTATTACACAAGAAATGATTAGCAATAAGTGTAATTTGATTAATGGAGGTTAGTATTTAAATTAAACAATATCGGCAGGGTTGCGTTCAGCGTATTATTCAATATTTGTGCTCGTTATGGCAAATGCATCTAGTTTATGATGACTGACAGGTTAATTTGTAACGTCAAAGCAATATTATGAATTTGCTTAAATACAGACGTTGTTCGAAGCGTTATAAAAGTTTTATGCAGCGTTTAGTGTCAATATTATTATGTCAACAATCGGTAAGGCAGCTGAAGGGTAGAAAAGCAGTGTAAGAAGGCATAAGATGCAAAGAGCAATGAAAGGCAACCTAAGAGTAAAAGAAAGATCACAGTGAAGCTAATAAACTTGTGGACCAGTATCGAATTAAACATAAAGTGAAAAAGCAAACAAAGTGAGGTTAGTGTGTTCCAATATTGACATTTATGCATAAACAATTTAGTTATTAAGGAGAAACATTGTATAAACTTACGTGAAAACAATTGTAACTTGTTGATATGATACCTAGATGTCCAATTATTATTGTTTATAAGGGTGGGCCAAGCCAGACGCTTTGTTATAGTATTGGCTCCCAGAGTTGAATTGATTATTTACATTAAAAGTCAATATTTGTGCAAGTTGTTGGTTTTTTCTTAATCACCAGTGTTCCGAGTCCATTTGTGCGAATTTTCACAAAGTTATGAAGTGCTATTCAAGAGGAAAGTGATCCTGAAGCTACGCCCACTTGAGTTCTATCTCCGGGATATTTCACCAAGTTGTGAGGTAGAGGCAAGCTGATAACAGTGCAACGTATAGATTGGGCCTTGCTTGTAGTCCACAACAAGACAGGAGCAGCCGGGAACACTTAAAAAAGAAATTACGAACGTAGCGTCCCTACGAGGTGTAATCCAGGTACGAGATCCACGGCAGGAAGATCCGAACGGTCTACACTTCTACAGCATCGGGGTCCGGCTAGGGCAGACATAGTTTATAGTCCAGAGATAAGCAGGAATCTCCGGAAACGTTCCAGAAAGAAATTAGAGCCGTAGCGTCACCAAATTGTGCAGAATCCCAAAGAAGAATTTGGCATCAAACAAGCAATTGCAAGTTGGCGTCATCTGTGACGTCAAACAAACAAATACAGGTTAGCCCAAATAACTTGAACCGTTATATTACATTGCTATTTATTACCTGACGTGGAGTTATTATTTTTGGTCGATTTGCGATTAAATTACACTTAATTCTATGTCTTCGATCAGCTTTGTGTTTACAGTCAATTTTATAGGTTAACTGTCACTCGTTTGAAAGTGGGCATTTGCTATACTAGAGTAACAGTCATACTGTGTGTTACAACCTAATCTTGTGATTTGAGTTCTCAAAATGCTAGCCGGTGTATAAATTTGATTTAGTTGCCAATGGATATAATAGAAAAAAGACAAAATACCATTTATTATTGCAATTAATAATACAAATCAGAACAATTTTAATAAGCCCTGAGATTCAACAGAAATTCCAATTAAACATTGAAACTTATCGATAATTGTTTTGATATTCCATTTTATTTTTATATTATAATTACAAACTTATCATAGCCATAGCCAAATACAGCATTAGGGATTCATTACAATATATAATTTTATATTTTCCCATTTTACCTTTCTTTGGTCAGTCCATCTTACTTCGCTTACTCTTAAAATTTCTATGTTATATCTTTCCACTTCTCTTATTAGTTGTGCCAAATTTCCTGCTTGATGTAGTGTCCTTACGTTCCATGTTTCTATATTAGTAAAATTTTTAAATATATTATTGCTTTCTTTATTTCTTTTTCTTCTTCGTTTTTTCCTTTCTTTTCTATATGTAGATTCTTAGTCGTTACTATTTTCCTCATGTCCTTATCCCTAGCCAACGTTCGATTTCCATTTTTCCCGTCCTCACTATGCGAACCTAGTATCACTGGTTTTTTTGTTCCACTAAGGTTTCGGCAGTTCGGTCCCACTTCCAGACTATACCATCTACCATCACCTTATTATAACCCATTCTTGTTATTTTCCCTTCTTGTCTCCATTGGTTTGCTTTTTTTCTGATCTGATCTGTACTTTTCTTTCTATTTTAGTCAAATCATCGTTTATGTAAATATTGTTTCCTTGTAAGTGCCATAGTTTTTTTTATTACTTCCATTTTTTGGTTAAGATCTTTCGTCTTGGCGAGGCATATTTCTACGTCTTCATCCAGGTGTTGTTTTATGAAGTCTTCTACATCATTCTTTAAGTTTTCATCCTCAGAAATAACGTTTAGCCGAGTTATTACTATATTGCCTTTTTTACTTTCTTTCTCGTATCTTTCTATACTTACTTCCACATTAGTTTTTCTTAATTAGATTTCCCCTAATTTCTTTCTTAGTTGGGTATTTTCCTCACTCATTCTCCTCAATTCCTTATTTGTTACTTCGTTTTCTACCCTAATTTCACGTAAATTCTTGATGGCAGTTTTTAGTATGGTCTTAACATCGTCATCTTCTTGGTCTGTTCCTTCATAACGGCTAATTTTGTTGGTGACCTGTTAGTTTTCTTACTAATCTTAAATGGACAACGTGATTTTCTCTCTTTTCTTTTGCGGTGGTTTCCTGGCCCGTTTTCTTCACTATCTGTCATTTCGACGTGTCTTTCGCATATCGTCAAGAGCTCGTCACTTCAACCGTTTGGAAACCTGCTCTTACTTTTCCCTCTGTCTAAGCTCAACGGCACAAGCCGGCAGTGTCGCACTTTGTTTAAACAGGAATTGCGTTAGTTTACCGCGTATACGTTGCTAACCTAGCTATTTACAATTTTAGATCGCCGTTTTATTCTCTTACGTGGTTATTAGCAGTCGTGTTCTTTCTCCCATCCGCCGGCGTTGCCGTTTGTTTGCACCTTTGCGCACTTTCTTACTTCTATTTATCACTCCTTTTCCAGTTATAGGAGTTAATAATAGGTCATAAACGAATATGTTCAGTTCGTTCCAACGCAGCGCACGCAATTTTTGCTTTAATGCTCCACACTTAACAGGCGTGTCTTTTACTGAATACTGAATACTTGTATTCTCTGCTATTACTCGGCTTTTTACGTAATAAGACTTGCGTTTCGATAATGCTTATCGCCGCCCATCCGTCGGTCAACCGTGTTGATTCGAGGCTCAATACGTTTACCGCTGTACACTCGTCCGTCGGTCGCACTGCTTAACGTATGAAACTCAGCTCATTAAAATCACTTGTATTTAAAACCACTTAATGAATCTTATTCTTACTTACTTGTATTTCGTAATCTTATTTCACCGCGCTCTGTGTTTAGTTTCGTAGCATTTCCCCCTCTCCCAGTTTGGACGCGCGCTTACCTGGCCTTGAACCCCCTGTCAGCTGTTGACTGCTCTTGTTTCTTACGTTTTTCCTACCACAAAACTGAATCTTCTTGCAAAAAGAAATCACTAGTTGTTTACTACCACTTCACTTTCTGTATATTAATTCGCTTTCCTTCACTCAAAATCGCTAATACTTTACACCGTGGGATTGCAGCGGGTCAATCACATCGCTACCTACAATGTTGACTATATAGTATAATAGTAAAATTGCTGAAAAATATTTAAATTTGCCAGAAATGATCTATTTTTGATATTTTTGAACCATCTAACTTTTAATCAGTTGATGAAAAACATACGGGGTCCCGGGTGGTGTAGCTTAAACAGGCGTCCACGTATGATCAGTAGAGTTAAGCTACGCTCTTTCTGGTCAGAACTTGGATAGGAGTTTCACCATTGCCTCTCTCGGCGCCTCGTGGTACGGCTGCCACGTAAATAGTTGGTCCCGGATGTCATAATAACATCATGACAGTCGTTAGTGGGGTTGAAAGTTCCCATAAATGTAAAGCGCCGCCTATAATTGGCTTAACGGCTGTTGGCTGAGTACAAAATAAAAATAAAAATAAAATATTGACCCCAACAGTATATGCGTAACAATTTTAAGGTGCATTTTGAGTTTAAATATTTATAATAAGCAATTGTGAATAAAATTTTAGCTCAAATAGGTCTGCTTTGAATTGATTTGTCAAATTATAATTAAAATCAGTGTTCTGGCATGAAAAAGAATAAATAAATAATTATCTGAAAATATTTCCTTAACAACACCTTAACAGACAAGGCTGTTCAAATTTTGTTGTTGTAATAAAATTTGGTTAAAACTAGAATAGCTGTTAAATAAAAATTTGCTGTAACCAGATTTCTAATGAAATACAATAAATAAGACGAATTTTCGTTGACTGGCGCAATCCAGTGACATAGAAATGTTTAAAGAAGTCGGTGTAACAACCTACGCCATGGCATTGTTCGTTGGTAAAATATTTATTTAGATTTGTCATTTTATTTTGGAACTAAAATTATAATTAGTATTTTTTCTATTAGGCACTATCTAGTTGTACATTAACGTAAACCTCCCCACAAAAACTAAATTTTACTTTTTTAGTTCAGAAAAATTGACACAATTGACACAACGACTAATGTTAAGGTAATTGAAAAATCGGAAATTATTTATTTTGTAAACTTTTAATTAATATTTTTTCACTTTTTGATAAATTATACACCAGCAATTTTTTTAAACGGTCTAAATCTCATTAAGCACCATTTTTGGCATTTTGAAAGATAATAAACCAAAAAAATATTGCTAATACTTTTCAGATAACAATTGTTCTTTGAGAAATGAGTTACTTTAGAAAAGAAGTTTCTGTTCTTTTCAAATTTTTCAAAACAAAAAAATAAATGAAAATTTGTAAAATGCATATATTTTTAAAAATTTTACTATCCTGGTCTTATCTAACAGTAGAATTATGTAATTTGCGTGAGGAGCTTTACGTTAGCACAAATTTCTCAAAAACGGAGTACCTACTAAAAATTATCAGAAAAAAACATGAGCGCACATTTTCATTTTGTTTAAGTAGCTATAGTCAAATTTATACCCATTCGGAGTCACGTGATAATCTAGTAATTTTACGTATGTCGATTCTTAAAAATGCAATTTTAGGGAAATAAATGACATTCCGTTTTGTAGGTTATCCTGACATATGCCAATTTCTAAAACAAGCTTGCTACGGGTTTATTCTCTTATATGAAATCAAACTGAATTTACAGGTTAAAGAAAACATAACATGTCGTAAAATGTAAATATAATAAAGATATGTCAGCTGCTACATTAAAAACCTGCTGCGTATAGCAAATTTTAAATCAATTTCTGTGCATGCATATTCTGTTATAGAACATTGCCATTTGAAGCCTATTTCCTTGCACAATCTATTTAGGGAAGAAACTGAATGTGAAAAATCTCCAGATTCTTCAACCAAGCATTTTTTAGATTTTTTATGGTTACAAATTCTTTAGCTACATACATTTTATATACAGTGTCTTGACTGCTTCGTCGACTTCCGTTTTTGCATTCTTCACTTTCTGGCTCATATTTTCGGTAAATTGTGCTCTCCGAGATATTTAACGCAAGAGAAGCACGGCGAACAGCGTTGGAGGGTGAAACTGTTGATTTACTATTATTAATATTGTACTCTTCATTAAAAAAAACGCATAATATTCAAATTAATTGTTGTGACTGCTCGTTATACCGCATGTCCGATGGTTTCTTTTAATTTCCAGTTTTCGGCTCAACAATTTTAGGTTTTATTATCCTTATCTCAATAACTTACACGAAAAATATAATCTGACAGATTAGAAACGTCAAATTTTTAAAATTAATTTTATGAATCGACATGCCTTTTTTTCAAATTTCTTCCATTTCATCTATTTTACTAAAGATGAACAGAGACAGACAAAAGTCACGTGACTCCGAATGGGTATAATTTTGACTATAGTAGGTTGCGCCATTAAACACACATTTTCTAACCTTATTTGGCTATACACCAAATTTCAATTTAATATCTGTTCTGCTTTCTAAAAAAATCTCCAAGAACCACACCCCTTTTTTCCTTAAGCGCTTCCGTTCCCACCCTACTACCCCTTTCGCATGACTTCAGGGGGTACGGGCGTCACTTATCCTACCTTAACTAAGTGAAACGGGAACGGGCCGGGAGTAGAACTGTCGCCCGAACGCTTCATTCTTCACTCTGGCTTCGGCTGTAAAGACGGAAACCACTGGCCCACCGAGGCCTCATTTTTGAACAACCTTCATCTTGTTAAGAATCATTTTTTGCAAAAGCATTTATAAAGATTATTGGAGATCATAGATATTCGAGTTTTTGATTGCGGTGATTTTATTATGCGCTTTGTATAAATAATACAATTTCAGGTGGCACCTGAACGGCTAGAAATGCTGTGGATGTGCAGATATGTAAATCAAAATGCAACTTGTGACAGTCTTTTCGTTCCCACTATTACTGATGAAGGATTATGTTACACCTTTAACATGCTTGACAGAGAAGATTTATTTACTGACAACGTGTAAGTGTCTCGTTGTTAACTATGCTGTGCTAAAGATTTTTAGATAAGATTACTTGAATTAACGCCAGCAACATCGCATTCTTTATATACTTAGTTTGTATTTTTTAACAAAATATTTTCTTATACGTACTTGCTTTGCTAATTAGTACACTTTAAAATATGTATACCAATTTTGCAACCATTTATAATGTTACTCGATTTTGTGTATTAAGTTAGCGTAATTAATTATAACTATTGTGTCTTGCATTCAGCTTTTTCTTCGGGAACTATTCGCAACATGGGTCACGGTCAATAAATTGGAATCTAGAAAATGGATATACAAAAGGTATAAGGGTCGACACCTTTCCGAGAAGAGCAGTAGGAGCAGGACATGCTGGAAGCTTAGGGTTGGTAATGAGACTTTATGATCCAGACTTAGATTATCTGTGCAAAGGTCCTATACAAGGATTTAAAGTAAGTAGAAAAATTCTGCAGTTTAAAAACCTATATGTGTAATTTTCCAAAGGTTCTCATTCACAATCCAGTGGAACTACCTACAATGAGTCAACAACATTTTTGGGCACCACTTGACTCAAACGTAGTGGTAACCATCACCCCCGATATGATGACTACGGCTGATGAATTAAGAAAATATAGCTCCGGTATAAGGCAATGCTACTTTTCTCATGAAAGAAAACTGGCTTACTTTCAAGTATACACTCAACGCAATTGTCAAGTTGAATGCCTTGCAAATTATACCTTGCGGACATGCGGATGTGTTGGGTTTCATATGCCACGTAAGTATTGTGCAATTGTTTACGAATAGTCAGGCTTTAGAACAAATAATGAACGAAAATATCGTTACTCCAGTAGTGGAAAGCAAATTAATATTGTGAATAACTCTAGAGAGACCTTCAGTCTTTCCTTTTCTTCTACCAATTTAATATAAAATAACATCAAATATCTTGGAGAGAAAAAGTAGCTCTCGAGAGAATTGGCGACAGTGTTTGCGATTAATTCTCTGGTAAGGATTGGCTGTAAAACCTAAATTTTCCACGGCGTTTAACTGTAGCATGTTGCTATCGAAGTGTTACATTTGTACTAAAGAAGCAAACTCCGATAAAGAAATAACGTGCGATAACTGCGATTGTGCTATTTATTCAACCTGTTCTAGAATCTCGCGAATTGAAGCCCAATGTTTGTTGGCTAGAGATAGACGCATCAGGTACGAATGTGATAAATGCAAACTCAGGTCAAGACCTTCAGACAATGCTACAGCTGATCAGTTCGATGCCATTAAGATTTATATTTCTTAACAAATTGAATCACTGAAAAGTCAGTTTGAGGTTCAACTAAAACATCTCGAATCTAAATTAGAAAATTGTAAGCAACAAACCCAGCTATCTCCTTTGATGTTCGAAACTGTAACTCAAGAAGCTGTGGGGCGTATGAACAGATCTAAAAACCGTATCATCCATGGTCTACCTGACAATGCCGAGAACGATTCTGATAAAATTCGTGAAAAATGTTAGTGTATAAATAACTCCGACACCTCTTTTATTTCCAAACGCTTAGGAAAGCCCAATAATAATAAGCCACGTATTATTAAAGTTATCTTTACGAATCCGGATGCAGCTAAGAAACTATTAAAAGCAAAAAATCTTCTGCTAAATATCGGCTCCTCTAATATCAAAATAACGAACGATAGCACCCCAATGCAAATTCAAAACATGAATAATTTGCGAGCCGAACTAAAACGTCGTATCGATGGAAGGGAAAATGGAATAACCAGTAAATATGCTAGTGGAGTTCCATAAATACTTAAAGATAAATAAAAAAATTAACGTGGGTTTTCTGAAAATGGCAGTTCTTTCGCTTCTAAACCAACAAACCTTGCTATCTGCCATATAAATATGCAATTGTTTTATTATTATTGGTGTTCCCTTGCTGCAAAAATGCACTGACATATATAGTCAACCGCTCTCATACTACCAGTATTATTCCATCTGCATGGAAAAAGTCGTACGTAATTCCGCTAGCCAAAATACCTAAGGCAACCGACGTATTAGCATATTACCTGCTGCGTCTACAACATTAGAAAAAATCGTCTGTAGCCAGGTACTAGCTCACATGAATAATCACAATATTCTTTCTCTAGTATAATCGGGATTTCGAAAGCACCACAGCACTTATACCCCTTTCTAAAGATTACCAACGATTTGGAAAGACCTATTGACAAATCACAAGTTACGTTGCTTGTCTTGCTAGATTATAGCAAGTATAGAATATACTATTTTAATCACAGGTTTGTTTGTTAGCTGTATTTTCTCTAAATATTTTCAAATATCGCAACGCTATGAGAATATATTTGAGAGCCCGCCAGATAGAATTAGTGGAGACTGTTTGCAGTTTTTAAATGATGTAATTACCAAATATAATAAGCGCCAACAAGTCTTTCAACTACAACCAATATACTCAGATACGTCCAGAACTTATAAACTCAGTTTAATCCCAACAGACTATAACACAATATCTGAAATACAGAAGGTAGCAGTAACGAAACTAGACAATGAATCATATAAACATTGCATTATATTTATTAAATGTTTGTAAAAACTGAATATGTTGTTCTTTAGAACCCCCTAAAGGCAATGGCATTGATCAAAATTAAAATCGCACTCTGTTTTTGTTCAAAAAGTGCTGTCCTATAAATAGGACGCTGGGATGTGTTCATATTTGTGTTTATAAAAATGAAATTCAAAAATTGAGAAAATGGCATATTTCTCAAAAACTAACAAAGCTAAATAAGTATAACTGTCATAGTAAAAATAAAAAGCATTGTCAAGCAAAAATAAAACATTTTTTTTTAAATACAGAATCTGAAAAAAGCAATTTCTTTTTGTTTTTCGAAGATATTTTGGAAAAAGCACAGTGCACAATGTAACGGTACACTTGCTGCAAAATATCTCAGGTATACTAGAGCAATTTGGATATTGCCAATGTCGTTGTTTTCAACATTTTCCAGACAATTGCCTTTTTCATGGTACCGAACATTATCAGAAACCATTTTTGTTTTTCGAAGATATTTTGGAAAAAGCACAGTGCACAATGTAACGGTACACTTGCTGCAAAATATCTCAGGTATACTAGAGCAATTTGGATATTGCCAATGTCGTTGTTTTCAACATTTTCCAGACAATTACCTTTTTCATGGTACCGAACATTATCAGAAACCATAGGTCTGAATCTCAAAGAAAAGCAAGCTAAGCGGTCTACCTTTTAGGATTCGTTTACCGTGTTCAAGGTTTAGGTATTTCACTGCAAAAACTTCTCTGAAACCCTGTATGAATATTGATTTTTTGCCGTGAGTATTTTGGTATAAAAGAAATGTATTTACAACAGCCATATCAATAATTCGGGTCACTAATCACCATTACCACTTTTTTCCTTATACCGAAATAATTTTTTTTCTAAAAGTCAATTATGTTGATGATCACCCTCATATATAAGTTATAATTATAGATCAGCCTTGGTTGAAGAACGGCACCACGTTTTTTTTCTTTGACCCATCGAGGAGCAGACGCTAATGGTTCAATTGTATCAAAGTTTTTTTCCAATGTCACATATTTGCTGTAGTTCCACTTTGCATTCTTATTCATTATTACCATTTTACAATCAAATCTGAAAACAATTTCGCATATAAAATGATGGCCAAAATAAGTCAATTATGTTGATCATCACCCTCATATATAAGTTATAATTATAGATCAGGCTTGTTTGAAGAACGGCACCACGTTTTTTTTGACCCATCGAGAAGCAGACGCTAATGGTTCAATTGTATCAAAGTTTTTTTCCAATGTCACATATTTGCTGTAGTTCCACTTTGCATTCTTATTCATTATTACCACTTTACAATCAAATCTGAAAACAATTTCGCATATAAAATGATGGCCAAAATAGTACAAATATTCCCTGTAACGCCCAGCGTCATATTTATAGGACAGCAAGATTTCCAGATTCGCAGACAATAATTTAATTAAAAATAAACTAAATTTATATTTGTCATAATAAACTTGATCTTACAGCATGCTAAAAAACAGAAAATATTTAGTTATGTGGTGTGGTTTACACGAAATCACCAAAACAAGCTTATGGCGCGATGAGTAAAAAACACAATATAGTCACGTCGACAGGCGGAACACAACTATTGATTCTTGAAAATTAAGTAGCGCTCGATAAACCCTTGTGCTTCTATTTTTAGCCGGCACATACCCCGAACCAATCAATTACCCCAAAGTGGCCGTAAAAATTCCTATACACATTGTTCTCTAATTAGGAAGCTGTGCGTTAATGGGTTAAGCAACGATGCATAAGGTAGCCAGTACAGAAATTTCTTAGGGCGTAACTTACTCGAAAGGCGCACTCCTAAATAACGTTAATATAGAAGTGATTATCACAATTTAATACGAAAACTAAGATTAAACCAGTAAAATGTAAAATAACATACTAAGAACAGCTTCAGTTTCTTTCACATTGCTTGCTGTACAAATATGATTACCGCGGATCATTAGGTCGTACGCTACTTATCTGAGGGATTCATGCTTCTGCAGGTGGTAAAATAAATAGCCTCCAAACGGGCCCTTACAGCTGCTGCTGCAGGTGGAGGATGATGGCAAACGTCACTATCAGAGCACTCAGGCTATGGCTCAAAAACAAACTAGACTCCCAGAAGCAGTGGGGTAAACACGCCTTCTTAGTAGGTAAAATCGCTGAAGTTTATACAACTCTCGGGTGATGCTAAAGATGACGAACGAAATTTAGGTACATGCATTACGTTACCAAAATCGAAAATGAGTAATCACTCACCCTGTAATTACAAGCGATGGCCAAGACGACTAACGACTTGCAATAAATGATACGTCTAAAAGACGTGGACGTATTTGTCCCACGTACGTGTCCAAGCCCAGAGTCCGCATCAAGTAAAGCTTGCACGAAGAACCTCTTTAAACTACCCGAAGGTAAGGGCGAAATTTGGAGCACAAAGCATCACAGGGATGCTGCCGGCTGGCGCCACTTTTTGAAAGAGAAATACAACAAAAACAAAACGAACAGCTTGAAGCAACTGCTGAAGTCTGACGGTAAAGCAGATTACCATATAACAGCGCGGGCGGAGAATAAAGCTGTGTTCGCACGACGACCGCGTTGAAAAGAAGGAGCGTTTACTCGGCAAAAAATTATGTACTAATTAAATTCTAATTACGGTTTTTACACGTAACATTTGTTTAGCTAAACTCCGGTTTTACAACTGCGATGATACTGGATGTAAATGGATATGGAGCTATCTTTCTGGACGTATACAGCAAGTTAAAATTTTATTCGTAGAACTGGATGTTGTCCAAGGAGTACACCAAAGTAGTATTCTTGGCCCTATTTTTTTTTGCATTATTTACCGCCGATCTCGCTGAATATTTGACTGCCAGCTGCAATGTACATCTGTACGAAAATGAGGCACAATTATACTTTACCCAGGATCCATCTCAAATTAACTACGCTACGGAGATTATGAAACAGAATTTATCTACCATCTCATTGTGGTCGAAGAACAATGGTTTTACTATCAATCCATCAAAATCAGTGGTTATGTGCTTTGGTTCACCCATAATACTAAATAGAGCGCTTTCTTATCTTAACACTAACATTGTGATCGACGATAGTATTATAACGGTCTCCAAATGTGTTCGATTGCAATTTAAATTTCGAATCACATATACCAAAAAAGTGCAAATCATGTTTTGCGAAACTGTCTTCTTTGTATAAATTTTGCCGTATCATAAACAAAAAGGGTAGTTTACCTGAAAAGAAAATAGTTTTCGGTTCACTGTCAAGGCCGACTTGTTTTTTCAAAACTTGAAAATATTCTTAAAATTCTCATCAGACCAAGCACTAATTCCACAATCTTAAAATAAAATTCAAAAATTTTTAGTCCATCTCACCTCTTGTAACATCAATCCTGGAACACACACTGTATATAGACACGATAGGAGAACCCCAATAGCATTGGGTGGCCCAGTGATTATAATTAAAAATAACATACTCCACCATCAAATACCTAAACATTATCTAACCAACTTGGAAGCAACAGCTGTGGAAATATTGGTTCAACCCAACTGCACGGTCAGACTGCCTATCAACCCCCAAACAAAAAACTTCTATCCGAAGATATTACCTCCTATTTCAACACTGATTTCCCCACTCTCCTGTTAGGAGACTTAAATAGCAAAACCACACATATTGCAGACCAATCCCATTTGATTATTTTTAATCACGCGAGTCAGTTTGACAAATCAGATCACACTTGAAGTAAAAACGACTCTAGGGTGATTTTCAATCACCATGGAAACTACCTAATTAAAATTCAGTAGTATCCTATGACAAGTTGGTGGCACTGTCAATCTAAGTCAAATTAGGTTAGGTTTTGCGTCAGCTTTTACACAGACTGACGCAAAACCTAACCTAATTTGACTTAGATTGTCAGAAAAATGGCTTCTCGCTTCGGTAAAAAAATATTAATTTATTTAAAAACTTATCTTCCCGGAATTCACCGCTGCCAGTGGTAAATCCTTATACTTTTAACAAATAATATCCCTCAAGAGCGTTACATTTAAGAAATAACTCTCTGCGTCGCCTCGTGTTATTTCTAGGCAACGCACTTTCGAATTATTATTTGTCAAAATTATTGTGGGTGATTATCACTGCCCTTGGTAAATTATAGCTGAAAATTAACCTTCAATTAACTTATGTAATTATTCAGAATGTGCACCTTCGATTGCTCCCTAGATTTTAATTTGATTGGAGGTTCTGATTATAATTACGCGTCGGTCATCTTGGTATTGATGTGATGTCACAATTACCTCTCTCACTCCCAACTTGCAAATTCTCTCCGTCGTCGCGCTGTTTATCGTTGTTGCTCCTAACTCCGATAATTGCCTTTCTCTTGCACTCCCTGGCTTGCTTTCAAATTTATTTAATTTAAAAAAATATCTGTGCTGGTCGGTTTTGAACCCGATACCACTCTATTGCCACATAGAGGCTTAGCCATCTGAGATACCCAGACTTTCGGAATATTCCGAAAACAGTGTATGTTAATTTCTGAATATAATAAGGTACACTTAAGGTGGCTGACGTCAGACAGACACCGGATTGACGCTTTCGAAATGTGGTGTTGGAGGAGAATGCTGCGCATACCATGGACAGCACGAAGAACAAACGCATCCGTTTTAAACGAACTGAACATTAGCGACAGACTATCCACCATCTGTCGAGGGCGAATATTGGGATATTTTGGACACATTATAAGACGAGAGAACACCAACCTGGAAAAATTGGTGGTTCAGGGGAAGATAGAGGAAAATCGACCCAGAGGTCGATCTCCAAATAGGTGGCTAGATCAAGTAAAAACTTTCACCGAAATGCCCCTACATACCACACTAAGAAAGGCAGAAGATATAACAGAATGGAGAGGAATAATCAAGAAGTGTACATAAATAAAGCCATAAGAACATAGGATCACGATTCCTCAGACAATGAAAAAAACGACGAAGAAGAAGAAGTTGGCTTATTCTCTAATTTTACAAATAAAAGTTTTAATGAACAAGGATATATGTATTGCATGTTTCAGCAATTACTTAAATACTTCTAATTCACATTTTATCAAGGTAATTTAGTTATATTAAAATATCTGCATTGCCAAGTACGTAGAAGTATAGTATCCAAGCAGAAATTGGAAAGCTATTTAAAATCAGGCCAGCATTGATAACAGTAGGTCACTTTGTAATTTAATTCATAAAATGCCTGTTTGCTTGTCATTTATTAACCCTTCGATAATAACCTTCAAATTTGACATATGCATTGGGAATTTTGGAAAACATATACGTTTTTCAACATTTTCTATGCTAGTATACGGTTTTAAAAACTGGGTTAAACAACTGGTGTCTGCTTAAATCATGCAAAATGTTACAATACATGTACAATTTACAGATGAACTGTCACTACTTGAAAGCTGCTTGATATTAGAACTAGCTATTTATATATCAAGGGAGCAAAGTGTATAATTTCCTCCCGCGGGCAAAGGTTGCGGCCCGACGCATAGCGGAGGGCCGTAATTGCACGAGGGAGGAAAGTCACTTTGCTCTAATGATACATATATATTGCGTAGTATACAGGGGAGGGTCAAAAACATAAATTCCTCTTAAGAGTAAAGTACCCTTATTTTTAAAAATACAAAAAAGTTTTATAAGAATTAATTATTTAGAATGAAAAGCTATGCTCAGATTCAAAAGCATGGCCTTCTATTCGAAAAATTAATAATTTTTCAATTTTTTTGAATATTGCCTCTCTTTATTTAAGAACAGTACAACTGTGCTAATGTTTCTTTAAATTAAGTCCTATACAGTCACTTTTCAGGAATATTTAAAGTATTAAAACGAATTGGAAGAATATACAATAATTTTTATTGTTTTATTCAATCGTTGCTGCATACCTGTAGAGTAGCTATTTAGCACATTACTTTTTTTTGTGGAAATGGTTTTCTTGCATTACAATAAATCAGGTAATAATCATTTGCAAACGTTTAAACAGTTACGTAATTCAAAACGCTTCAGATTTTCCTTCAAATTATTTATTGAATGCTGGCACATAAAAAAATATGAAAAAAACTACTATAGCCATGGGAAACAAATTTGTAAGACAACAAACGAATGTCAGAAATAGAATGTCAGATTGAGTTGTCTTCGTTGAAGTAAGCGTCTAAAACGTTATAATGCCTGTAAAGCTAACTCTTCAAGATAAAATAGAATTAACATTAATTGTCGGTGAAAATTACAAAACATATAGGGAAGCCGCAGTTATTTTTAATAATAGACACCCAGAAAAAAACGTACACTTTACTACAATTCGGGATGTACTAAGTAAATTCAAAACCACAGGATGTGTTACCAATCAGTTCAAGACACCTGATGAACCGTCAGTCACCACAGAAGATACAGTTAACAATGTGATACTGTCTGCTGTTGAAAATCCCAAGGATTCCTTACGAAAAAGGTCGGATATATTGCCCAATAACATAAGTAAGAATACAATTCTTAAATCAAATCGATTCCAGCCATATAAACCAAAATTTATTCACACCTTAAACCAGGCAGATTTTGATCAAAGGTTTGAATTTTGTGGATGGTTTCAAGGAGAGCTTGAAGATAATTCGCTTTTTGCGTGAAAAATTCTGTTTACCGATGAAGCGACATTTACATCGAATGGAGTAGTTAGCTCTCAAAACTGCCGGTGGTGGAGTGATACTAATCCCAACTTTACGATCCAATCTCGTGACCAGTATTCCTTCAAAACAAATGTCTGGTGCGGGATATATAAGAACAGAATATTAGGACCATTTTTCTTTAGACAAACCATGAACTCTGAAAGGTATTTGGATTTCTTATAACACCAAATTTTTGAATTTCTACATGAACGAACCATCGTCGAAAGGTCCGAAATGTGGTATCAACATGATGGAGCACCGTGTCATAGCACAAGAAATGTACGAGAATATCTACATAATATTTTTAACGGGAGAGTTATAGGACGGTATTTTGAAAATTCTTGGCCTGCGAGATCTCCGGATCTTACTCCATTGGATTTCTTTTTGTGGGGCTACTTAAAACAAAAGGTATATCAAAAAAGACCATTTCAGGATATTGACCATTTTGAAAGAGTGATCACAGAAGCAGTCCATTCAATTACCTCTAGTCAAATAAAAAATGTTTTAAAAAATTTTTCAAAAAGAACTTTAGTTTGCATGGAGAGATTGGGAGGATATATTGAAGCAGCTGTTCAATAAGCTATTATCTTATGTTATCAGTTAATTTCTAGTGTGTTAAAAGTGTTTTTAAATATTTCAATAACAAATTGTGTGTTATTTTAGTTTTATTTCATAGTGTAATATGAAAATATGTTTATTTATATCCTGTTGTAACGTTTACTTTTACATCCTTCAAAACATCTAGTTGTTGTTACATAGTTTGAAGGATTATCTGAAGCGTTTTGAATTATATGTATAAGGGTTTAAACGTTTGTCTTACAAATATGTTTCCCATGGCTATAGTAGTTTTTTTCATATTTTGTTATGTGCCAGCATTCAATAAATAATTTGAAGGAAAATCTGAAGCGTTTTGAATTACGTAAGGGTTTAAACGTTTGCAAATGATTATTACCTGATTCATTTTAATGCAAGAAAACCATTTTCACAAAAAAAAATTAATGTGCTAAATAGCTACTCTACAGGCATGCAGCTAACGGTTGAATAAAAAAATAAAAATTATTGTATATTCTTCCAATTCGTTTTAATACTTTAAATATTCCTGAAAAGTGACTGTATAGGACTTAATTTAAAGAAACATTAGCACAGTTGTACTGTTCTTAAATAAAGAGAGGCAATATTCAAAAAAATTAAAAAAATATTAATTTTTCGAATAGAAGGACATGCTTTTGAATCTGAGCGTAGCTTTTTATTCTAAACAATTAATTTTCATAAAACTTTTTTGTATTTTTAAAAATAAGGGTACTTTACTCTTAAGAGGAATTTATGTTTTTGACCCTCCCCTGTATACTACGCAATATCTCGGTCATTTGGTTTTTGATTTTAGGTTTTGAAGCCAAGCAGAGCATTTTATAAAGAATAAAATTTTCTGAGAAACCAATTATAAAAAAGTTTTCCATTTGTAGGGAACTTTATGGGACACACTGTATATATATATATATATATACATATAGTAATATAAAAACTCTTCACAGCTCGTGTGGTTACAGAATAGTTTAAGATGTTGGCTGGGAACGGATGAGAATCCACCCACAGCACTGGGCACAAGCTCTGAATATTGTGCCCAGTGCTGTGGGTGGATTCTCATCCGTTCCCAGCCAACATCTTAAACTATTCTATATACATATATATATATGGCTATGTTATGCTAGCTGATAAATTTATTTAAATTATCGTATTACTTTGCCCTTTATTTTTAACTTTCAATTCAAATCCGTATTTTTCAATATTATTATTAATGAAACTCTCTCAGGTAGTTCGTAATATCTAGTAACCCAATGATTGATTTGTCAATTTCTCTTTGTTTAATTGCAAGTTCATTGACTTTCAAAAACTTGACACCTAACGTCAAATTAATCAAAATTCAGAACGAATATCAAGGTTTTTACAATAAGATCTAATATGCAATTCTTTCACCAATCTCTTATGTAAGTATGAAATTCAATTATATTTTTATACCTTCTTACTGGTTATAGCTTTTTTAAATGTTTCATTTAACCTTTTAAAACACAAACCTGATTTAACACTTTGCTTGTTAATACTGCCAAAATCCTTCCAAGCTGGATCCTCACTCCGACTATACTCAAACACCTGCTGGGTCCTTATCCAAACTGCATCACATCCTATACTGGATTCCTGTCGTTGTCCCCTACTGCTGTCAACTTCAAGTCTCCTAGCTCCTGTACTGGATTACTGCGGCTCCGATCCCTCTCTGGTAAGTGTCAGCATAAAGCTTGTTCCAAATATGAATTTGTCTCTTTTTTTAGATGGTCCTACGTCTTCAATGATACCCACAGGTTTCCCAAAAACAATTCGCTGCACGTACTAACCTCTTGTTTGTGGCTTGTATTCCATTTCCAATGTAGTATCAATAATATCCTCACTGACCAAAGCTTGTTTCTTTATTTCTTGTTTTTAATATTTTATTTTATGCTTCCACCTCGAAGATTTTGCTTTTTAACCCATATAATTTGCACCAACCATAACATTTACAAATTATACAACTTTTATTAATGTTTCTTTATTCGATAAATCACACCCATATCAAATTATGTATACATTTTTGAATTGTTTTTTTAGTAACTAATTAAACAAATTACAAATTATTACTATTAGACACGATTCTTGCTGCCTCCTATCTACATTTTTTTATATAATCAAAACAGATATTTTATTTTAATTATCATAACAGATACATTTTAGTAGTAACCTTGGTATTTATTCCTATTCAGAATTTTCTTATTACAGATTAAGTTTGAGTAATCAATCATTATGCTATTATTTGACTAACCAATAATAAGAAAGTTAGTTTCATTATTCTTTAACATGTATTTAAATCCATTAATTTGCTTATATCTGACTTCCAAATTTATTTGACTAAACTGTTTCTTTAGTATTCATATTTAAATTATCAAAGAATATAGTGTATCATAACATAATTCCTCAATTAAGAAAAACATTTTTAATAAACTCTTTTTATTTCAAATGTATTTTCTTAATTCGTTATTTAATTAATAAATTTTTTAGAACCATCCAAATATCCTATTATCTAAATTAATAACAATCAACACCTATTTACATCTATCTATTTTAAAATTACTATAGAAACGAAATAATTAACTTTACCAACCAACAACATTTAATGCAATATTTACAGATTTTCATGTTTTCTAAGTTTTCGTTATATATGGGTAAATCATTGTAATATGAAATCTTCCTCTAATTCGTCCATCTGTATCATTTATTAATTCATATGTATTGTTATTAAAAGTTTTCTGTATCCTATATGGTCCCTCATATGTGTATAATAACTTTGCACATATTTTTTCCTTTCGGTTAGCTACTTTGAGTTTTTTAACAATTACTAAGTCCCCTATATTAAATTGTACTCGTTTCTTAATTTTCTTATTCTGTTTATTTTCGTACCTATCATGAATTATTTTCAATCTGCTTTTAGCTTTATCTAACAATTGCATTATCTCAACATCACATTGTTCTCTTCTCCACGGTCTAGCTGGAATTATTTGTTGACACAAAGTAATTGGACTAATCTCGGTCGTTGTATTTGGAACATTGTTTATGAAATTCTCCACATCTAGCAAATATTGAACCCATTTATTATGCTGTTTATATGTTAATATTCTTAAATATTTAATTACTTCTTTAATATACCTCTCTGCAATGTTACTTTGAGGATGTCTTATGCTACAGAAACAAATCTTAATCCCCCTTTTATCTAAATTGTTTATTAATCTTGCATTTCTAAAATATGTTGCGTTGTCTGCTAAAATTCTTTTTGGTTTACCTACTTGTTCTTCAAAATTTCTAATTGACTTAATAACATGTTTAGTATTACAATTTTTCGCTGGATATAACTTTATAAATTTTGAAAATGCATCTACCATAATCAGAATATGCTTAAACCCATATTTTCCTGTAACTAAGTTTGATAAGTAATCGTAGCTACTAGTTCCATCGGTTCATTTACCCTAATACTTTTTACAATATTCTGATTCTTGAAGTTCTTTTCCTTTGCGAATTGACAAATTTGGCACGTTTGAATGAGTTTTTTAATTAATTTAATATCATTCTTCGTATAAAAACATTCCCTAAACATTAACCAAACTTTTCTAGTTCCACAATGTCCAAATATTGTATGAATTTCCTCTACGACTTCTAACATGTCTTCTTTACTTAAAACCAATAATTCTTTATTTTCTATGACCTTTACCAACAAATTTTCCTTAATTTGATACCCTTTATAATTGTTATCTTGACTTTGTAATACTAACGTTTTTAATTCTTGAATTTCTTCTACGTTCTGCTTATTTAAAACTTCTTGTTTCGACAATCTTCCTTCCTCATAAATTTTCTCAATTCCAATCAGGATCTGTTTCGGTTTTTCATAGTTAGGTATATCTTTTCTACTTAAGAAATCTGCAACTACATTTAACTTTCCTGGCCTGTGTTTGATATCAAATTCGTATTGTTGTAAATACAATGCCCATCTGTATAACCTGTCATTATGGAAAGTTTTATTTTTCAAAAACGAAATCGCAGAATTATCCGTTTCAATATCAAATTTGTTCCCTGTTAAATAAAATTTCAGCTTATTAATTGCGAATATAATTGCCAACATTTCTTTCTCTGCTACCGTGTATCTAATTTCATACCCTTTTAATATTCTTGAGATAAAACATATGGGTACTTCTATCCCATCTTGAACTTGTATTAGTTCTGCTGCAATTGCTTGATCAGATGCATCCGTACGTAGTATAAACTTCTCTTCAAAATTCGGATATTTCAGCAATAATCCTTCATAAAACCTCTGTTTGATAGTATTCACTGCCTTTTCTCTTTCTTCATTCCAAGACCATTTAACATCTTTTCTTAATAATTGCACTAATGGTAATGTCAACTCTGAGTAGTTACTTATGAACCTTTTGTAATAATTGAAAACACCTAATAACCCCCTTAATTTTTTTAGATTTGTTGGACGAGGTAAATTCTTGATTTCTTCAAGACGTTTTTCATTTATGGTTACTCCATTTCTACTTATTTCATATCCCAAATATTTTACATTATCTTGCATAAATTCACATTTTAAAATATTTAGTTTTAATCCATTTTTGTTTAATGTCTCTATTACAATTGCTAAATGTTGTAAATGTTGTTGTTCGTTTTTAGAAAACAATAAAATATCATCGACGTAATGCACACAAAAGTCTTCAAATTGGTTTAATATTTTCTGCATTGCTCTAACTAAAGCTGCACAAGAAGTCGATAACCCAAATGGTACCACTTTAAAGTGAAAAATCTCCCCATCAATACTAAAACCAGTATATTTTCTCGATTCTTCATGTAGCGGAATCAGCCAAAACGAATTTTTCAAATCTAATTTTGTAAAAACTTTCTTATCCCAAATTCTGCTTAACAATCCATCAATCGTTTGTGGAGATTCGTATTGTGGCTTTGTTATTTGATTAATTCTGCGTGCATCCAAACATAAACGTAAAGAACCGTCACGTTTTTTAACTACCACTAATGGATTTATAAAATTGCTCTTTGAAGATTCTATTACTCCATCTTTTATCATTTTCTTAATTTCATTCCTTACTTGTTCTCTTAATGCAAATGGAATAGGATAAGATTTGCTATTAAAACCTTTCGTTTCGTCAACCTGCAACTTATGAATGTATTTCTGTGCTTGTCCTACCTTTTCATTAATAATATCTTTATTTCTGTTGATTATTTCTAGTATTCGGCCTTCATATTGCTTATTATTTTCAGCTATTTTCAAATCATTCAGCAAAACCCCCTTATAATTATTATCACTCTGTATATCACATATTACATTGTTATTAATTATTATACCTTCCTTATACTTCATTGTATCTCCAATTCTATCTAATTGAACACACTTATTTTCTCGGCTGACTCTATTAGTACAGTTCCAAGATTTTTTTACCCCTTTTAAATGAATACACTTTTGTGTTCCATCAATATGAATCCCTAATTGCTGAATTACATCAATTCCTAACACCATATCGACAGTGAGACCTTTTATTATAAACAATCTAACAAAATCTTCCCATTGATTTATACTTATCTTTACATTTAACACTCGGTTTGTGGTTGATATCTTTCTTTTGGTTGCTGATAGCAAATCTATTTTATTTACTTTAATTATATTCTTGTACAGGACATCTAAATTATTTAAAATTACTTCCTCATTTATTAAAGATGCCATTGCACCACTATCAATCAAAGCTAAATATTCAGTATTATTTAAAAGAACTTTAATAAATGGTAAATTTGAATTTTGATTATCTTCTTCTTCGTCTTCCAGTAAAAATTCCCCATTATTCTCATAATTAGTGTTAAAACACGTGAGGTTCTTAACTAAATTAACTAAAATTGAAGTTTTTTTTTATCTACTGAGGTACCTTCATACACCTTAGCTTCTTCTTTCCGATTTTCTTGTATTGGTTCTTCTTTATTGTAATCTTGTCTAAATAGTGTATTTACATATTGTCGATTGGGATATTTTTTCTTGCCTCTTCTTGGTTCGTTTTCTCCTGATTTTTCTCGTCAATCATATTCCTGTATCTTTTCCTATCATAGTTGTTATCATATTTGTTCGGGTAGTTCCTTTCCTGGTTTTTTTCGTAATAATTCTTATTTTGGTCACCTCTCCATCTGTCATTATTCCTATTATAATTATATGCATTAAAGTTTCGATCATTATGTCTAAAATTGTTATGATTACTTCTGCCAAAATTGAATTTATTTTGTTGTACTTCATCAAATTGTCTTTTACTAAAATTTGGAAAATTAGGCCCTTCATTCTTGTTAAAATTTCGATATTTGTTACCAATAGCCATATCATAATTTCGAACTATTTCCAAGAAATCTTTCATCGTCTTAATATTTTGGACCGCTACAGCTCTTGTTATTTCCCCTTCTAGATGTCGAGATAAATGTTGAATTATCTCTTCTTCTGCCAGTGCAGGCGTTAGATGTTGTGCTTTATTAAACTTATTAATTACATACATTTCCCTAGTACTGCCTCCTTCAAAAAACCTACCCGTTGTTAATTGCGTTCTTACCTGAGCTTGATGTGCATTGCTCCAGTACTGACTCATAAATAACTGCCTAAATTCCTGATAATTTTTATATTTATTTTTAACTATACTGTGCCAAATGTCAGCATGATTTCTTAGGGTCATGTTAATAATTTGCAGTCGTTTTTGTTCATCAAACACAGACTTCATTATGTCATCTAATTTCACTAAGTAGGTCATCGGCTGTTCTCCTATCCTACCTTCAAAAATGGGCAACATATCTGCTTGTATCCCCATGTAATTTCCTCTTAAACTTCCATTTTGAATTCCCGTGCCTTCTTGTATTTTCTTCAATGAATCTTCTACCTCTTTTAACTTGGTCGACTGACTTTCTTCTAATGAGTTCACTCTGCTTTTATTATCTTTAATTTCTTCTTGCATCTGGTTACTTTGATTTTGTATGTGCTTTAACTTTCCATCTAACTCTTCTTTATCCTGTACTGACTTAGTTTCCATAATCTTTGTTAAATTTTCTTCTATCTCTTTGCGTTCCTCCTGTCTTTCTTTTCTCACCTCATTCTTGAGTTCCTCCTTATAACTTCCTAATGTTTCACTCATCTTATTAATTTGTGCTTGCAATTCTTGCTTATTCTCGATTTGCACCTTATTAAATTCTTCTCTTAATCCCAATATCGATTCTTCCATCCTTTTTGCCTGTTCTTTTTGCTCCTCAATTGCCTGTTGCAAATCCTTTTTCAACTCTTCCGCATTCTTCACAAAATCCTTCCTCAGCTCTGCTGTATCCTTCTTGCTTATCTCAGCATTTTTCTCAATTTTATCCGCAGTTTTCTGTATTGACTGTAGTAATTCTTTCTTCGACCTGTTTTCCCTTTCCTCAGCTTCCCTATTACTTTGCTGCATCATTCTTTCCATTGACTGTAATGATTGCATTTGCATTTGCTGCATCATTCCCATTATTTGTTTCATCCTGTCATCTTTTGCTGTATGTTCTTCCTGTAACCTTACCTGGTCTCCTTGTACTTCCATTTCTAGCTGTCCTTCTTCACCTTCTACTCCTGCGCTACCCGCCACTACTTCCATCTGTTCTGGTCCTTCTTCTTTTTTCTCTTCTTCCACCTTCTTGCCTTTCCTTGTAACCCTTTTATCTGCCATCTTTCAGTTAAATTGTTTAAATGTACCTATTTTTTATTATAACCCTTTATAATGAATCGTATATCTTTATATTTGATTTACCAATTGAATCCGTTATCCAATACTTTAGTTACTCAAATTAAATGTCCTATTCTGTTACTCTATTTTTGCTCAAAAGAACTTAGTTATGATACCCTTTTACCTTTTTACAATTCTGTTCTTTTATTCGTGATTGTTAATTACAAATTAACCATAAACCTGGTTTATCAGCTATATTCAAATAAACGGGTTTGATTGTATTTTCTAATCTTACGTTTGACTTTTCAATTACCTGACATTGACAAGCTACATCAATTTGCTATGCCCTCTCGTTGCGGCGCCATAAAATTTGCTATGTTATGCTAGCTGATAAATTTATTTAAATTATCGTATTACTATTTTGCCCTTTATTTTTAACTTTCAATTCAAATCCGTATTTTACAATATTATTAATGAAACTCTCTCAGGTAGTTCGCAATATCTAGTAACCCAATGATTGACTTGTCAAATTCTCTTTGTTTAATTGCAAGTTCATTGACTTTCAAAAAAATTTACAACTAACGTCAAATTAATCAAAATTAAGAACGAATATCAAGGTTTTTACAATAAGATCTAATAGGCAATTCTTTCACCAATCTCTTATGTAAGTATGAAATTCAATTATATTTTTATACCTTCTTACTGGTTATAACTTTTTAAATGTTTCATTTAACCTTTTAAAACACAAACCTGATTTAACACTTTGCTTGTTAATACTGCCAAAATCCTTCCAAACTGGATCCTCACTCCGACTGCACTCAAACACCTGCTAGGTCCTTATCCAAACTGCATCACCTTCGATGAATGTAAACTCCCAGCATCACCTTATTGTCATCCACTTCAAAACTTCCACATCCTATACTGGATTCCTGTCGTTGTCCCCTGCTGCTGTCAACTTCAAGTATCCTAGCTCCTGTACTGGATTACTGCAGCTCCGATCCCTCTCTGGTAAGTGTCAGCATAAAACTTGTTCCAAATATGAATTTTTTTCTTTTTTAGATAGTCCTACGTCTTCAATGATACCCACAGGTTTCCCAAAAACAATTCGCTGCACGTACTAACCTCTTGTTTGTGTCTTGTATTCCATTTCCAATGTAGTATCAATAATATCCTCACTGACCAAAGCTTGTCCCTTTATTTCTTGTTTTTTAATATTTTATTTTATGTTTCCAACTCGAAGATTTTGCTTTTTACCCATATAATTTGCACCAACCATAACATTTACAAATTATACAACATTTATTAATGTTTCTTTATTCGAAAATCACACCCATATCAAATTATGTATACATTTTTGAGTTGTTTTTTTAGTAACTAATTAAACAAATTACAAATTATTACTACTAGACACGATTCTTGCTGCCTCCTATCTACATTTTTTTATATAATCAAAACAGATATTTTATTTTAATTATCATAACAGATACATTTTAGTAGTAACCTTGGTATTTATTCCTATTCAGAATTTTCTTATTACAGATTAAGTTTGAGTAATCAATCATTATGCTATTATATGACTAACCAATAATAAGAAAGTTAATTTCATTATACTTTAACATGTATTTAGATCCATTAATTTGCTTATATCTGACTTCCAAATTTATTTGACTAAACTGTTTCTTTAGTATTCATTTTTAAATTATCAAAGAATATAGTGTATCATAACAATATATACCTTATATGATGTATGTATTGAGATCGTTTAACAGTAAATCGTAATAAATAATAACCATCGAAAGTATTCTTATTGATTTTAACATGCTGAAGTATCCACTAAACAGCAATAAAACCCCTAAGTCTTCCCCACGATTTTATTATTGTTGTGTGTAGCGACATCTTTCAAAACCAGATTAGTTTCAGCATCAGACTATAACAATCGTGCTATTCATATATGAAGCAAATAATAAAAAGTGAGGTTAAAATTTAAAAGTTAAACAAATGTAAGTAAAAAACTCATAAAAACACCAAACAGAAATAATTAACCAGTAAACTACATTTTACAAATCTTTACATTGGTTAAAACACAATAATTAAAATTTTCGAGATAAGAAGTGTACGACATCTAGGATGGCATAACTTTTATTGTTTTATATTAAGAAATCTCCACTATAAGCATGACGGATCTCCCTCCTATAAATACGCCACTCATAGTTAAAGAAAAGCTGCCACTCCTCATTTTCGCTGTTTGTTTTCGGATTAACTTGTTTTTCACACACCACCAAAAATGTTTGCCACTGATGGTATTTTATTTAAAGTTGCCGCCGCCAAGCAGAATGTTTGTAGCAACGGTAGTTAAAATGCAATAGATATACATCTAGTTATTAATATGAAAGAGACAGATAGCACGTAAACACTACTTATGAAGTTGACCACTAGATGACAGGATGTAAGACGCGTTGCCTTGCGCGTACTACTTTAGTTCAAAACATTACCTCTTTCGTTACGGCATGTTTACGAACGTACTGGTTCCGATTTCGTTAAGGCTCCCGTAGAGAATATGATTTATAACGAAATTCGTATCCCCTTCCTGTACGAATTCATTCCTAACGAAGATCGTTTAGATAACGAAGTAGGTTAGTGAATAGCACTGTAACGTTGGATTGTTTGTTACGAAGGAAGCACGAGATCCCCGTGTGAAAGGTGACGACGGATTATTCCCCACACTCCACACAGCAAAACAACCTGCCGGAGAAACAAGTGTGAAAAAAGGGCTTACAGTTCTACGCTTCTGCTTGTGGACGACTTGTGAACAGCGATCAGATTGCCGACAACGCGGAATTATAATTTCGAAGTTGTGATCACAGTCACAAGTTACAATTTTGCACTCACGGTAGAATTTCAAAGTGTGATTACAAACTCACAATTTGGCTCATCTCTAATATTCGTATACTAACTGCAGGGCCGCGCCATCCATTAGGGCAGGACAGCCAGTGGCCTTGGGCATTTACAGTACCCCAACATTTAAACTTCTCATATGTAGAATTTACAATTTCATTCTATATTGGACTTATTTAACAACTTAAATATTATTATTATTGCAAAGAGTAGTGGTGAGGTGCAAACGCCTATTAAGCCCCAAATACAGATACAAGTGCGCACATACAGTAAATAACATGTAGTTATATAAATAATATATAGTTACATATGTTTACATACAGATTGCAGCAGGCAACTAGGACCATTGCAAAAGCAAGGAGGATATGCATGTGGCCGCCGGGGTGTTTAACAAACCAACAATCAATGTACGACAGCGGTAGGTCGTTAGGATCATTATAAATACAAGGTATATATTCGATTTTAAATTTTTTTAAATACAATTGCGGCCACATGTAAGGTCTCCTTGCTTTTGCTATGGTCCTAGTTGCCTGCCGCAATCTGTATAGTGCGGTAAATGTAGTAATCTCAAAAATAACACATAATAAAAGAAAAGAAAATACAGTTATTCCACAAGAAAATTAATTTTCGGTAGAAAAAACAGGTAAATGCAAGTAAGATAGGCACAAACACACTATTTCTTTGTTAACTTACCAAAAATTCGGTCCAAACGTTTTTTAAATGCACTAAGAGAGCTTGCAGAAACAGCACTTTCAGGTAAGGCATTCCAATGTTCAAACGATCTGCTTGTGATGAAGTGAAACCGGTGAGACCTTTTGAACTGCTCCTTGCCTAGCTTAAAACGATGACCATGCAGACGACTATCATCGTTGAGCTGGATCATGGGTGACGTACATGGAAAAAGGTTATGTGTAAAATGAAAAATTTGAATTATCCTCTGATTCTTCTTTTGCCAGTCCTTCTTCGCACGGTAAGTTCCAAAGACTAAGAGGTCAGCGAGTGGCTGCTCTTTGCATTTTTTTTAACAGCTGTATATCTTTAACTAGCCAAGGAGACCATACAGGTGATGAAAACTCCAATATCGTAGTAAGTGGTATATAGCAGCTAACTGAGATGGATTCGTAAAATGCTTTTTGAAAAAGATAGAGTTTGGATCTAGCTTTTTAACTATGCCGGTGATATGGTCAGACCAAGTTAAAGTGAATGTTACAGTAACTCCTAGATCTAGTTGGATATCAGTATCGTCAACCTTAGAATTTTCTATGAAGTAAGGAAGAGGAGGATTCATTTTACCTACGTGTAGCACCAAATATTTGTCACTGTTTAGAGACAGTAACCAGTCAGAGCTCCAATCGTTGACAATGTTTAGATCACGTTGAAGATCTAAGTGTGATGTAGTATTCCCAAAGATTTTTGTATTGTCGGCATATATAGCTGTTTCGCTTTGAAGTAAGCCAGGAAAATCTGCTACATAAATAAGAAATAAAATTGGTCCTAAGACAGATCCTTGTGGTACTCCACTAGTTGCTCGTAAAGAGTTAGATAAACCACTTCCAATTCTAATATGGCACGTTCTGTTTGTAATAAAGTCGAAATCTTTGCTGTAATCGAGGTATATCACAGCCTCACCCTATCCAAGCAGGTCGTCCACAAAATAACTGAATTTAAGAGGTTAGAGATCACGGATCGTCCTGGTACAAAGCCATGTTTAGAACCCGAAATAATATTATGAAGAAGCAGGAATTCGATGACGTAGTTTACAACAATGCGTTGCATTGTTTTGCATAAAATACATTCAAACTAATTGGACGGTAGTTTCTAGGATCACATTTATCTCTTTTTCAAAATTGGAGTCACCCTTGCTTATTTGTTGTGATAGAGACGGAAGTTCACTACTTTCAAATGATTTTTGGAAGATAAGACGCAGTGGATACGATAAAGCTGCAGCACATTGTTTGAACACTTTCGCAGTGACACTATCAAGGAGGCGAGGAATCGCTGGATAGGTTTTCCAAATATTTTTGGATTTCATCTTGATTAAACACAATTTCGGATAACTAGTTTGGGTTCCTATTTCCAACACACATTGGTAGTAGACCGTCTGGTTCTGCCGTGTACACCGTGCTAAAGAAATGAGCGAAAATATTAGCTCCTTCATCATTATTACTGCAAAGATTACCGTTCCGAATTATAGGAATAGACACTTTAGATGCGGTGTGTCGTCTAACATATGAGTATAATGCTGTAACAAACCGCAATAAAATGAGTATAAGTGTCTAAAAATTCATTGCATTTAGAATAATTTTAAATGTAACTCAAGTTGACATAAAAATTGCAAGCATCAGAAGGCGATAAGTTACACATTCGGGAAGTAACCAACCAAACAGTTCTTTCTTAGGCAACAACTGCAATGTTGCAGATTACAGACCGTTTTTATGAGAACCGCGCAATTGCAAAAATCGTAACAGATTCTTACACGCGTCCCTTGAAACAGAGAAATGATTATCACACAAAACGTTTAATGATGAAGTATACTTCGGGATTAACCGAATCACATTTTTCAAAATTACTTGGAAGGACAAGTAATCAAGGGAGGGCAGTAAGGCGGTAGCCCGGAATTGAGTCGTAACTGCGGCTGTCCCCGTTTGCCTCACGATTGTTATTATTATTATAATGTTCCTCCATCTTTCGAATTCAAAATCAAGTCAGGGCAGGGCACAAGGAAACATTTTGTCCGAATACAGTTCTAACAGAAGATGAGGAATTACGGTTAGTTGATCGGATAAAAAAAGATGGGACAAAGAGGTTTTCCCAGGAACCTAGAAAACCTTTTAGATAGCGTTCAAAGGTTTTTGAAGGATAATTCAAGATAAAAACCCGTTCAAAGATAACATACCAGGAAACGGTTGGTTTCAGGCTTTCTTAAAACGCCACTCAGATTAAGTAGCAGAACAAGTGAAGGAGTGTCTTCGTCCAGCAGTTGCATGTCAGAAAAAGACAAACGAAACTGGTTTTTCGGCATAAGCGAATATATTAAAGAAAAGAATTAAGAAGATAATTTAAAGGATCCTTAAAAAATGTACAATGGTGGCGAGTCGGGTTTTCAAATATGTTCATCTACTGGAAAAGTGTATGCCGAAAATGAGCAAAAAATGTATATCACATAGAACATAGCTGTTCTAAAGAAAACATAACAGTTATGTTTAGTTTTGCAGCAGATGGTAAAAAGTGCTGTCCAATGGTTGTGTTCCCTCAAAAACGAATACCAGAAATGCTCGCCAGATCAGTAAATGCTTCCTGGGGTATCGGACGCAGTGCAAGAGGCTGGATGACTACGGCATGCTTCTATGAATACATAGCAAATGTATTTCATCTATTTCTCGTTGCAAATAATGTTCAATTTCCAGTATTATTATAAATGTAGATGGACATAAATCACATATAACTTACCAGTTGAGTATTTTACGTAATCATCTGCAAATTGAACCGTTGGCATTATATTCGAATGCAACAAGGATTCTCCAGCCAGCGGATGTTTCGGCTTTCAGGCCTATTAAAGTAAAGTATTATAAAAAATTATTGTCATCTAGTATGACTCAGAGCCAGTAGATATAGAGAGTACCGCCATTCTTTGATCCGTGAAAATGCCGCCATCGCCGCCATTTTTGTTCCCATCAGCAATGACTGAGTTATGTCTAAATTTTTACTTGAAATTGGCAAGACTGTAAGTCTATGTCAAATTCGAGGTTATCAGGTTATGTTTTCCATCAGTTTGTGTCAAATAACAAACAAAACCTAACCTACTAACCTCGAATTTGACATAGACTTTCAGTCTTGCCAATTTTAATTAAAATTTCGGATTGCCAATAAATGTGACGTTGACGGAATTGTGTTACAAAACCTCAAAGTGACGCATATGACAAAAGAACAAACATGGCGGACGTGGCGGTACTCTCTATATCTACTGGCTCTGGTATGACTATGGAATACTTCCTAATTTATGAATGAAACTACATTTATACTTATATGTCAAACTTGACATTTGATTTTTAAATGAGTAATTTTTGCATTCATAAATTAGTAAGTATTACATCGTCATACTAGATGAAAATAATTTTTGATCATACTATAGATTGGAAAAGAGAAGTTAGAAAGTGATATAAATCTCATCCAGGTGATGTGATTACAAAAACAACATTTGCCCAATTGTGGAGAATGCTATTGAAATCATACAACCAGAAATATTGCAAAATGGCTTTAGAGCTTGCGGTTTATACCCGTACAATCTTAGCGCAACTAATTATTCTAACTCCCTAGGTAATAGCAAGTTAATGAAGGCACTGCTATTTCGACTGAATACAAAGTTATGGATTGCGTTACATTCACCACCATCGTTGGAGCATAAACAATTAAAAAATGTAGAGCTCTTCATAATATTGTAAGAACAATCCCTCAGCACAAAATGTACCAGGAAGAAATAAATGTTTTAGAGAAACCTCAAGTTGAATCCCCAAATAGAGAAAACGTAAACCATGATGTAGTTGAACAGGAATCAAATAAAGCTGATCAAAATATTCAAAACAACTCAAGAATACATATAATAGCAAACGTTGTTGTAAACAGCTTCCTTCAGATGACGAAAACAATTTATCAAATGGTAGAAGTCGGAATTTAATTACTCGATTACTTGAACAAAACCATATTCTCAGAAACTTTCGTGAAGTCGCCATTTATTGGAGACTACCTTACTTTGCCGGAACCCCCAAAACGCAAAGCTAAGAGAAATATTGAGAGACTTCCGTTTGCCATAATTTCAGAGAAGTTCCAATATACATGAGAAGAAAAAGAACTTAGAACTGGAACGAGAGAGAGACAAAAGACGGAGAAAAAAGAAAACGTGAATAAATAATGATAGAAAGAGAAACTACATGCAAAAAGGAAACAGTGGAAATGAAGCCAAATATCACATTTGTGTAAAACTTGCCCGTAAGAAAATCATCAGTTACGAAGATTGTAAATACTTTTTTCATAAAACCTGCATACCAAAATCGCACCGTATTCATATTCCAAATGATGATGACAATGACAACGTTTTATGTCATGATTGTTGCAGAGAAGAGAGCGATGCTGAATCTGATATTGAGATGGATTTGTCAGATATAGAATATGACAGAGACAAAAACCAAACAGAAAATGTAATTGACGACGTGTCTATATTAAATTTGAACAGCAACAACAAAAGTAATGCTGACAACAGCAATCAGCAAAATGATGAAGAAGCTGACACCGACAAATCCAATCACGAAATTGATGACGAAGTTGGCTCCAATGAAGAAACAGATTTATTATACGAATTATATAAAAGTGAAATGAAACTTAGGTAGATTTTATATTTACTACCTAGGTAACTTAGTTTTATATTTTACTTATACCTCGGTAGTAGGTAGGTACTATTAGGTAGCTACTTACAAATAATTTTTTAACACTATCTGTTTTTTGTAATTTACGGTTAATAAACGTATTTTCTGGATGTTTATTGTTAATATACGTACCTACTGGACGATGATTTCAACACCGATTTGTTTATGGATGAAATAAAAAAAAACTAGCAATATGGAACTTGAATTCGAAGGAATACTCGAATAAAATACTACAGAAACGGGCTTGGGAGCAACTAGTTTTGATTTTTTGCAACGGTGATGATACTGAAGAGAAAAAGAAGAATTTAGGTAAGTACAACATTTATTTATTTTCAACTTAAAACTAAAGTATAGAGTACAGTCAAGTGCCCATATTTGGGACAGTTTTTAACTTCAGGCCTAAAAACCAGACACTAAAAATAAAAATTAAATAATGATAAACATGTCACCATACTGGTCTCTATAGTCACTTTAGCCACTATAATCAAGTAGCTCATATCTGCATTAGTTTGTTTTTTTTTAAATTAAGTGTTCTTTGTCCCAAGTTAGGATACGTAGTCCGTAACTTGGGACACAATTTGTTTCAGCTTTTGTACCAAGTTAGAATTCATACTACCTTACTTGGAACACTAAAAACCTAATCTATTTAGAGAATACTACATCATACTGCAATTTTTTTTAAATAAAATTCAAAAACCAATTTTTTATGGTTTTATTAAATTTTTAAGGTACAAGTCAAATCAAAACATGAAAAAAAACAAAAATCAAGACAATCTTGTTTTACAATTCAAAAGTATATCTTTCTCTTGACTCGCAAATAGATTTAACAAGTCGTTTAATTCGATCAGAGGAAACTTTATCACACATGCAATTTTGCATAAAACTGACTTTATAGGAAGAGTTGTCACTGTCCTTCCTCAAAATCTTACCTATAAACTCTTTTTTTGATTGATTTTTTTTGCCGAGGTCATAAGTAAATTCGACAACAACAAAATCATTTTCTTTGTAGGTATTTGGCTGAATGTCACTGGTATGCAGTTTAATACAGGATATTGGTTGAATTTCACTATTATTCTCTTCCTGAACAGAGGTGACTGGCTGAATTTCAGTGCTAATCGGTTCAGACTCAGTGGATTTCATACAGTTGCTGTTGTTCATTCATTGTTGCAATATCTAATTCGTGGGACATTCCGGTATCCTAACTTGAGACAGTGTCCTAAGTTTAGACCCTCGCATTCATTTTTCTATAAAATGATTTAGAAAAAAAACTAATATTTTGAATCAAACCAAATAGTGATTACAATCTTTAGTAAACATAGTCTGCTTATGATGCCAAGAATCGGAAAACTCTTAAAGTGTATCAGACAGTGTGGGCAAATCAAGTTATTCCGGCAATAATATTTATCTGCTTTTAATAACTTATTTAAATTCGTGAAATTCAACCAAAAACCACTTATTAAAGTCTGTACTTCAATCAGTTACACGCTTTAAATGTGCTTAATAACATAGCCTAACTGGCAGAACATTACCAACAAAAGTCAAGATAGCCAACTTAAAAAGATTAAAAATGTCAAAATGTCCCAAATAAGAGTACCGTCCCAAGAATGGGCACTTGACTGTAATTATTGCAAATAGTTATTTAAGCATCAAGGGAAGTAAGTAGCTTTTACCAGTCGAGAACGAGTTTGCCAGCCCGAGCGAGCGAGAGCTGGCAAAGTTCGAGGCTGGTTGTAGATAGTTACTTCCCGAGAATGCTTATAACATTTTTCTCCATGCCCAACAAAAATTTGAATAAAATATCCTATTCAATTTACCACCATCTTTAGGCCCATTACGTTGGGCCATTCTGTTCTGTTACACAACCCGCACCTGCCTTCCCCTGCCGCCGCCTGACGAAAGAAGGGGACCATCGGCGCTCCGCCCCTCTCTAAGTTCTGCCCTGGGGCTCCGCCCCTCTCCAAGGGGGCCCTCGTGGCTCCGCCCCTCTCCAAGGGGGCCGTCGATGCTCCGCCTCTTTCCAAGGGGCCTCTCGGGGCATCGCCACTCCCCAAGGGCGCTCCTGGGGCTTCGCCCATCTCCAAGGGGGCCCTTGGGGCTCCGCCCCTCTCTTAACAAGTTTTTAAATTTCAAATAGATTACGATCAGTTAAGTTCAAACCCGTTCAGATCACTTATAGAACTAAAATTACTGTAATAACACGCAATTCACTTACTTCCCTTGGGGAGTAGGTACTTACTTCCCTAATGTCATCACAACCAGTAAACAAACAGTAAAATCAGCTTACCTGCAATGGATATGTCAAAGTAAGTGTAACTTACTAGATGGGCATGGAGAAAAATAATATTGTTTAGATCATACGATCCTACCAGTCTAGCTTACCCTCATTTACAAAGTAGTCTGTAAATGCAGTTCGAACTTTATCTGAGTCTCGAACTGCGCGCCCAGTGTGCGATCTATTCATATTTGGCAATGGTGCAGCACGAATTGTATCCTCGTATGTGATAACCATCTCTAATTCTGACAAAGTTGTGCAAGACACAAATAGCTTTAACAGTGTTTTCGGCAAAGTCAAGTTTAACGTCTATGGCTCGGTTCAAAATTAAATTTTCCAACATGGCAAAAGCTTCATCTGCCACTATCACGTAATAGTAATTTACGATGCAAGTAACGTTATCAAGTTTTTTACATTACGAGAGAATAGTTTGAATGAACGAGCGACGTTAGGAGCGAGTTCTTTAAAATTCTCAAGTAATGTAGAAAGTAGATAACGTTACGTATATCGTAACACGGTTTATTTTATCCTAAAATACTAATCTTTTTAAAAAATACGAAAAATGGTTATGAATGACACTTACAACAGCGAGTGGTAGTATTACTAGTAAGATAAAAACTCAATACTGTATTGTTGATAGCACTGTCAGGTTATGTTAAATTTGAGATTTTCAGGTTAAGTTTTGCGTCAGTTTGTGTCAACTAACAAACAAAACCTAACCTACTAACATCGAATTTGACATAGACTGATAATACACTTGAGTACTGTCAACATGTGATTATATGCTAATAAAGTATCGTTATGTTATTTTTCTTAACAACACTAGTGCTGTTAAATGCATCTTAACGCAATTCGTTGCTAAGGAGTTATTGCCATAATAACATAATAGGATTAAATAAATTAAATTTACGAACTGTGATTGATATAACAAAATTTATTTCATATGTATACACAGACGGAGTTAAAATTTTAAATACATGTGAAAGGTACAGATTCTAAATTACGACTACTTGCATCCTGCGATGTACTCGAGCAGGTTAGCTAAGCTGCATCAGCAAAGATAGATAACACTTGTGTCCCTCCGGAATACAATGATATGTAATACGCGACTGCATTATCTTATCATAACTAATGTTCTTTCTATCTGGGAACGTAACATAATTCCTCCCATCCTAAGATGAAAAATTGGGGGAAATCACATTTTCCACCTATTTTTCAGGGCAATATTTCTATAGGTTGTAAAGGTTCATTACTGATTTCTGATTTAATTCTTTTGCAGATTTTAGGCAATAAATCGTACTTATATAATACAAATATGGCAAACAATATTAGAGCTAAAGTAATAATTAATGTAAAGTTACTTGCGTGTGCATAAGTATTGTAATTGGTGGTCACAAGTTCACCGGGTAATTTCCTTAATTTTTCCCTAAGCTGTAGTATGTCATCCAGATAAATTTTTTCTAAATGCAATTTTGGAAATTCAATATTATTAACAGTTGGTTGATTAACTGTTTGGTTAATCATTGGTAAGTGAACCATTTCGTATATTGGGTTTGAATTTTAACTGGCTTTTAATATTTTACCATCGATCTGCATTTCACAATTTACAGGTAATTGAACGGTATATGTGCCTAACAATGGTATTTGCCTGTGATCGTGATTACAATTTAGTTTGGTTATCAACTCAGAGGTTGTTACAATAATCCATAAGTCACGATCTCTTTTTTGAACCTTATAATTTTCTAGAGAAAACATTTTGGGTTTACAATTATTAGTTCTTGAAAATAAGAGCAGTTGCGCTTCACATAAGGTGTTTTCGAAGCTCATTCGCTCTGGAATGTTACAAATAAAATCAGTTTTTTTAATTTGCTCGCAACGTTCATTAGTAGAGATATAATTATATTCCGAAAATAATAGGTATGTATTCTGTGGTAATACCGTTTGGTATCGCTGGTCGATTTTCATTGGCAATGGATACAGGTGGTAATAGTCATATTTTCTGTTAGAGGCACTTCTATGATAAATACTAATCTAGTATTTGTTTGATAGGCTTTAAAGGTTACTATTTTCTCGAATAGTAATAAATTTTCTTTGGTTGGTTCGAAAGGTAGTTCCAAATTATTTATTTTATCTTTTATAAACTTCAGGTTTCCTTCTAAGTCCTCTGGGTCCATAATTGACGGGTGAAAAGTTTCCAATTTGGAAAAAGTAACAGCTTCTTCCAGGGTGTTAGTTATGTGCAATATTAAATTTGAAATTGCAGGAATATTGTGTGCATGTTGATTAATGAGTACATTTCAGCTTTGTGTATTGTATTCTCCTTTACTTGGGATTCATTTTGTAGAATGCGCGACTTCAATAAATATTGATTGGTTTGCAAAACGTTTATGGATTTGTTGACTTTATCTAAAATTTGTTCTGTGAACGATATTTCTTTAACGAGTGTTTGTTTTTGGCGTTCTTGCTCCTTTCGAAGTTCTTCGATAGATTTTTCATATTTTTGTCCATCTGTAGCATTTAAATTTACAGTTATAAGTTTAACTAAGCTTCCTAAACCGTCGATTGCTCCTCTCTTCTGTCAATTGGGAAATAGTCGACGTATTTTCCTATTTACTTCAACTAATGTAGCACTTATAAGCGAATAATAATTGGTAAATTCCTTAGCATAAGCGGGTCCATTAACATGTTTCTTAAATATAGTATCTACTTCTAAAATATTTTGTTTTAGTAAGTCGTATTCGTTGATTATCGGACTGCAATGAAATTCTTGATTAATGTCCATTTATCCATGGTATTCTTGGCATTTCCTAGTCTGTGAGGAAATAGTCCTGGGTTGTCGATAATTTCCGTTATTTCTGTGCGTTCGATGTTGATGACGTATTGAGTGCAGAGGCACCTGAAACAATTGGATGGTTTAGGGCATCTGCACGTCTTTTCTTTTCTTTGTTATTTTGATGGTTGACTAGGGTTACTATGTTCCTATCTGTAATTTCCTTTATTACATAGGGTCCTTCATATTTATTGGCTGATTTGTTTCGTTGGTCGGTTTTTATTAAAACTTCGTGTCCTACTTTGTAGTTGTGTGCTCTGATGTTTTGATTTTGTTTATTAATTAGATTTTCCTTGTTCTTATGCATGGTTTCTTTTAGTGATTTGTACAAAGAAGTCAATTTAGTCTTATGAGTGGTTACGTATTCTTCGAAAAATTTACTGTTCAATTGGAGATCAAACGGGTCTCTAGTTGCAGTATGTCCATAAATCAGTTCGAGGGGTGTGAATTTCGTAGCAGAGTGAATCGTGTTGTTGTATCCGATGATTGCGTACGTTATTATTTGTTTGGGGGTTTCCTTATTACTTGTACTTTTAATTATTCTATAATTTTCAATCAATGTCGAGTGGATTCTTTCAATTATCGAGTTAGATTTTGGGTTTTTTGGTGTAGTAATATGGATTTGAATTTTGTGAAGTTCCAAAATATCTTTAACCACTTCATTAATAAGTTCTGAACCTCCGTCCATTGTGATCAATGTTGGCGAACCATGTTGGGATATGAAATTTATCAGATTTTCAGCTACTTCGATTCCGTTTTTTGAGGTTAGATGATAAGCTTGACAAAATCTTGAAAATGAATCGATGATTGTTAGAAATAAATTCCTTTCGATTTGAAATGTGTCGGTATGCAAATGCTCAAATCATCTATTCGGTGTTTCGGTGACATTCAAGGGTGTCTTTGTGGGGTGACGTTCATATTTTGCTTTTCGACATGTTATGCATTTGTTGATAAAATCGGTAACGTCTTGGTCAAGTTTTTCCCAATAGCATTTTCTTTCTATTGCCGTACAGGTTGCAAAGATTCCACGGTGGTTTGTTTTTCCTTCGTGTTGGTTAGCAATTATTTCTAGTCGGTCTTCTTCGTTTATTACGTGTAAAACTCTTTTAGTACATTTATAAAGTGATATGCGACTTTGCGTAAAATGTATTGTAATGATTTCGTATGCTAAGTTATAAACTTCTTCATTCGGGAACGAACAGTAATACGTTTTATTCGGTAAACAATAATTTTAAAAAAATTGTAGTATGCTGTGTTTTAGGTCTTGATCTCCTAGATGAGCTGTAATTATGGAATTTTTATTGGATTGTTATTATAATTTGATTTTTCTTATAATCTAAAGCATCTTCGCATATCGGGATGCTGGGTGCTGAATCGTCTTGTGAATGAACAGTTGGTGTTAAATCTTCGTTAAATCTGTCAGGTACATTCTCGATTAGTTTTTCAAGGCTTCGAATCGGATCTTCGGGTAAATGTTCGTTCATAGGGCTAGTTATAGGGTCAAGTGGAATTACATCTGGTGTTAATGCTCGCATTGTTGGTGGTTGTAAGATCGGTTCTGGTGTTTGTAAATCATTTTGTTTCCGACTTATTTCGTCAAGTAGTTGGTCTAATTCTGAGTGTATTTCGACTTGCATAGATTGCGTATCAATCGGATTAATTTTTATTCTAGATAATGCGTCTTCGTATTGGATTTTCCTTTTTTTGTAAATCACATCGTAGTCGAATTCTTCTAGCCATAATCTCCATATTGATAATTTTGAGTTTGGCTTCTTCAAGGAATGCAACCATTGCAGAGGTTTATCATCCGTTACTATTTTAAATTTTCTTCCGTATAAGTATGGTCTAAAATACTTTGTAGCCCATACGATAGCCAAAAGTTCTTTTTCAATGGTGCTATATCTTTCTTCTGATTCATCGAGAGTTCTCGATGCATAAGCGATAGGTAGATCCTTTCCTATTGGTCCTTGAGATAGGATAGCTCCTACAGCAACAATTGATGCATCTGTTGTCAAAATAAATTCTCTCGAGAAATCGGGGTACTGAAGGATTGGTTTGTTCATAAGTAAGTTTTTGCATTTTAGAAAAGCTTCTTTAAATCCGTTGGAGTGAATGACCTGCGCGCCTTTCTTTAAGCACTTTGTCATAGGCTTTGTAATTTTCGCAAAGTCCTTTATTAATTTTCGGTAGTAGCCTAGTAGTCCTAAAAATCCTTTATTTCATACTGATGTCAAAAATGACGTTTTTCGGATTATTTATGGTACAAAAAATGGAACATTAAAATCCTAGTACTTTAAAGTAAAATTTTAAAGTTCAAGTACTTTAAAACTTATTTATTGTACAAAAAAATGGAACATTATAGTCCTAGTACTTTAAAGTAAAATATTAAAGTTCAAGTACTTTAAAATTATACGTCAGTTGTTGACATGAAATTTGAAATGATTTACAACTTTTTATTTAAAATTCATTAAACTTGCAGTATGAAATAAACCGTTGTATTAACCACGAACGAAAAGTGTTTTTAAAGGTCCTCGCAAGTAATTCCGTCCTCGGCTGACGCCTTGGACGTAAACAATTTTCTCGTCTTTAAAATGTCACTTTTCGTTTTAGATAAATAAACTACTATTAATTTCTTTTGGTGTTTTTTGAATTGGATAGTTCTTTATTGCTGTAATTTTATCGGGATTGGGTCGAACTCCTTCTGGTGTTATTACGTGTCCTAGATATTGCACTTCTTTCTTTAAAAATGTCGATTTGTTTATTTACTTCGTCACGATGTACTTGGGGATATCGCTAGTTTTTGGAGTACACAGGTGTTTTGTCAGAAGTTTTAATTACGTATTTAATTTGGTTGTTAAAACTAAGTGGAATGTCTTTACAAAAGAATACACCTCGAAAATCTTCGCATAATGTTCTAATAAGTGTTGCTTCTTCGTCGTTGAGGTGTTCTAGCAGTAATTGTTGTAAATTTTTAAGTTGGATTTGTTTGAGATTTTTGTTTACTGTTTCGGGTTGGTAATGTAAGGTATCTGGCTTCGGATTTTCTGCGACCATTTCGCTGTGTAGTGGTTGGGTCATAATAAACGTTTTTTCTTCGTCACTGCTATTAATAATAGTGGTTATTGCTTGATAATTATTTACATTAACGTAGGATGCTGGTATCTCTACATTATCCCTAATTTTTTGCTGTTCGATTATTCCTTGCTTGATGTTTTTCGTAAATGGAATCTTAATTACCTTTTCAGTTCTTGCTTCGATTGTAATATGGTAGTTCAGATCTGGGTTCCTGTTTTCGATAGAATATAATGGAATTTGGGCTTTTTCGGTTTTTAAAGTGTTGTTTGTGAAATCGATTCTGGCTTTTAATTTCTTTAATAAATCGGTTCCTATAAGACCGTCAAATTTAGGGTCGAAATCGAATAGGTGAAATTTGTGAACTATGTTTATCTTAAAGATGGCTGGTAACTGAATTACAGCAACTTCATTATGTGTTGACGGCTGATGTATCGTTTGTATTTGAAAAATTTGGGGTTCAATTAATTCTGGAAAATATTTCTGAGCTATTTCTGGTTTAACTAGCGTCCTAGAAGCTCCAGTATCTATGAGAAAATTCGCTTTTATCCGTGGGATGTATATGCATGGTAGGTGTGATGATGGTTGATTATTGATTTGTATTAATTCGGGCTTGTTGGTAATTTTGTTCAGGTGGTGGCTGTTTTCGTAAAATCCTGTTCTTCATACTCATACTGCTCATTTTCTAAGTCTTCAAATTCTTGCTGTAGATATTGATCTGTTTCAAATGGTGTATCGATGATGTCTTCTGGATCCTCTTGGTAGTGGAGTTCCTCGGATATAAAATTTCGGGGTTGATTTGACTGTTGAATAAATTGTCTTGGTTGAGTAAAACGCTGGGTGTTTGACGAATTAAATCGTTGAGGCAAATTAGTCGTTTTTCTCGTAGCTCCTGATGATGTGTCCATTGGCGTGGGACGTGGTTGAGCACGAATTTATGGTGCAAATACATTTCTTGCTTGTGTACTTGGTTGCGTTTGTTGAAAACGGGTTGGCCATTGTTGTCCAGTAAAATTTGTTTGTTTTGAATTATTCTGGAACGTTAGAAGTTGCATTCGTGGTTGTTGATTCCCAAATGATTGATATGTAGGGTAACGATTGTAAAAGTTGAGGTTGTTCATGCCAGCAGTCATTCGTAGTCCTGGTGGTAGTTTTTTCTGAGTAAATGTGGAAGAATGAAGTCCTTTTCGATGCTCGGTTTCATGTCTTCTGGAATATTGCACATTTTCCTCTTCGATTACATATTTAATTGCGTCTTCTAATGTGGCTGGCCGGTTCCTTGAGTCCACTAAGAAAAGCTTTTAATGTTAATTCATCATACTGTAATTGTTTGACTGCACGTGTGCCCTGATTTGATTCATTAAGTTGAATATTCGAATATAGAAAGCTTCTTGTTTGTTGGCAAACTTCGAAATATTCTTGGACCGTTTCATGGTTTTGTCGTAAAAGCATCAAGTCTCGCAAAAGTGAGCTCTTTGATCTTTGATCGGCAAATGATCTTCTTAAAATGTTTCTTAATTCATCCCAGGTGGGGATTTCTCGTCCGCTGGTTACTAAAGGTGCTCTTCCAGTTAATTTTGTCCGTAAGGCAGAAATAATTAAGGAATTTAGGAAGGCGTTTGCATTCCCACGGTAGTGTGCGATTATTACCTCGGCAGATCTAATATATTCGGATAATTTGTGTGGAGTACCATCAAATTCCGGAACTATTCTTAAATATTCTAAGTGGAAAGCTTGTCCTGCTGGTACTGATGGTCCTCCTTGTGCCATGTTTGGTTGATTGGCTTCTACTTGTTATTCTTCGGGTGCTATCTCTAGTAATAACTTTTCGAATAAAGCTACTAGATCGTCGTTACCTTGTAGCATAAGGATTTGTTTATGTTTTATTTTTAATTTGGTTTAAATAGCGGGGCAAATGGTTTTTATTTGTTTTAGAGTTCCTTCCTAGTGTAACGTTTTTAACAGACCATTGCAGTTATGGCGTGTATAAAAACTTACGAAGGCTAATACTAAGTTTATTATTAAGGTTTAATTATTTCGTTTTAATTGTTGCGTTTTATTTAATAACAAGCTTAAAACTAAATTGTTTTTATGCTGCAACAAATTTTGTTAGCGACTTACAGTAGTAGCGCTGTAATTTTCATTCTTCGGTCTCCTCGATGGAGTGTTTACCTCGAAAGCAAGCATCAGCGATGCTGTCCTAGCTTGGGGTTGTGGCGATTCTTGTCCACTTCTGGTGAAGGTCGACACTGTTTGGTTTCCCACGGAGATGTGTCCTGGTACAGCTACTGGTGCCGCTTCTGCTGTAGTTTCGTCAATAGAATGATATTCTTAGCGTGACCCTTTGGCGATGCTTGTCCTCCAGGCTCCGTTCCCAATACTGTTTCTTGCGACGACGTTGGTTGTTTGGTTCTGGCTAGAGTATTAAAATACACGTTTTTCGGCGATTTTTGTCCAAAAACTGCCAAAATATCCGTCACGACTGCGCCAATTAAATTTACGAACTGTGATTCATTAAGTTGAATATTCGAATATAGAAAGCTTCTTGTTTGTTGGCAAACTTCGAAATATTCTTGGACCGTTTCATGGTTTTGTCGTAAAAGCATCAAAATATTTCATATCAATACACAGACGGAGTTACAATTTTAAAATACAAGTGAAAGGTACAGATTCTAAATTACAACTACTTGCATCCTGCGATGTACTCGAGCAGGTTAGCTAAGCTGCATCAGAAAAGATAAGATAACACTTGTGTCCCTCGGGAATGCAATGATATGTACTACGCGAGAGTTACATTGTAGCTAGACAATGGCCCCTTGTGTAAACTGCAAGCTTGCAACCATGAACGATAATAGCTCCTTTGTGTGAACTGCAAGTCTGCAAACCTTGAACGCACGTGGCTTCCTGTCTCACGCTCCCTTTTAGAGATAACGCTTATCTTAGCTGATTAGACATAGTATATATACAAGTAGTTTGCATCTTTTAATTAAGCTCCAGTTAGTTACTAAGTTCCAGTTAGTTCATAGCTAGATGTAAGGTATTGTCTGGCAGCTAATCTGTGTGCTTAAAAATGATGATACATGATATATTATACTTATTAAATTTGTAGCAATGATGGTCGATTCCTTTACCTCATACTTAATTCCAATATAAGAGAAGTACTGGTAGCTAACAACTAACACTTTGTATTTATGCTTGCAACTAGCGAGTCCTCAGTTCAAATCCTTGGATAGCAGGACTTTTCATAGTGAGATCGACACTAAGTCAGGTGCCCGTTCGAAGTAGGAATACCAATTAACGACGTTCTCCTCTGGTGTATAAATGGAGTAAAAAGAACACACACAAGCCAGACAATAAATTTGAATTTGTAGTGTAACTGAACATAGAGGATCATGATGCAAGTAACATGATTGCCTCCTTCAGGCTTCTGTATACTATGAATAATCCTTCACACCACAATGATGTTAACAAACAACTTATCTCAACATATATTTTGTGAACATCACATTAGCAATAGCGGCTGCTCAGAGGTAAGAGTCTCTGGTTCTAGGGCAGAGTATGTGGATTCGATCCCCACTTAAGGAAACCAGCATAAAAATCTTGTGCCAACTTCACTGCAATTCCTCAATACAACTTTGGCCACCACGGGGGCTTAATGGGTAATCCTCCGGCAAACGAACAAGCATCACACTGCTTTCAGCAGACTAGGTGATAAAACAACTTCTCTAGATGACAAAAATTTACTATATTCCAACTTTTAAGCTTTTGATGATTTTGTATTGGTGCTAATCTGGCACTTGTAAAATATTCCTACAATGGCGATTGTAATACCTTCTAGGCTAAAGTATATTGATATAAGTTTTATCTATGTAAAGATAGCCAATATTTTTGTAATTATACTGATTTTATTCCTTAAATATTATATGATAAAATGTTAGTATGTATTCACCTGCTGGTTCGAAGCTTTTGAGATGAATGATAATGACATTATAATTACTTTTCTCATATATTTTCGGCTGTAATTTACCATGTGGAAGATATTTGTAGCATTGGTGATACATTCTTGCACCTCTTGTCTATATTAATATGTATAAAGTAAAATTAGTTATGAATAAAAACTAACACTGCCAATTTAATTTAATTTAATCCAAAGCATCTGTACACTATGAGACGATACAATTCTCATGAACGATAACTATATTGCAAGTAGTTTCTATTCCAGCTTTGGTATTGCTGCTAAGCTGACATTTATAAGATATTACTATAATTTTATATTGGTGTAAAGCTGATATTTGTAACATATTAATACAATTGTGGTTCTATTGTACTGTATTGTAGTGGTGTAGTGATGAGGGTTGGTTGGATGCCATACAGCTCTGCAGCCTCTTAGTTTATTATACTGCTTATCATTACACTTATTCAGTGAAAAGGTGTGCAGTTTTTATTAGGTTTTATAGCCTTTTCACCAAGTGTTCTCTTGTTAAGAGTTTCTCAAGGGTTGTCTCCCTCCAGGAATGTATGTCTCCATCGGGTAAGAGCTTCACAGTTGAAAATGATATGAGAGGCTGTTTCGTCCTCCTCATTACAAAGTCTGCAAATAGGTTCTTCACTGAGAATTCCCATTGTGTGCATCTGTGCATGTTTTCGAAGATTACAGTGACCGGTTATCAGCCCCGTCACTGCCTAATTTGATGTCTGCTTAGTCGCAGTAAGTCATCTGTCAGTTTTTTAGATGGTTTCCTTAGCATCGCTTTACTATGTCTTAGTTCTTCCACACAGTTCCAGTAGTTTTGATGTCGTATCTGTATCCATCTGGTTAGCAGCTGTGGACTGTTGTTTTGGTGACTTCAAATACTGGTTCAGGGCCAGTGAATAGTGTTTTTGATCCCTTTTTTGCAAGAGAATCTGCTGTTTCAATACCTTGTATATCCTTATGCCCCGACACCCACGTTAGGGATATCCCCTATTGTAGTTATCGAGTGTTAAAAGATTTTGAAGGCAGTCCCAGACCAATCATAAGTTAATCCGGTGGCTAGCTAGGGCTTTTATAGCCGCCTGGCTATCTGTTAAGACAAAAATGTCTCTACCTCCATAATTTCTTGCTATATTCTCCTGCAGACATATGTCTATTGCATGAATTTCTGCTTGGAATACGGTGGCATACTGCCCAAGATATGCATATGCATTGAACTGGGGATATTCCCCATATATTCCTGCTTTTGGACCCATCTGTGTTCAAGTTTGCTAACCTGACCATGACTTTGTACTAGCCCTTCATTCCAGTTAAGTTGGATGTTAAAAGGTTTATGGTAGTTTTGCCTGGTTGGCATTGTGTCACTGCTCATTTCTAGTAATGGGTTTGTGACAATGTTATCCTGGTGTGACCAAGAACGGTACTTGTTTGCCAGTTTCCATTGTATTTCAGCCTATACGGCGCCATCCTTGCCTCTGCCGTAACTATGATGTCTAGAGGAGGCAGGCTTAGTAAGGTTTCCAAGACTGCGGTTGGGTTGCTTCTCATCACACCAGTGATACATAGACAGGCAAGCCTTGAGTTTAGATCGCCCCAGTTTGGCTTGACTTTGTTTCAGTTTGGGCCACCATACTAACGAGCCATAGGCAACCATGGGTCTCACCACGTCAGTGTACAACCAGTGTATCATGCTTCGTTTTAATCCCTAGGTTTTACCCAGTGCTCGCTTGGTTGCCATAAGAGTTGTCCTTTATTTACAATTTTATTAATATGTGAATTCCAGGTTAGCTTGCATCTAGGATAATGCCTAAATATTTAACCTCCTTACACAATTACAACTGTTCGTTAAATAGATTTGGGAGCTTTAGCCCGTCCAATTTCCTCCTTCTTGTAATGGAATTAGTGCGGTTTTTTGAGGATTTACGCAAGTTTTCCTTGGCACACTATTTTTCCACAATGCCTAGAGCGTTTTGCATGAGCTCTAAGAGTGTGTTGTCAAAGTTCCCCGAGATGAGTATCACCACATCATCTGCATACCCCTGGGTGTAATAGCTATGCCTATTTAGTTCATATAGGAGCTCATCCACCACCAGGTTCCACAATAGGGGTGATAAGGGTACGTTTACTCTGCAGCCTCGCTGCTGACACATGGATGATCGCCCTAGGAACCCCGCTGGTGGCATATAGCTGTGATGCTCACCGGGACCATTTACCCTGCAGCTGCTCATATATGTGTCATGCTGGCATGAGAGGACTAGTGGTGCTCGGTTATTGGTTGTTGATGCCTTTGCTTTAAGCAAGCATGTTTTCCTCGTCATCTTACAGTGATAGCGATTCATTTTTGACAAAAATGTGGTTTGCAACGTCGTTCCATAATTTATCCAATTTTAATCTGTTGTGGTGTTCTGAATGCCGTTGATCCCAAATAGCTTTGCGTTCGAAAACAGCTGATACCTATAAGTGTCTGCTTGAAATCCTTACTCATACTTATATAAACACCACCTTGCTTATTAACACCGCACAATTTGTAATACAACGAGAGTGGAATAAGTATTGCAGTTGACAGCGAGTGGGGCGAGGAGCTTTGAAGGAACCAATCACAGTGCAAGTTTAGGGATGCCAAGCGATGATCCAGGGTCATACTGTACAAGCTACAAAAATAAGTAAATATTTTATTCCATAATTATTAAAATGCTCTATATTGTGATTTACCGCTTTTTAATGTTATTTCTACTGCTGCACAATAAAAGACTTGGCAACACTGTTTTGATGTTTGTAATAAACAGTTGACGAGGCGGTCTTCCAGGTGGCTGGTCATCGAGTTGTGTCTACTGCCACACTTTGCATAATTCATACAAACTACGTTTTCAAATCTCTTTAGATTAACTCTCCTTTTTAAAATTTTTTAGGATAAAAACCTAAATTTTTAGTTTTTTAGATTATAGTAGTTATTTAATACATTTTTAGAGTTAGTATGTAAAATATAGGAAAATTCCCTCCAAAAGCGGAATTATTTAAAAAAATCCCCTTTTCCCACATTCCTTAAAAATTCCCACGAAAAAGGGAATATCCCTCCCATATACCAACAACCCGTGCCCCAGTGGTAGCTACGGCCCTGGAGTGTAGCTTCTTCTCTCATAGAACAATATTGAACGTAAGCGTGGAATTGTTTTTTTCTTACCTGAATCGTAGTAGTCTCATCGAAGAAAAATCAAATGGGGTCTTAGAACAGTAGTAGTAAGACGGCACCGCTAATTGGATTAAGTGTTCAATTAAATTAATCGATGCTCGATTAAATTAATCGGATGATTGACAGGTGCTCCAATTAAACCGCGAATTGACTTAATTAATTTTCGCGGTTTGATCTAATTAATCACATATGAAGTTTGATATGTAATTTACATATGTGCTACTGATTAAATTACGCGCGGCCATTTTAATTTGCTTCTGGAATTACGCGGAGGTGCGCATGAATGGATTAACGAGATTTCCATTGTCCCTACCTACTATAGGAAATTTGTCTGAGTAGACAGAGTAGAAATAAAAAACACAAACACTTTGTAATAAACAAATATATTGTTCTTATTTCGTGTAATACTTAATAACTAGCAGTCCAGTGAGACAAATGTCTCATTTAATCAAACAAAAAAGACCGTCCCGGACGGACCAGCGTCCCGGACGGACGGAAATCACGTGATTTCTCGAAAACCGGAAGTGCCACGTGACTGAAATTCGGTTCCTGACCTGACATGGCCATTCCAAACATATAACTTTCATAACTTTTTGCTCTATCTCTTACGGTTTGGCTGCTGAAACAGCGTCCCAGACTGACGGAAATCACGTGATTTCTCGAAAACCGGAAGTGTCACGTGACTGAAATTCGGTTCCTGACCTGACATGGCCATTCCAAACATATAACTTTCATAACTTTTTTCTCTATCTCTTACGGTTTGGCTGCTGAAACAGCGTCCCGGACAAAACAGCGTCCCAGACAGACACGTCTATTAGATAAAGGATATAAAAATAAATGTACAGATGAATGTCTTATTTTCTCGGGATAAAATTAAACATAAAATAATCACGTGTCTCACCCCGACTTTTATTTAATAAAAATCAATGTAAATGTCAGGGTTTTAGCTGTGTATCCTCGTATTGAGTGTCTGAGGACTTAGCTGCTGTGTTAACTGTATGGAGCCACCTTGCATTGTCATACGCATCGAAATCATAACAGGTAAAATAAAGCATTGGGTTTTGGCGTGGATAGCCATCGACATGATATGTTAATAATTTTCAAACTACGCGACTCTAACTAGGATAATTTTAGCAAGGTTTGAATAAAAACATACAATTTCGTTACACGTAAAATGTTTCAATGTAGTCCACCAAGGCCAGCACCCCTTCGGGTAACTCATCCCAAACCAATGTTGGCGAAACACTTCGTACTTCCTCTTCCAAAGAGGATGAGCGATTAACCTCGTCAGCAGGATCTGAATCTAAAAAATTCCGCGAATTCAGATGGTTGGAAAAATATGCAGAATCCGTCAGGTCTTCGTCAAGGTGAGGTGTGTACCAAGAATATGGGACATCGGGTCTTTCTACACCTTCGAGTTCATATTCTGGCTGCTGAACCAGTGGATGAGATGTAACGTTGTTTGGCGAAATTGATGCCGGAATATGGGGCGCATCATCAATGGAAGCACCCTGCAACCCTGGAGATAACGTATGCGTCGACAGATCAGGGGGCCCCAATAGCGAGGCGTTGGGTTGATTCCCCATATCTGAATCGTGGCTGCTGTTAAAAAAACTACAGATGGTTGATACACTTGGTGGTTTAAGATTCAGCGTGTCGTCATCACCGTAATACTGGCCTCGGGCATTCGGTGTTACCATAACCGTAGATGCGGGAGTGGTGAGATCAATTACTGTATCACAATAGTTAAACTCGTAACATTGAGATCGAGCGTCTGACACATGCATATTTTAAAAGGGCTTGATGCTTGCTGAACCACAATATTTGCAACAACTGTAAATCATTTGCAAGCAAGTTAAAATATATATATAACCCCAGGGTAAGATTTCGGCCCCACGCAAAATCGCCTTTGCAATAGTGGAGGTGTAGAAAAGCAGCTTGACGGTTATTTCTTGTAAACGACACCACCTGGTTTAAAATTTCAACCACGCTATTTTAAACAATAAGTTTATCAACGTCTTTAATAAAATAAAACTTATTAAAATAATTTAAAAACTTTTTATTTATTTATTGTACAATTCTTATTTTAGTAGGTAACGGACAGCCGTCAATGTTGTTACGCCGTTTGCAGGAATTAACTACAAACGGCGCAACATCGTTCTGGGGCGGGTATTCCCGAAGGATGATGTTGATGGCTTCCACACTAGGGGCGAAATCCCAATCGCACTCGTCCAAGTAATCTGTTATAAACGCTCCTATATTGCTGGGGCTGTACCTATAGGTACCATAAATACGGCCATCGTCTCTCCGTGCGTAGATTGTAGGCTTATCGAGTCTGCCCAATTATTGACTGTAGTCAATTCCCTTAGCAAGGCTTCAGGCCTGTCGAAAAAGTAAAAAAAAACATACATAAAATATAGTTTCAAACACGCAATTTGTTGTTGTGAGTACAAAAGATAAAATGCTGATATACTTACAAATTTTCAGTCCAAAAACCTTCCTGATTCATTTTGAAGTAATTATTTACTACCTTAAGGTTGGATATTTATCAATGAAAGGAGTCCGGAAGTGTGAGACATCTTTTCGACGAGGGGCCTTAATGCTACGCTAATGGCCTGCAATTAACTCAAACATTTTTCGCACACTGATAGTCCATTCGGTTCCCACCCTTGGAAATAACTTTTTCAAAATTGGCATTTCGGCTTATTTAAAATAGCTTTTTTAATATCGGCTGCAGATAAAACAATTCTGGTAAAATGTATCGCACAATTTATATGAATTTGCGTCACCTTGTATGTGTAAAATTTACAAAATTGACATAAGGTCACTTGAAATTATACATAAAACGCCATTTTTATTCAATGCGCAATAAAATTTTAATAAAAAACTGCAACGTTGATTGATTTTTTGAAATTTTACGCTTTGTATCTGTAAATTAACTTCAAATACTAATATTTTAGCTTTTAGATTTTGTAATTATTGCAGATTCCTGAAAAACAAAGGCAGAGTAGAAACAAAAAACACAAACACTTTGTAATAAACAAATATATTGTTCGTATTTCGTATAATACTTAATAATATAAAAATAAAATGTACAGCTGGGTGTCTTATTTTCTAAAAATCCCCTAACCAATCTGGAGCTCAGCCGTTTGCTCTGGAAAATTAACATGAACATTTTAACAAAACAGCGACTTCTTTCGGAATAAACTGTTTCTTCTCACCACGGAACCCTATTTTATAAGAGTAAACGTCTGAAATTGTGTCATTATATCGCTCAAAAGTGTATTTTAGTTTAAAAAATTCCAGTATAAATGCAAACGGACGAAAATAAAAACACAAATTAGTTTGTAATTAAACATATTTTTATTACACACGAATAGAAAAATACAGTTTACTAACTAAACAATTTAGCGACTCCAGTATAAATGCAAACGAACGAAAATAAAAACGCAATTGGCCACAAAGTAACATAATTTTGAATAAAAAAAAAACAGCAATTTCTGCAGCAATAAACACATACAAGGAAACTTTCATGAGTGTGTGATGTAATTTAAAATAAACACATACAAAGAAAGAGACCCTCGATTTTACGGTATTGGCATAAGAAATAAAGTATTGTCTATTTATTTTAAAAGCGAAGTCATTTTTTGTATAATTTATGTGACATGCTGTCGATGTTTGTAAAAATTTAAGGGCGATGGTATCTAATTGCGTGATTTTTGTTCAAAATGAGTTAATTTATGGTCATCACATACATATTTTTGAAAAATGTTACAGCCTGCCCCCTCAAACCTGTACAGCCCTGTATTGCTATTAAGGCTGCACGGTAAATCGATGTTTGACTTGTGTAATTATGCTGGCAGAATATTTTTTTAGCAGAGTTTCAATATATGAGCGGTATGCGTATGTATTGTACCTCATTTTTATCGGTTAATGATTCAGCATCTTGTTTAACAATTTTTGCAGTCATGTATAACATGATCTGACTTAAAACGACATAACCGCACATGAGGCCCTTTTTCATACTTAATAAACCATTTGAATAATTCAGCCCCTTTTATTTTAATTCTAGCAAAATAATTTGAATATAACGTTTTCCACCTGATTGGCTTATATGTCAATGAAATGTATCACAAATCATGTGCCGCGTAATTTAATCGGAAGCTGATGTAGATAGATAGCCACGACCTGTTGGGGCAAAGGTATATCGCCAAAGAATTAATTCCGTTCGATACATAGTCCTTGTAATGATTTAAATATTTGATGCAGTAATTATAAAGCTCAAGTGTGAAATAAAAAATGAAATTTTGCTTCTAGATTCAGTCATCGCTGCCCTTCAAAAACCTACACATTTCTCACGCTATGAACAATAGCGTCTTGACGTCAGATTGTGGGAAGCATGCTAGTCGCATCTCGGGCAATCTTCACAAAAAATTTTAAACCGATCCGAGGCCATATTCATTAAAACTACGTTACCCGCTCATGGTTCGCTTTCCGTGACGAATTGCAGCTACATGCTTTGACAAGCGTTTTTACACCAGCAGCGGTTAAAATTAAAAAGCAGTTGAATAATTCAACTCGTTTATTTTCAATTCTATTATAAAAAAAGCCTATTTGCAGATTCATAAAATAATCGAACGTTAAAAAGGCTATTTGCTCACTAGGTCATTGAGTGCTTTTTCACTTAAATAATTACACGAATAGAGTTAGAAATTTTCGTCGACCATAAATCTGCCGTTCCATTTCAACGTTTAAATTTGATGTTATAATGAGCTTTGACGGGGAAGGTCTGGGTTACACATTACACTATTTGTCCCTTTCTCACGCAAAAATAATGTAAGGGGACTTCGAAAAATCTGAAAATTTTAAAATTCAAATATTAGCGCGAAAATCGAAAATGACCGCTGCGTAATTTAAACAGAAGCTAATGCGTAATGACCTTTGAATAAAGTAATGCAGTGGTTTCGCTATATAAAATAAAGTAACCAGCCTGTTTTCTATGCACGTAGTTAATTGTTAAGGACCAAATTTTAAAGTCGAAGCCCGCAAAAAACTGCAACGTGAGTACAGATTGCAGAGAATGACACACACTCGCCGGCTAAATAGAAAGTCTGCCGGGGCGATAACGCCTTTTGTAATTACGCATAGGTAGCAAACGGGATGGAAAAGAGAAAGCTGTAGAAAATCAATGGGACCTGAGTGAGATAGCGTCACTCATATTATAAAATTAAAAGAATTAATTACAGCAAAACTAGTTACAAAGTCAATTTTTAAAAATGATTAACAAGTTTCTAAGGCCCTAGACGGCACAAATTCCGTTCTTATATTTTATATATTCGAAAAAATAATTTGTTTTGAATATGGAAATGTAACGACCGAACAGCGAAGGGGCATACTGTTCAAACCTTTAAAATCCAAGCGCCTCTGTGGCTCTGGGGAAAGGGTCTAAGGCTGATGGCCAGAAAACTAGGGTTCAAATCCCGCTGGGGCCCGACGCGAATAGCTTTTTTAAATTAAATAAAGCGAGAAAACCAAGATGGCCGCCAACCCCGGGAAGTTCAAATTCAAAAATTGAACTTCAGACAAATTTCCTATAGTAGGTAGGGACAATGGAAATCTCGTTAATCCGTTCATGCGCACCTCCGCGTAATTCCAGAAGCAAATTAAAAATGGCCGGCGCGCGTAATTTAATCAGTAGCACATATGTAAATTACATATCAAACTTCATATGTGATTAATTAGATCAAAACCGCGAAAATTAATTAGGTCAATTCGCGGTTTAATTGGAGCACCTGTCAATCATCCGATTAATTTAATCGAGCATCGATTTAATTTAATTTAACACTTAATCCAATTAGCGGTGCCGTCTTACTACTAACAGTTTTCAATTAGGCAATCCGTCAAATGTGGAACATTACGTTTCCAGCAGCATCTCGTTGAAATGTACTCTGATTTCCCAGATTTAAACGAAGGTTTTGCATTTCTTACATGGGTAGTAGATTTGGCATGATTGCGAATCTAACATATTCCACGCCCAGAGATTTTGAAACTTTTGCTGCAGTACTTACAGAACGCCGAAAATATACTAGCGAGTCTGCTGTTAACCAATCTCGTGTTTCTTCATTATTTTCCCAATCTCGATTACACTTTGTTTGTCTATCTGGCCCCATTAGTCAGCGACTATGGTAGCCCTTTAAAATAAACACAATATTCAGTGATTCCACAGTGTACCGTGAAGTACCTTGGAGAGAAGACGTCACTTACTGCTATACATTTTGAATCGACGAAGGAGACAACAAAAAAGACAAATTCAACGAAGGTTTTGGATCCACACATTATTGCAAATAATGTATGTGGAGGGTGCATTTTACATGCTCTTCAACAAGTTACTGCAACATGAGGAAACATTTTTCAATTACTTCCGAATGAGTCTAGCCACATTCGACTTTCAGGTAGATCGTTATGGGAGTATATTCGAAAAGAATATATTGTAATGGAATTAAGTGTGCCTCCCAAGGAAATGATAGCAATTACATTGAGGTGAGCGAAATTATTTATTTATTTATTCCATAATACAATAGGAAATGGGAAAAATGCAGAATCCGGGGCCAATTCCCCTGCTATTGTTAATATTAATTATTATTAACCACGATTCTCTAGTAACCATAACTAAATTTACAAGGGAAGCTAATAAAAAAGAGGGGAATGTGCCCCGGATTCTGAATTTTAGCCTAAGAAATTATAATAATAAACAAAGAACAGCAAGAGAAGCATATTACAACTTCTGATATTAATTTTGTTGAAACGAATGTAGGTTCTGCGTTCCCACATTGGGTAGGTTGGTTGGATAGGACGTATTCGGAGGAACGGACAAGTCCATTAGACTTGTTGCGCGACTGGAACCCTGCCCTGTTTGCTTTAATGTTTTTTTTTTAAATTTAGTGTTTTTTGTGTGGTAACTATTTTGTAAGTAGGAGACCACCTGATTAGGGGCCAACTTTGGATTTTGTGATGACTAATGGGTTGCAAGGATGGGCGCAAATGAGACCTTAATTACTGTTGATACTGTTCTCTGGCGCAAATGGGCTGAAAATGGCGGTGGGGGCAAATGAGTCGGGCGCAAGTAGACACCAAATAGACAAGGATAATATTATCCTACACAAAAAGGGCTCATAGTGTTTCAATTGCTAGTAAGCTAAGATGCATGAGAATTAGAAAAAGAGGCTGATTAGACCCTGCACCCTGGCGGCAAGTAAGCCAGAGACGCCCCTGGTATAATCTACATGGCGGTATGAAAATGTAGCGCCTTCAAGTACTGTTTGTACTGATTGTTTAAACAGCTGATTTCTTCTGCATCTTGGGTATAATGTTAAAAATCTGTAGGTACCTTAATTTTCCCATTTTAAACCATCTGTCAACTAAATTTAACAGTTGTTCTCAACTATCATCACACTAGCGAACACCAATGGGATCTAATTCAGTATAAGGGTGATTTTCACTACTTTTAACGTTTCAAACTGAAATCTTTAAAAAGGTTATTGCGCTTTACATAATCTGTAATATTTTATTGGTACACTGATACTTCTAGAATATCAGTGCTGAAAAATGCTTACTGTAGTGGCAATTGGAAATTACAATTTTATTAGGACAAAATAGGATTTCGCTCATGTCCGTCACACTCTTTCGACATTTTTTAGCAATTGATAGTTCTGAATTGATGAGCATGACAAGGTATAAATTTGTTAAATATACTTACTGTCATTAAAATTTAAAGCTGTATGTACTATGAGCTCCGTAAATATTAAAGAAACGCCCTCCAAACTGACGTTTTTTAGTTTTAGTAACTTTTATAAAATATAATATAATAAAATATTTTATATCGTCCATGTTATTCAACTACTAAAATTGGTCGCAACATACCGATGTGATATGTTACGATCATGAAAAGGGTATGTGAGAGCCATGTCCTTCCTATTTTATCTGTGTGGTTACCTACGTTAACAAATTATTACCAAAGAAGGAGAAACTATCATTAATAAATTCTGTAAATAATGGTAATTATAATAGATATATAAATAAGTATTATGCAGTAATTTCTGCTTGCACTCAACATTTTCACACTTGAAAAGACTACTGGTGGCTTTTATTGGCGAATACAATTTACAAAAAATCCCATTTTTAATTGGAGTGTACAAATAGATCTGCCTAAGTATCCTTGTTCTCAAGGTACTCAAACAACACGTCAATACGTCATGGATAGGATGAGCTAAAATTCACCGAAAATCACTCATATACTAGTTTGTATACAACTAAAGTCAATTTCCAATCGATTGTTTTCTTAATAATATTCTACAAATAATATACATGGCCGTTTTGTCATGTTTGATAGATACAACTTCCATTATAACAACATTTTCAGTCGTTAGAATTGAGACAATATTTAGTCGTATAAAATCTTGTTAGCAACACAAGTGATCCTATCATTTATAGGCCAACTAGGTACATAGTGAAAGGTCCATATGAAATATGATTTAAATATTTGGTATAAGTCGTTAACTTACCATTGCGTTAGCAATTTCTTCGTTTGCGCTATAGGAAGTAGCCTCTTCAACATGGTGATTCTAAAACAAAATACATATCTGATTAACTGGCCCGATACCTTGTAACACTATTATGTGAACACACATTTCCAACATGATTATACAAAATTGCATTAATGTTATTTTGAGAAAAAAGATCTTCACAACAGTTTCTTACAACAATATTTTTCTGTGAGTAGCTTACCACAGTGCCAGCAACGTCTGAAGTTTCCGTTTCATTCTTTTTGTTTTAAAAGAACATATTTTGTTAACTATTTTGTAAATCGATTGTATGTATGTAGAATGTCCGATTTTCGGGGCTCACCATCAGGATTTCGCTCATTTAAAGAGATATGAGAATGTTACGATTTAAAATTATTTTATCTATTCCTTCCGTATTCCCCTAAGTTTCTGTGCAAACATAAAAAATATAATCGCTGTGACTGTCATATATCTGGGTATTGCTCGAGATATATTTGGGCAGCACACTATTTAATTTGAACAGTAGTACATTTCTAACATGTCTACCTTTTCTTTTGCATCTTTCAGTTGTACTTTTAATACTAAACGTCGGTGTAAATGAAAACAAATTTTGTTTTATTTCCGCAATCGCATTTTTCTGTTAAGATGGATATTACACTTTCAATAAGACAACTTCGTCATAACTGGGGTTTTTCGGTTCCGGGTACCTGGACTCGGACCCTCCGAATCCAGTTAGGAGTACCCGGTCCCGATAACGGTCTAAGACTCGGTGAGACCCAGCCAACGTGATATGAACTCATACACTAAATTACACACAAGGCAAGAATTAAGTCGCCATTCGTGTAATTTAGTAAACGAAATTGAAAACAACTTCCGCCTCGCCGGGCGCTTTCTTTTAAGAACAAAGTAAACACAGAGCTCAGCAGCACGCCCTCCCATTAAAACAATAAAAATCAGCACAAAAATAAAAGATAAACTAGACCGTTGAAATAAATACCGTGCCGACAAACGGACCGTTAGCAAACTGCCCAAGAGTACCCTAATAAAAAACACCGGCCCATCTGCAGGCATAGCAAACTCTCGGATACCGGCCGAACAAAGGAAAGTGCGAAATTAACAAACCCCGCCATTACAGGCGCACACAAAGACATCCAACAAAAGGATTAAGTCACTCGCTAATTAACTGACTTAACGCGAAGGCTCCGACAAAACAAACAATTACTGGAAGAAAGGCGCTTATCTCGGGCAGGTAAGCCCGCCTTACGTTAAGCCAGTTTAGGGAAATCGTGAACTATAAAACAAGCAGGCAGCCGCGAACAAAATCGCTTATTTTATAAACAGAATGAATCGAATTGGGTGTCGTTCAAATCAGGAGTAGAAAAGCAATCCACAGGGGAAAGAGCAAAAAAACTTCGCCGCAGAACAGCTCACCCGCGAGCACCGCGGAAAGAGTAATTAAACAACTAACGAGCCGCCGCGCAAAACAATACAGCACTTATTCCTGAAGGGAAACTACCCGAGTTTGATGTCATTCGAAAGAAATTGCTCGGCAATAAAATGATCAGATTAAAAAAAAAGATCGCGGATCAGAAATGCAAACATTACGGCACAATTAATTGCCAATCCTCCTTTGCTTGTATAATACGTAGCCTTGTCCGTTTCGTCCACTTTCCAGGTGTTCTGCATGATCGGTAGCATCGGAAATGCTGGATTCCGTGGCATCTTTTTCAAATATCTTCAGCAAGAATTGTAATTGGTCAGTATAGAGATACTTTTTTGTTTGCTTATCTCCACTCTTCTTCTTAAGAGATAGTGAAAATGCATCTTGCAGATGTTTCAACTTGTCTTGGATGGATTTACGTGCAAGTTAATATTTTCTCTTTAAGCACAACCTTTATGACGAATACAATTTACTAAATTAAGCATATGCAATTTCTTTGCAGATATCTCGTTAGCGGCAATTCCTTCACAGATTTGCATTATGCCTACAGATTAGGGATTTCCACCGCAGTTGGAATTGTACGCACCGTCTAACAACAGTTGTGGCAGAATTTGGTGTGGCAAGTCTTCCCATGCCGATTGGTTATTGTTATGTATGTAGGCCGTGGATTTGTATGATTCAAAAACGTACGCCCCGATTATACTTACATACACTTCTCCAATAAATTAACGCACTACCAAAAAGTAGTCAAACGTTTAAAGTTATTATGGTCGAAACATGTTATGAGATAAAATTGTGGTTTCTCTTGCAGTAGCTAAGATAAAACAGTAAATCAAAAATAAAATGTATAAAAAAATAAGCCTATAGTTTGCTTTGAATTATAACTTGATATTGTAACTGTTGAACCCCACAGGGTGTTATAACTTTTATGGAGAAAAACACGTTATAATTGTTACACCCGGTATTTATAAAACAATAAGTTTCTATGCGAATAGAGTAGTACACTAACTTTCTGAAAGAGACAACTTGTCATTCAAAAAAAATCGTCCAAATTGGGTACGTGGTTTCGACAAAAATTAACTTTAAACGTTTAGCTATTTTTTGGTGGTGCGTTAATTTATTGGAGAAAGGTATTTAGATAACACCGATGATAGTTAATTACAATCATTACATATTTGCATATCCGCAACTTTGCATGGCCGCCCCGGACAAGGAGAGCGAGTTAAGTGCGCTACTTGCTACTTCCCTATGGTAGGTAATTTGAATCTCACACAACACCCTCTATTCTCGCAATTTCAACAATAGTTGAAAACGTACATTTTAACAATATAAATAATAACTTAATAAGTAATGTATTAAATCATGTTAGTACTAATAAATTTTAATCCATCTGAAAGTCTTGACATTTCTTTGGTAATCCTGTTGCCCTGCGCTGACGTGCATGTCTTCTTTCTTCCTTTATCTCTAACTTGTCATTAGTGCTTTGGCTAACGGCACTTGCCTCCCCTTTGAGGACCTTCGTCAGGGTGGTTGCCACTGCCTTGATGAACCTTGGGTTCATTTTTATATGCATCAGCCTCACTCCTTCCTTCCTCTAAAGCAGGCGTGGCATATTGGCTTCCAAACTCGGTTTTGTCATCGGATTTCTGATTGTCGGTCTGAGCTTTAGATGGTAGGTAGTATGGTAATTCGTAATTCTGTTTGGTCCCTTTTAAGGTTTTCCGTCGATACTCTAATAATTTGATTGATATGTCTCCTCCAGAGCATGCCATCATTCAACTTAATTAAATAGTGTAATTTACCTATGCGTTTTTGGAAAATCCCTAGTTTCCATTTACCTATCCGCATGAAATTTCTCACTTGTACTTTGTCTCCGGCTTCTAATTCGCGCATGTTTTTTGCTTTATTAACGTCAGTGCGATCTACAGCTTCTAACTCAGATCTGAATAAGTCTAACCTCGTTCTAACGTCCCTTCCGAACATGAGTTCTGCTGGTGCTGTCAACGTATTGCAATGCGGGGTAATAGGATATTGAAATAACAGTTTTTGAAAATCGGTATGTAAATCGTTTGGTGTCGTTTGTAATTTTATTAAATCTTGTTTCAATGTTTGAACAAACCTTTCCGCTTGCCCGTTTGTTGCGCCATCGTTCTTAACCTAATACCGTAAGTTTAAAAAATTGCTGAAACCGAAATGACATGAACTGTGCACCATTACCTATCCGTAATTATCCGTTGTGGTAATCCGAACGTACTGAAAATCTCGCGGCATGTTTTTATCGTTGTTTCTGCTGTAATATTATTTATAAAATACCGGAAATTTTGATAATGCGACAACCAACACGAAAAATTGTTTCCCCATAAAGGGTTCGCGAAATCGATATGTACTCTCTCGAACAGTCGTCGTCGGTTCCGGTAAATGTGTCTCTACTCGGATTATTGCGTACCTGTTGACATGTTGTACAATAATTGGATACTAACTTCTCGATATCGCGGTTTATTCCTGGCCACCAACAATAGCCTCGAGCTAACGCTTTGGTCTTAACAATACCGAAATGTCCGTCATGCAATTCGCATAAAAGTTGTTCCCGTAACTGCCTCGAAATGATTACCCTATGGCTTCTTATGAGTATATCGTCTCTTACCTGTAATTCATTTTGGTTTATATTAAACCGTTCTGCCGCTTTCAATTCTTTTACCGATTGTAATTTACGCAATACTATGTGGTACTCTTTGTATTTTTCTGTTTCATTTCTACGGTTATCGCGCGTAACTGGCTTCGTATCTACTGTCTGAATTTGAAAAATATCCACTACGTCATAACTGTGGTTAATTGCCTTTTCTGGCAATCGCGATAAACACTTCGCGTTACCGTGTAACTAATTATTATAGTATTTTTATTAGGGCTGGGCCGATACCTCGATTCAGATACCGATACTTCCGATACCCTAATTCGATACTCGATGCCCGATACTGTATCTGATTTTCAGATACTTTGCAGTTTTCTTTTAAATTTCAGGTTTTTAGTTTGGAAGATTGAAAATTAACAATCTAGTTTCTTCAGGTACAAGTTTTTATGTTATTACTTAAAATAAAACATTTCTATACATTATTAATTATTATGTTTATTTCACTTTAGTGTTTATTATATACCAATTATTTTTCAAAAAAATTAGTTGTACGTGTTTACTAGACAAGCTAGTTCGAATAGCTTTTACAACATGCCCAGCCTCTGAAAAAAAATTTTCAGAAATTTCTGAACCTGCTGGGATGCACAGAACGATTCTTGTCATCATTTTCAATTTTGAAAAACGCATTTCCTCCTTCCAATAAATTAAAGTATTCATGTCAATTGCTAGTTGGTTCAGATAAATAGACCTCTAGTTCTTTAGCAAACTGATTACAGTGATTATACAACGGAGAGCTGTTAACTATCTTGTTCAAAAGTTGGTTGGTACCCTATATATAAGGAAAACACAATATAGTAAATTAATCAAAATCAATACAATGCCCGCACCAGCAGCCGACGCTATCACGAGCATAATACGTAATAAGTAGCCTGTTAAAACTTTTAACACTTTGGCGGACACCCTGTTTACGCGATAGTTGCCAGAAAGTCACACTGATATCTTGCGCGGTTTTTAGGTTAGGAAAACGCCGCTTGCACTCAAATTTGTTATTTTTTCTCTATTTTCAACTAAGATAATAAAATAGAGGACGTGTCACGACGTCGTGTCCTGTCAGGACTCTCGTGGTGGTCTACATGGACACTGGACGTCTATAGCCGTCGTCGGTGTTTTTGAGGTGTCGACGTACATCAGCACTGAAAAACTACTCCAGTCTTCATTATTTTGCTGGATAATTATAAATAGATGCTCTACCCTCAAAATACGCATGCAATTGATAGGATCTACAACAATAAAATGCTTCTGAACAATGTTGATAGAGTATATATTTGGAAAAATAATATAAAATGCAAGCTAGAGCAAGTTGTTTCTGTAAAACCAAAATTAATTCTAAAAATATACATAACATATAGTAATCGAATGGTATGGTATATCTATATCTACTTTTATTTGTGCCAGTTTTCAAAGCATGTTCCTGCACATAGCGGGGGCTGACTGGGGCAATCCTTGCATCGGAATCGTGTTTCCTTTCTTACCGCCTTCTTAGTACATTCCCGACATCTTAGAAAATGGTTCTTTTTTTTACTATTTTCAGGGACTGGTATTAGTTATTGAAAATGCGGATTTGTATTATTCATAACTTTCCTTTTTTTTACTTGTGGAAATTTTGAAATATATTGCCTTCCATCTTTTTCATTTTCACTAATGTTTAGCAAGGACCTTATAGGGGTTTCTCTAAACCGAAGAAAATTCTTTTTGCAATCTGGATTGCTTGTCTTATATAAATAAAATGCATTCCATACACTAATGTCCTAAAGGTGAAAGAGGACTTTTTTGTACCAACGTATGGTCTTGCGTGGACATGAGTAATAGCTGATCATTTGATCGCTTTTGTCTATACCTGACATAGTTTCATTGTAACCAGCAAACTCAGCTGGCTTCATTGATTCTTTTCCATATCGATTCGTTACCTTTATTAGTACTGGCTGATAGCCTGTTGTAATGCTAGAACATCTCGCTTATCTCGCCATTTGGACACATACACATCTTCGTTTCTTCTCCAAACATATTCTCCTTTTTTTAGCTTTGTTCCAGTAACTACTTTCGGATTTCCTCGCCTGTTGCGACGCAGTGTGCCTGTTGTATGCGTTTTCTCCTTTAGCAATGTCTTAGATAATTCTACGTTGTTATAAAAATTATCCATATACAGATGATGTCCCTTATTCAGGTATGGTTTCATTAGACGAAGAACGAGAAAATTAATTTTTGAGTTATTGTTGGATTGAACAGGATCCACTGCATCAGATTTGCCCTTGTATATTTCAATATTCAAGATATATCCATCTTGTGTACACAGCTCATAGAATTTGATGCCATATCTGGCTTTCTTATTTTTTGTATTGCCTAAATCTGAGACGTCCTCTGAATAATAACAACGACTCGTCCAGCGATAACGTTTCACCTGGATAAAATACGCGTTGACTGTTACTGACTATTAATTCTACTAGTTTGATGTACCTTTTTTAGTCGATCTTCTTGTAATCCTTTTTCATTCGAACAGCTCAGGCATCTTAATATTTGTTCAAATCTCCTACCCGTCATCTTAGCCAAAAATAGTGGATGATAGTATAGTGGATCATAAGAAAAGAGTTGTCGAATTGTTCGAAATTTTACCTGAGCTGCCAATAAACATAATCCAAAGAACGTCATAAGTTCTTCCAAAGTTATTTCTGGAAATTGGTTGAACCTACTGTGTTTTCGTATTGGCCGGTTCGCGCTAAACAGGTCATATCCATACTTATTAGAACTTTCTAAAATTAACTGGAGTACATTCTTGTCCCATATTTTCCCGAATACCTTCAGTGGGGTGGCATTGGTCAAGTCTTCTTTTACTCCAGGTTGACTATTTTCGAAATATAAATTTACGTTATCTTTTAGTGTTTCAACCCACACATTATTTTCGGTTACTGAAATTAAATAAATTATAGATTTAGCTGATTTATGATTTTTTGAAATGTTTTATATATGTAGGTATATTGTATACCCAACATTATTATCAAGTCCTGGATCTACTTGCTGAGTTGCCTGGGTTAGGTCATTTCCATCCTCACCTATAAAAAAGTACTTACTGACTTTTACAAATTTCTAAAAATATGGTTACCATCACTATCGGCTCCAACAGCCCCGTTAGGTTCAGCAAATGTATATTCAGTTTCAGAATAATTGTCACTGTGCTCAGATGATTCGTCAAATGCTTCATTGGCACTTATTTCATCAGAATCACTGCCGCAAATAAATTTTCTAGAACGTTTCTTGGAATTTTCTGGCGTATAATCTGAGTCCGAGTTCCATTCAGTGCTATAGGGATCGTCTAATGCTATGTCGTCATCGCTTTCCTCAAACCATTGCATTAATTTAGGGGCCTCTCTTAAATCCATTTTGAAATAACACACTTTTCAACGTCGAACAACACGCACCAACAAAGCCAAAGGCGTACTGGGATGCTGAGCTGCATCCTTGCAGTAGGACCAGACGTGATAATTCAAATTTCTATAAATAGCACAGTAGCACCTCACACCCCGCCAAATTTTTACTGAGGTTTCTTGTGGGACACCTTTAAGAGTCTAAGATGGAAATACGACGTGAATACACGTTGGAGTCCCTACAGAGCGATTTTACAAACGACGTGATTGCACGTCCTTGTCCCGTAAAATTTTTCGAACACGACGTCTATAAACGTCGGCCAACGTGTTAAAAGCATTTTTCCGCGTTTCTTTTTGAGTATCTGAAGTTCAGATACTTGTATCTGCATTTTTTAGCATCGGCGTGTATCGGAAATTTGCTAGTATCGGTATCGGCTCAGCCCTAATTTTTATAGCGTATGTCGTAGTTAAATGCCTGTAAGAAAAGTGCATAATGTTGCATGCGCATTGCGCTGTACATAGGCAAGATTTTCTTCGGCGAAAAAATCTACTAATGGCTGATGGTCCGTTAGTAACGTGAATTTATTCATGCACAAATAATGGTGAATTTTTTTACTGCAAAAATAATGCTATATGCTTCACGGTCAATTTGCGCTTACTTGCGTTGTGTTTCGGACAACGTCTGAGATGCATATTGAACTACCCGTTCGTTACCATCTGGATGAACATGCGAGAGCACCGCGCCTACCCCGTATGAGCTGGCGTCCGTTGCAGCTGTAGTTGGTAATTCAGGATCGTAATGCGCTATAAGATAGTTTTACTTTGAAATTGTTCATTCGCTAATTTAAACGATTTTTCGCATTCCTCATTCCATTTGAATTGAACATTTTTACATAGTAGTCTATTTAAAATCGAAAATTATTAAGATTCTTGTATTTTAAAAAATACAGGAAGTATTCAAATTATCATATAATTAGAACAACAATTCTTTGTCAAGAATTTCGAAAAAACAGAAGAAAAGGTCAACTTATTCTATTTTGCTATAAATTGTGCAATTTTGAGATTAAGGATACATATCTTTTATGGAAAACCAGATGTCTGAAGAATTTAACGTGAAAAGAGGGGACCGTCAGGGCTGCATATTGTCTCCATCGTTATTTAACGTCTACTCAGAAATGCTGTTTAGAGAAGCTCTTCACAACATAGAAGATGGTGTTGTTGTCAACGGTGAGCTAATTAACAACTTGAGGTATGCCGACGACACAGTATTGCTTGCAGACAGCGCTGAGGGCCTACAGAGACTGATTGACCAAGTTGTAAGAGCATGCGAACGCTACGGGATGAAACTGAACTGCAAAAACACCCACATTCTAACCATCAGCAAAAATAACATAGCTAACAACAATCAGTTCACAGCTAACGGCAACGTGCTATCAGAGGTAGACCATATTACATACTTGGGTTGTAACTTAAATAAGGACTGGGACCACTCAAAAGAAATCACGGTCCGAATTGAGAAAGCAAGAAGCGCATTCAACAGGATGAGGAGACTATTATGCAACATCAACCTTAACATACATATCAGATTTCGAGCCCTTAGATGTTATATATTCTCACTCCTGCTATATGGCGCCGAGGCCTGGACTTTAACAGAAGCAACAAGCAAGCGCATAGAGGCTTTCGAGTTATGGTGATATCGCCGCATGTTGAGAATTTCATGGACACATCACACATCAAACAACACCGTATTACAACGTCTTGATAAGAGCAAAGTAGTTCTAACAACAGTTAAACGAAGGAAGATGGAATATTTTGGGCATTTTATGAGGAGTGAGAAGTACCGCTTACTCCAACTAATTCTACAGGGTAAGATAGAAGGTCGAAGAGATCCGGGACGACGCCGTATATCATGGCTGCGTAATCTCAGACAGTGGTCTGGACTGACTACTACAACACTGTTCAGAACAGCCGTGAATAAGATTACATGGGCCAGCGTAATAGCCAACATCATCAGAGGATAGGCACTCGAAGAAGAAGAAGAAGATCTTTTATCATTATTTAACATACCCCTGGTCACTTACTCGGTGCACACTCCCATGCTTGATATGCAGCGCCTAGTAAATGAGCTGTATCAAACAGACATCAATTTAGAGTATTTAGACCTTTGTTTACCCTATGCCCTCTTTTCAAAAATCAATCTGGTTTTTCTGGTCTTTTTGGTGTTTCGACTTTTTTTATTTTTGAGTTTTCTGGTACTCGAACTATCTGTTATGTGTATTTAAATGTATTGTATTTTATCTATTCCTATTTGTAATACACAACTATGTGTTTAGTAGCGCAATACATGTTTATTTATTTATATATTTTTTGTAATCTCTGTAGTACGGTGTTTACCTGTAGAGATGTGGAAATAAAATGAAATAAAAAGTACGGCAAGATTTTGATAAATCCACTAAAATAACAACAGTTGGTGCAACTGCTACTATCATTCATGAAATGAGAATGTACATGGAAGATGTTTCTATAAATCGAAAAGAAAATCCACTTGGATGGTGGAAAACATAATAATTGCTCTATCCCAGGCTAAGCAAGTTCTCCAAAAAATACTTAACCTTTTTTGCTACCTCGGTGCCCTCTGAGAGGCCTTTTTTCTAAGGCTGGTACTTTAATATTAGATAAACATAATAGATCAACGGGAAAAATGTCCAAAAATAGTTATTTTCATACTTGTTATGAAAGTCGAAAGTATAAATATCGTGCGCGTGTTGATTAGGCAAACGAGGACGTAGCGTAGCGAAGCCCAAGTGGATCTAAAACACGAGCACAGATTTTCTTCAAAAGCTTGCTGTCGCATCTTTATAGTACACAAAAATTATATATGAAGTTTCAACGCCATGCCTCTCTTCGTTTTTGATATATGCTGTTCACAGACAAACTGACAGACAGACAGCCCAATAAACAAAAACATGTTTTTTGGGTTCAGGGGACTCTAAAACGTGAAGAGCTGAAAACTCAATTTCGAATTTTTGGGGTGAATCCAATACTTCTTTTTTTGTAAAAGTAAGTAAAAATGAGAGCTTGTTGGGAAGCATAGCAACGAATAAAGAAAAAGTGTCTTAATTATTTGACTAATTTTGTGCCGTTACGATATGACTAGTACGATATAATATCGTGCTAGTGTATGAAATTGTCAACTTTCATATGTGGTTGTCTAAAAATATTATTTATCTACTCCTATTAAATTATATTCACATTATAATGACATTTTTGAATAATAACAGTCGTAATTTGCAGTAGTGAATTATGAATTCATAATTCACTGCTTTCAACCAATCATAAAAATCTATTTTCATAATTCCTAATTTGCAGCCAATCAAAAAATTCATTCTTATTATCAAATGCCTTTTGCAGTTGACAGTTGTGACACATGTCTTAATTCGGAAATATGAACACAAAACTCCTATTGTATAGGAGTAGATAGTATTACATTCGCGATTATGGCCATTATTCCCTCAGATGACTTGCGCCACTCGCCTTCCGCTTGTGGCTCAAGTGTCATCTTCGTGAATAATGGCTGTCATAGTCGCTCATATAATAATATACTATGTTACATTGTAACCAAAAATTATTTTTGTTATATGTTACACTGTAAGTATTTCAGTATATGTAAATGAGGTATACGGTATATGCATGAGTTTTTGTTCTTTATAATTTCCAGTCAGTTAAAAATGTTAAAAAATAAATTTTAAAAACTACAATTCCTATTTTTATTGCATAAGTGACAGTATTGTGTGTGTCGGCTTTAGAAGAACAACGACATAACTGTGCATTGTGTCATTGTTGACCTATAATTTTGTTTTGATTACAAGGCGTAAGTGCTCTTTCTGACATTGTTGACCTAAATAAGTGATGTTATTTTGAATTTCTTACAGGGTCTTCTCTGACTAATTTTCAATTAAAAACATCTAAAAATGCTTAGTCGTGGTAAACTATTACTCGAGCTTGCTCGTAATGTATATTTAAATTATAGTGGCTCCAACAATCGAGTTCACCTTCAGCCAAATGCCTCTTCTGCGAATGAAGAGACGCTCAATAGTAGCAATATTCAGTTTCCATCAAATGCTGCGAATGAAGGTATGCCTGATACTGGTCATACGCAATCTCAGCCGGTTGCTTCCTCTGCGATTGAAAAGATGCCTAATACATGTGACACTCAGCCTCAGCCAAATTCTTCTTCTGTAGTTGAACAATTGTCCGCAAATGGTGTTGAAAACTCATATTACATAGTACAGCATAGCAGTGGAACGAAATTGAGTTTAAAAAGAGGTCGTAATTTTGTATCTTACGATGAAATCGACAGCTCGGAGGGGGACGGCGATTTTTCTTCAGGTTCTAGTGATGAATATGTACCTCCAAGAAGCGAAAAATCGCTCAATTCGTCAACTTCATCGGAAGGCGAAGCAACTAAACCTCAATTGTTTCCAGTTGCAGAGCGTTCCGAAACGAATTCTCCTACAGTTATTAAAAAAGGTAAAAAAAGATTACGGCATCCTGAAAATTGGAAAAAAGTGAAAGAAAATTTTTTGAAGAATTCAGGAAAGAGTTATGTATCGAGATCTGGGAAAAGCGTAAATGAGAAAGCTATGGGACCTGCTTGCTCTGATAAGTGCGCGCTTTCCTGTTCAAAAAAGATTACTGAGGACAAAAGAGCAGAAATGTTTCAAAAATACTGGGACTTAGCTTCACTGCAGCGACAGCGTGATTTCCTAAGTTCGCGTATACAACAATTACAACTGAAATATCGTCGTGTATCAGCTGTGAAACCTAGAAAACCAAACTGTGGATTTTATTTACTCATTAAAGGACAAGAAATTCGAGTATGTAAAACTTTTATGATTAATACTTTCGGAATAACAGAACGAACACTGCGTACTGTAATCGCGGCTAAAGCAGAGGGTTGTGGTATTGCCCCTACTGATAAAAGAGGAAGACACGGGAAGCATAAAAACATTGATGCAGAGATATTGAGGTCTGTATGAGAGCACATAAATTCAATAACCAGAATAGAAAGCCATTATGTTCGAAGTAATACCTCCAGAGAATTTATAGATGGTGGGTTATCCATTGCTGAAATGCATAGAAATTATAAAGAACAAAGGTTAGACAAACCTGCAGCTACCTATGACGTTTATGCACGCATCTTCAATACAGAATTTAACATAGGATTTTTCTTACCAAAAAAAGATCAGTGCGATCTGTGTGAAGGCTTCAACAATGCAACAGCTGATGAGAAGGAAACCTTAAAAAGTTATTATTACGAACATCATGAAGAAAAAGATTTAAGTAGAGCTGAGAAATCTTTAGATAAAGAAAAGGCAAAAAAAAAGAAATAGTTTAGCAGTTTACGACTTACAAGCCGTCTTACCAGTGCCAATGGGACAAACATCAGTTTTTTTTATAAATCGAGGCGTAATTGCTATAATTTTACTGTGAGTATTTAATAAAGTGGTGTGTATATTTGAACCTTTGATTTGTTATTGTTTGTTTCAGATATCAGAAATTACACAAGACCGATCTGTATGCTATTTTTGGCATGAAGGTCTAGGAAACAGAGGGGCAATAGAAATCGGATCATGCGTTTATATGTTTCTTCAGGAATTGGCTGAAATGTACCCTGGTAGTGATGTGGTATTTTATTCTGATAATTGTGGAGGCCAGCAAAAAAATAGGTAGATAAGAACTAAAATTGTAATCACATAATTTTTAGCTAATTTTTAATTTCTTTTAAACCACAGATTTATGTTTGGAATGTATGCGTATGCCGTAGAACATTTAAATATAAATTCCATAACTCACAAATATCTCATTCGTGGGCATACCCAGAATGAAAGCGATGCAGTTCACAGTATTATTGAGAAATCATTGAAAAAAGCTAAAAAGTCTGGACCAGTTTACGTGCCTGATCAGTACGTATCTTTAATTAGAAACGCCAAGAAATCTGGAAATCCATTAACTGTAAAAGAACTTACCTATGATGATTTTATAGATTTAAAAGCATTAAACGATGAAATGGCCTTGAACTTCGCAAAAAATGTAAACAGAGTTGAAATTAAAATATCGGAAATAAAAATGTTCCGAGTTGAAAAAGAAAGTGAAGTATTTTGGTATAAAACCAGTTACAAACATACCGACTGGGAACGTGCAGAAATTAAACTCAAGAAGAGACGTTCGGTAGAAACAAAACCAATAAAAGATATAGTGACAAAAAAAGCCTATACTGCAAAATTGCCAATAGCCGACAATAAAAAAGAAGGTTTACAAAGTTTGATGAGGAAGAATCTGATAAAGAAGTTCTACCATAATTTGTATGACTCACTTTTTTAAGTTCTCATTTAATATGGTGTTAAGAGTTATTTGTTCTAATTTTGAAGAATTACAATAAAAGTTTTGGTGTATTTGTTTGTTTATTTATCTATTTAGTAGTTCTTTCAGCCAAATGTGGAAAAGATAATAACCATTAATGTCCCAAAATTTCAGAGCAACAATGACACAATTACAAAATTAGGCCACAAGCTTGGGAAAATGGAAACATGGTTAATACTACTCGAAAGCATTACAAATATACTGATGTTTAACCCTGCTATCATTAACCAGTGATTTTTATATAAGATGTAATTAAAGTTAATCATGAAGCACTATCTTTATTTGCATTTACTAAGAAGTTATACTAACAGCATTTACGTCATTGTGCTGCTAGAACAGCGATATGTATTACTTACTATATTGCTAGCAGGGCCTGGGAACCACCGAAAACATTACGGCGCCGACATAGTCTCACTCTGAGTATTACGCGTCTCGTGTTCATGCCTGAGAATTCAAACTCCGCCTTTAGAAGCGAATTTTAAACTTGACCGTGAGGTTCACTTCCCCACCGCGCGGACGACGCGCTTGCGCACAGCTCACCAAATACATCGAAGAGTTAGTTGTCTGTCTCACTTACGCTGTGACCTCCCCACTCATAGCCGCTAGCAATATAGTAAATATTAAATATATGGTGGGAACGCATTAAAAGCGCTTCACTTGACGTTTAGACACCTTCAGTGCATAATGAAATTGCCGTCTATGTTTTATTGAAAAATAAAGTTAGTTTTTAAAAACGTGTTTTCCTGGACGTAAACCAAAACTTGAGCTCTGAGCTGACGAAGCGCAACGTTGCGAAGGTCGCGAAGCCACTAACATAAAATTTGATAGGTACCTACATCAGACACACGGACACACGAATAGATTGAAAACAAAAGAACGTGAACATACGACCTACTTCACACAACTGTAAACCTTAGCGTACCATTGTCACCGTTGAGTAAGTACTATTTTAACAGAAATTAAGAAATGTGATCATGTAGGTTGCTATCACCTGTTTTTCCATAAAGTTACTTTGAAAACAAAATAAAAGCAAGCCTCTTAACCAGGTTGTTTTAAAACCTCTTTTACGTAAAAATTCAACTCCCAATATTATCGTGTGTATAAGCCGCGACCGCAACGCACAATTCTGAGAAATGTAGAAGTAGCATTTTGTTTTGTTTGTTTATACTAGCTTCGCAGCTCCGTGTGCTTGCCACTCAATCTGAAACCGACGGATACTCTCACTGAACTTTCGGGTACTCGATCCGAACTGGTTGCGAAGCGCGAAGGATTTAGAATAAACGAGTACTCGGTAACGAATACAAAGTAACGGATACTACAACGAAAAGTAACGAATAGTTACAAGTACCGAAAAGTAACTAAAGTTGACATCACTATGCGATACTAACTAGCCTATTCTGTAAGCTTTTCGTTAGCTTTTAACGAATCATTATATCGGAAATTTCGTAAAGTGAGTAAGTTCGTATTCAGTAACCCACACTTCGTAACAAATTCGTAATACCTTCGGTAGGCCGTTCGTTTTGGTCGCTTTGGTCTGTCGTTACGAGTTGAAATGAATTCGTAAAACGTTTACGCTTGCGTAGTTGGTGATTAGTTGACAGCAAAATATCAACACAACCCATAAATCGGACAAACAAACGTATTGCAACGACCTTGCGATCAGACCGATGCAGACGCGTGAACATTGGAGAAGCAACCTTGGAGCTAGCTGCAGACGCGTGACGTCAGCGGCCTTGGTGATTAATACGGCGATGCGTCATGCCTTTGTCGGGAGCTTCGAGTAAGGATCGCGGCGTTTCTGGAACCTTACCCAGCGAATATAAAAACATGGCCGTCTGAATCGAGTTCAGTTCTCATCAAACTCGAAGCGCGTAATATAAATGAACCCGTGTGTATATATATCTAGTGAAATAAATAACAAATAAATATAACCATATAAATCATTACTCTTAAGTCGTGCAATATAAATAAATAAATGTATCGTTGTTAGAAATAGTTCGTTAGTTTAAGTAATTTGTGTTCTGCCTTGATAATTCTTGTGTTTGTAAATAATCGTAATTAATCGTTGTAAGTAATTGTTTAATGCAAGAAGCGTCGTATAATTTTGTAAATAGCCCGAACGTAAAAACGTAACAGTATTTATAAAGTAATAATTTTAATAGAATTTTACGGTAATTTTATACATTTGTTGATGGCTATTGGAGAAGAGGAGCGTGGTAAACAGGGTTATTTTATTGCTGTTGTATTTGGTACACATTATATTTATAAGTATAATTTGTCAGAGATAATCTGTGTCTTCAAAACCATTTTCTAAGAGATCAGAGTGGTCTTTTTAACCTACCTGAGCAAAATTGTATGCAAATGGTTTTTACGAAAAATGTGTGGCTACAAGTTACTTGTTTGGTTTGAGTCGGTCAAGTGTTAGCCGATGTATCAATCTCGTTACAAATGCCACTTATGATCATTTGTTAAATATATGGGTGAAGTTTCCAACCACAGCACAAGAGAAATGGAGAACAAAATTGAGATTTTACGAGAAATATCAATTCAGTGGTGTAATTGATATTGCACACATATAGCCATAGTAGCTCCTCCCGCTGAAGACGAATAGTTTCCAGGGCGAGTATATATAAACTATCAGAGCATTAACGTGCAAGTCATATGCGATGCTGATCTAACATTGCTGGCAGTAAATGCGAGGTATCCAGGATAAGTTGAGAATGCGGCAATATAGCCAACATCCATTATATACCAGCACTTGCGACAGTTTGTTGAAGGTACGTGCGTTATTTATAATTTATTAATATCAATAATTTCTCTTGAAGCAGCAAGTAAAATTATTTGAAATAAACATTTTATGTAAAATTATTTGAAATAAAGATTTTATTTAAAGAAGTTTATATTGTTGCATGTGAAAGATCTTCGTGGTTGTTACGTGACTCAGGCTACCCCTTGCAACCCTGGCGGTTTACATGTATTGTTGGTGCAGAACTTATTATACCACAGGGTCGCTACAATGCAAGATTTATATCAACCGGAAATACAGTGGAAAGATTTATCGGCATTTTGAAAATGAGATTTTGTTATTTGTTGCGCCATCGAACCTTGTATTATGACCCGGTAACTTCTGAAAAAAATATTTATGCTTGCAGTGTATTGTATAATTGGTGTACAAAAAATGTGCCTCTGCCAGATGCGCATGAAGGGGGCGAAGACATTTTTATTGATGTAGTTGGACCACCAATTGCGGAGAGAAAACTAGTTAGATGAAGGACGCTTAATTATAGACAATTTTATTTAAAATTTATAGTAGTGCGATTGCATTTATGTGATACGTATAACTATGTACATAATTTGATTAAAATATAACTACGCTATGAAGCAATAAAACCCCTAAGTCTTCCCCACGATTTTATTATTGTTGTGTGTAGCGACATCTTTCAAAACCAGATTAGTTACAGCATAAGACTATAACAATCGTGCTTATTAATATATGAAGCAAATAATAAAAAGTGAGGTTAAAATTTAAAAGTTAAACAAATGTAAGTAAAAAACTCATTACAACACCAAACAGAAATAATTAACCAGTAAACTACATTTTACAAATCGTTACATTGGTTAAAACAAAATAATTAAAATTTTCGAGATAAGAAATGTACGACATCTAGGATGGCATAACTTTTATTGTTTTATATCAAGAAATCTCCACTATAAGCATGACGGATCTCCCTCCTATAAATACGCCACTCATAGTTAACGAAAAGCTGCCACTCCTCATTTTCGCTGTTTGTTTTTGGATTAACTTGTTTTTCACACACCACCAAAAATGTTTGCCACTGATCGTATTTTATTTAAAGTTGCCGCCGCCAAGCAGAATGTTTGTAGCAACGGTAGTTAAAATGCAATAGATATACATCTAGTTATTAATATGAAAGAGACAGATAGCACGTAAACACTACTTATGAAGTTGACCACTAGATGGCAGGATGTAAGACGCGTTGCCTTGCGCGTACTACTTTAGTTAAAAACATTACCTCTTTCGTTACGGCATGTTTACGAACGTGATTTATAACGAAATTCGTATCCCCTTCCTGTACGAATTCATTCCTAACGAAGATCGTTTAGATAACGAAGTAGGTTAGTGAATAGCACTGTAACGTTGCATTGTTTGTTACGAAGGAAGCACGAGATCCCCGTGTGAAAGGTGACGACCGATTATTCCCCACACTCCACACAGCAAAACAACCTGCCGGCGAAACAACCGTCCGTGTGAAAAAAGGGCTTACAGTTCTACGCTTCTGCTTGTGGACGACTTGTGAACAGCGATCAGATTGCCGACAACGCGGAATTATAATTTCGAAGTTGTGATCACAGTCACAAGTTACAATTTTGCACTCACGGTAGAATTTCAAAGTGTGATTACAAACTCACAATTTGGCTCATCTCTAATATTCGTATACTAACTGCAGGGCCGCGCCATCCATTAGGGCAGGACAGCCAGTGGCCTTGGGCATTTACAATACCCCAACATTTAAACTTCTCATATGTAGAATTTACAATTTCATTCTGTATTGCACTTATTTAACAACTTAAATATTATTATTATTGCAAAGAGTAGTGCTGAGGTGCAAACACCTATTAAGCCCAAAATACAGATACAAATGCGCACATACAGTAAATAACATGTAGTTATATAAATAATATATAGTTACATATGTTTACATACAGATTGCGGCAGGCAACTAGGACCATTGCAAAAGCAAGGAGGATATGCATGTGGCCGTCGGGGTGTTTAACAAACCAACAATCAATGTACGACAGCTGTAGGTCGTTAGGATCATTATAAATACAAGGTATATATTCGATTTTAAAATTTTTTAAATACAATTACGGCCACATGTAAGGTCCCCTTGCTTTTGCTATGGTCCTAGTTGCCTGCCGCAATCTGTATAGTGCGGTAAATGTGGTAATCTCAAAAATAACACATAATAAAAGAAAAGAAAACACAGTTATTCCACAAGAAAATTAATTTTCGGTAGAAAAAACAGGTAAATGCAAGTAAGATAGGCACAAACACACTATTTCTTTGTTAACTTCGCACGGTAAGTTCCAAAGACTAGGAGGTCAGCGAGTGACTGCTCTTTGCACTTTTTTTAACAGCTGTATATCTTTAACTAGCCAAGGAGACCATACAGGTGATGAAAACTCCAATATCGTACGTAAGTGGTATATAGCAGCTAACTGAGATGAATTCGTAAAATACTTTTTGAAAAAGATAGAGTTTGGATCTAGCTTTTTAACTATGCCGGTGATATGGTCAGACCAAGTTAAAGTGAATGTTACAGTAACTCCTAGATCTAGTTGGATATCAGTATCGTCAACCTTAGAATTTTCTATGAAGTAAGGAAGAGGAGGATTCATTTTACCTACGTGTAGCACCAAATATTTGTCAGTGTTTAGAGACAGTAACCAGTCAGAGCTCCAATCGTTGACAATGTTTAGATCACGTTGAAGATCTAAGTGTGATGTAGTATTCCCAAAGATTTTTGTATTGTCGGCATATATAGCTGTTTCGCTTTGAAGTAAGCCAGGAAAATCTGCTACATAAATAAGAAATAAAATTGGTCCTAAGACAGATCCTTGTGGTACTCCGCTAGTTGTTCGTAAAGAGTTAGATAAACCACTTCCAATTCTAATATGGAACGTTCTGTTTGTAATAAAGTCGAAAGCTTTGCTGTAATCGAGGTATATCACAGCCTCACCCTATCCAAGCAGGTCGTCCACAAAATAATTTAAGAGGTTAGAGATCACGGATCGTCCTGGTACAAAGCCATGTTTAGAACCCGAAATAATATTATGAAGAAGCAAGAATTCGATGACGTAACAACAATGCGTTGCGTTGTTTTGCATAAAATACATTCAAACTAATTGGACGGTAGTTTCTAGGATCACATTTATCGCTTTTTCAAAATTGGAGTCACCCTTGCTTATTTGTTGTGATAGAGACGGAAGTTCACTACTTTCAAATGATTTTTGGAAGATAAGACGCAGTGGATACGATAAAGCTGCAGCACATTGTTTGAGCACTTTCGCAGTGACACTATCAAGGAGGCGAGGAATCGCTGGATAGATTTTCCAAATATTTTTGGATTTCATCTTGATTAAACACAATTTCGGATAACTAGTTTGGGTTCCTATTTCCAACACACATTGGTAGTGGACCGTCTGGTTCTGCCGTGTACACCGTGCTAAAGAAATGAGCGAAAATATTAGCTCCTTCATCATTATTACTGTAAAGATTACCACTTGCGTTCCGAATTATAGGAATAGACACTTTAGATGCGGTGTGTCGTCTAACATATGAGTATAATGCTGTAACAAACCGCAATAAAATTAGTATAAGTGTCTAAAAATTCATTGCATTTAGAATAATTTTAAATGTTAACTCAAGTTGACATAAAAATTGCAAGCATCAGAAGGCGATAAGTTAGACATTCGGGAAGTGACCAACCAAACAGTTCTTTCTTAGGCAACAATTGCAATGTTGCAGATTACAGACCGTTTTTATGAGAACCGCGCAATTGCAAAAATAGTAACAGATTCTTACACGCGTTCCTTGAAACAGAGAAATGATTATCACACAAAACGTTTAATGATGAAGTATATTTCGGGATTAACCGAATCACATTTTTCAAAATTACTTGGAAGGACAAGTAATCAAGGGAGGGCAGTAAGGCGGTAGCCCGGACTTGAGTCGTAACTGCGGCCGTCCCCGTTTGCTTCACCATTGTGATTATTATTATAATGTTCCTCCATCTTTCGAATTCAAAATCAAGCCAGGGCAGGGCACAAGGAAACATTTCGTCCGAATACAGTTCTAACAGAAGATGAGGAATTACGTTTAGTTGATCGGATAAAAAAAGATGGGACAAAGAGGTTTTCCCAGGTTTTACCTAGAAAACCTTTTAGATAGCGTTCAAAGGTTTTTGAAGGATCATCCAAGATAAAGACCCGTTCAAAGATAACAGACCAGGAAACGGTTGGTTTCAGGCTTTCTTAAAACGCCACTCAGATTAAGTAGCAGAACAAGTGAAGGAGTGTCTTCGTCCAGCAGTTGCATGTCAGGAAAAGACAAACGAAACTGGTTTTTCGGCATAAGCGAATATATTAAAGAAATGAATCAAGAAGATCCTTTAAAGGATCCTTAAAAAATGTACAATGGTGGCGAGTCGGGTTTTCAAATATGTTCATCTACTGGAAAAGTGTTTGCCGAAAATGAGCAAAAAATGTATATCACATAGAACATAGCTGTTCTAAAGAAAACATAACAGTTATGTTTAGTTTTGCAGCAGATGGGAAAAAGTTCTGTCCAATGATTGTGTTCCCTCAAAAACGAATACCAGAAATGCTCGCCAGATCAGTAAATGCTTCCTGGGGTATCGGACGCAGTGAAAGAGGCTGGATGACTACGGCATGCTTCTATGAATACATAGCAAATGTATTTCATCTATTTCTCGTTGCAAATAATGTTCAATTTCCAGTATTATTATATGTAGATGGACATAAATCACATATAACTTACCAGTTGAGTATTTTACGTAATCATCTGCAAATTGAACCGTTGGCATTATATTCGAATGCAACAAGGATTCTCCAGCCAGCGGATGTTTCGACTTTCAGGCCTATTAAAGTAAAGTATTATAAAAAATTATTGTCATCTAGTATGACTATGGAATACTTCCTAATTTATGAATGCAACTACATTTATACTTATATGTCAAACTTGACATTTGATTTTTAAATGAGTAATTTTTGCATTCATAAATTAGTAAGTATTACATCGTCATACTAGATGAAAATAATTTTTGATCATACTATAGATTGGAAAAGAGAAGTTAGAAAGTGATATAAATCTCATCCAGGTGATGTGATTACAAAAACAACATTTGCCCAATTGTGGAGAATGCTATTGAAATCATACAACCAGAAATATTGCAAAATGGCTTTAGAGCTTGCGGTTTATACCCGTACAATCCTAGCGCAACTGATTATTCTAACTCCCTAGGTAATAGCAAGTTAATGAAGGCACTGCTATTTCGACTGAATACAAAGTTATGGATTGTGTTACATTCACCACCATCGTTGGAGCATAAACAATTAAAAAATGTAGAGCTCTTCATAATATTGTAAGAACAATCCCTCAGCACAAAATGTACCAGGAAGAAATAAATGTTTTAGAGAAACCTCAAGTTGAATCCCCAAATAGAGAAAACGTAAACCATGATGTAGTTGAACAGGAATCAAATAAAGTTGATCAAAATATTCAAAACAACTCAAGAATACATATAATAGCAAACGTTGTTGTAAACAGCTTCCTTCAGATGACGAAAACAATTTATCAAATGGTAGAAGTCGGAATTTAATTACTCGATTACTTGAACAAAACCATATTCTCAGAAACTTTCGTGAAGTCGCCATTTATTGGAGATTACCTTACTTTGCCGGAACCCCCAAAACGCAAAGCTAAGAGAAATATTGAGAGACTTCCGTTTGCCATAATTTCAGAGAAGTTTCAATATACATGAGAAGAAAAAGAACTTAGAACTGAAACGAGAGAGAGACAAAAGACGGAGAAAAAAGAAAACGTGAATAAGTAATGATAGAAAGAGAAACTACATGCAAAAAGGAAACAGTGGAAATTAAGCCAAATATCACATTTGTGTAAAACTTGCTCGTAAGAAAATCATCAGTTACGAAAATTGTAAATACTTTTTTCATAAAACCTGCATACCAAAATCGCACCGTATTCATATTCCAAATGATAATGACAATGAACTTTTTATGTCATGATTGTTGCAGAGAAGAGAGCGATGCTGAATCTAATATTGAGATGGATTTGTCAGATATAGAATATGACAGAGACAAAAACCAAACAGAAAATGTAATTGACGATGTGTCTATATTAAATTTGAACAGCAACAACAAAAGTAATGCTGACAACTTCAATCAGCAAAATGATGAAGAAGCTGACACCGACAAATCCCATCACGAAATTGATGACGAAGTTGGCTCCAATGAAGAAACAGATTTATTATACGAATTATATAAAAGTGAAATGAAACTTAGGTAGATTTTATATTTACTACCTAGGTAACTTAGTTTTATATTTTAATTATACCTAGGTAGTAGGTAGGTACTATTAGGTAGCTACTTACAAATAATTTTTAACACTATCTGTTTTTTGTAATTTACGGTTAATAAACTTATTTTCTGGATGTTTATTGTTAATATACGTACCTACTGGACGATGATTTCAACACCGATTTGTTTATGGATGAAATAAAAAAAATACCAGCAATATGGAACTTGAATTCGAAGGAATACTCGAATAAAATACTAAAGAAACGGGCTTGGGAGCAACTAGTTTTGATTTTTTGCAACGGTGATGATACTGAAGAGAAAAAGAAGAATTTAGGTAAGTACAACATTTATTTATTTTCAACTTAAAACTAAAGTATAAAGTACAGTCAAGTGCCCATACTTGGGACAGTTTTTAACTTCAGGCCTAAAAACCAGACACTAAAAATAAAAATTAAATAATGATAAACATGTCACCATACTGGTCTCTATAGTCACTTTAGCCACTATAATCAAGTAGCTCATATCTGCATTAGTTTTTTTTAAATTAAGTGTTCTTTGTCCCAAGTTAGGATACGTAGTCCGTAACTTGGGACACAATTTGTTTCAGCTTTTGTACCAAGTTAGAATTCATACTACCTTACTTGGGACACTAAAAACCTAATCTATTTAGAGAATACTACATCATACTGCAATTTTTTTTTTAAATAAAATTCAAAAACCAATTTTTTATGGTTTTATTAAATTTTTAAGGTACAAGTCAAATCAAAACATGAAAAAAAACAAAAATCAAGACAATCTTGTTTTACAATTCAAAAGTATATCTTCCTCTAGACTCGCAAATAAATTTAACAAGTCGTTTAATTCCATCAGACGAAACTTTATCACCCATGCAATTTTGCATAAAACTGACTTTATAGGAAGAGTTGTCACTGTCCTTCCTCAAAATCTTACCTATAAACTCTTTTTTTGATTGATTTTTTTTGCCGAGGTCACAAGTAAATTCGACAACAACAAAATCATTTTCTTTGTAGGTATTTGGCTGAATTTGACTAATTTATGTTTTCAATACAGAGATGTATTTTACTCTCCCGAAATACCTTTATCCGTTACGAATTTGACAAAACACCACATTAGGACTAAAACCAATGCACCTATATTTACGAAAACATACCGTTATCCCCATATTCATCGCGAAGAAGTCAAAAAGCAAATAAAGAAAGTGTTAAACGAAGATATACATTCGGATTCCTTAACGAGTGTACGTGTGTATTTTGGGTCTCCTGAATTAAATAGTTTTATACAGTTATTTCCTGCTAACCAAATACAATTGATTATAAAATTTGGTTCAAGTTGAGTAAGGGGTCGCCCGGTGATTTAAGAGTACTCCATGAACCAAATTTTTGTGTTAATACATTTAATAGGTCCTACAATTTTCGTAAGGCTGACTTTCTTGCTATTTATGAAACATTATTAGAGACAAATTGGTCTGCTTTGAATGATTGTAGGAATGTTAATGAAGCATGTAATAATTTTTATGACATTCTTTATGCTGTGTTCGATATGCACGTACCACTCTACGGTAGGCATTCTGTATATCCTAAGTGGTATTCACGTGAAATTATACGTATTCTAAAACTGAAAAATAAGCATCATAGCAAATATAAATCCTCGCGTTCACTAATGCACTTTTATGAATTTAGGCGATTACGTTCGTTAGCCAAAATTAAAATAAAAGAGGCCTATACTAAATATCTGACGGATGTTGAAAATTCAATCAATACCGACTCTAAAAACTTCTGGTCATATATCCAAAGCAATAGGTGCAATAGTAGAATACCAGGACTCTTACGTAATGGTGATATCACCTATGATACTCCACAGGAGATAGTAAATGGTTTTGCAAATTATTTTTATTCAGTTTATCTGCCTCCTGATGGTGTAGCTATTACTCCTGATGAACAAAAATATTTAGATAATAACATGCCATTTATCAAAATTAATTGCGTATCTGAAGATGACATTATGGCGGCTATACGAAGGTTGAAAAACAAGTCAACTGCTGGACTTGACCAAGTGCCGAGTTTTCTTATTAAAGATTGTGCTGCAGTGCTAGTTCACCCTCTCTTAGCCATAATTAATCTAGGAATAAAAACCTCGACCTTTCCACAAAGATGGAAAATGGCTCGAGTCAATCCCATTTTCAAAAGTGGTGACATTTCTGATATTTCTAACTATCGCCCAATAGCTATTTTGTCCAATTTTGCAAAAGTCTTTGAATTGGTTCTATTTCAACATATTTACTCAAATGTTAAAAACTACATATCTCCGTATCAGCATGGATTTGTAGAAAAACGTTCTACAATTACAAATTTGAGCTGTTTCACCCAGTTTGTTGCTGAAGCCTTAGATAAACAGGGTCAGGTGGACGTTGTTTACACTGACTTCTCAAAGGCTTTTGACAGAATTGGACATAGTATCTTACTGTCTAAACTTCGAGGATTTGGCTTTAGCAAGTCTTATATCGATCTTTTTAAAACATACCTAGAAAGTAGAACTCAGTATGTTATGTATAACGGTTTCAAATCTGAGGTTTATACTGCCATTTCCGGAGTTCCTCAGGGTTCTTATTTAGGGCCCCTATTATTCATACTTTTTATTAATGATATAGGGATCAAGTTAAATTCTAACATTTTAATGTTTGCTGATGATGTCAAGATCTTTCAACGAGTTGATCACAAGCAGGACTGTATTAAGTTGCAGTTGGATGTTGACTTGCCTCTCAACTGGTGTACCGTAAATAAACTAGCGCTAAATATAGAGAAATGTACAGTTGTGACATATACACGTAAATTTACTCCGCTCATCTTTGATTATAAAATCAATTCAATAGTGTTGGCACGCTTTGAACAAACAAAGGACTTAGGCATACTGTCAGCCCACAAAATGCTTGGCTTTATTTTGCGTAATTGTAAACAATTCACAAATACTTCAGCATTAATCACGCTTTACTTCGCCTTTGTCCGTTCAAAACTTGAATATGGCAGTATTATTTGGTATCCATTTTATGAGTATCAGAGATCAATGATTGAAGGCGTACAAAAAACATTTTTAAAATATCTCTGGCTGAAAACATTTGGTTCTTATCCTGCAAGGGGTATTGATAACGACATTTTATTGAATGCATTCCGATTTACTTCCTGTGAAACTAAAAGAGTTTTTGCCAGCCTCACATTTCTCTATAAAATATTGCATAATCAAATAGACTGTTCTTGCATTTTATCTAGTCTTACCTTCCATGTTCCACGAGTTAATATGAGACAAAATAAAACCTTTTATCTGCCTGTCTCCAGAACAAATGTTATGCTTAAATCGCCCATATATACAATGTGTGCTAATTTTAATGCCATAAGTAGCGAGGTAGATATTCACTCAGATAGTATACGGAATATCCTGCAAGCATCCCGTCAAATTCCTAATTGATTACAGTATTCGCTGTTATTAGATGTTATTATCTATCATCTCTGATTTAAATTAAAATTATTCAAACCATTCATAATTATTACTTTATTAATGATGAAATGTTTATTTAATATTTGTATTTTCTAAACATGTATTTGTTATTCTTATCGATAGTACCTAGGGTTAAGTTGGTTTGATATTTATAATTTTAAATGTAGCTGAACTATTCTTTATTTTTTGTTTAATAACTATATATCGTTTTTGTTGCTTATTAATGTATTTTTGTAATAACGTTTTTGTATGATTTGTCCTATAATTGACTACCGCTGTTGGACAATAAAGATTATTATTATTATTATTATTATTATTATATAGAGCCATCGGAATCACCGTATAATTTTCCTATTTGGGTCATCCCAAAAAAGTTAGACGCCTCCGGAAAACAAAAATGGCGCATTGTAGTTGATTATCGAAAATTAAATGAACAAACTATTGAAGACAAATATCCATTGCCCCGTATAGAAACCGTATTAGACAATCTTGGCAGAGCCAAATACTTCACAACTTTGGATCTTGCCTCTGGGTTCCGCCAGATAGAAATCGAAAAGAAAGATCGCGAAAAAACCGCTTTTTCAACCGAAGAAGGCCATTTTCAGTTTAAAAGCATGGCTATGGGTTTACCTAACAGTGCTGCATCCTTCCAAAGGATGATAAATACAGCCTTAATTGGACTCACTCCAACACAATGCCTAGTTTACCTAGAACCTAGACGACATTATAATTTTCGGAAATTCTCTTCAAGAACACATGCAACGTTTAAAAAATGTATTTCAAAAATGTAGAGATGCTAATGTAAAGATTCAGCTAGATAAATCAGAATTTTTACATAAATCTGTAAAATATTTAGGTCACATAGTTACTTCAGAAAGAATAAAACCAGATCCATAGAAGATTTCAGCAATTAAAAACTTCCCAGCACCCAAAACAAGAACCGAGATAAAATCATTCTTAGGATTATTTGGCTATTATAGAAAATTTGTCAAAGACTTTGACAAAATAACTAAATTTTTAACCGTATGTTTAAAGAAAGAAAATAAAATTGTACACACCCCTGAATTTCTGAAGAACTTTGAGCATTGCAAACAAATTATTATCCCAAGATGGTAAACCCACCTGTTATGCCTCCAGAACCCTTAATAATGTAGAACAAAATTATACTACAATTGAACGAGAACTTCTAGCCATAATTTGGGCAACCAAATAATTTCGTCCATATCTGTATGGAGTAAAATTTAAATTGTACACCGATCATAGACCGCTTGTTTGGCTCAAAAACTTAAAAGAACCAAATTCCAAATTAACTCGTTGGGCACTTAAATTAGAAGAATACGACTTCACCGTAAACTATCTACCAGGCAAATTAAATAAAGTTGCCGACGCTCTATCACGCGTTCAAATTTACCCCATGACTTTAGAAACACCCGATAGATTTCATACATCAATACCAATACAAGGTAACGAAAGCTTAATGGCAAGTAGGGCAAGCACCCCCGACATACAAGACTTCTTTTCAGTACCGACCATCGGACCACCAAAACCGGAAACGCCTAAAGTAAAAATTATATCCGACATTCAAATAAGACCACCAAATAACGACGATAATAAATCCTATGTCGAAACAGTGCATTCGCAACAATCGTCTACCCCCGTAATTGATATTGCCGAAAAACCTCTACAACAATTTAAAAATCAAATTGAATTTGTAATTTCTCAACTACCACGAGATATCGGAATCACTAAATATGACGGAATTATACATTATTCTGTATCCCTAAATAATACAAATAAAATTGACATATTCAACAGGCTATTAATTGAACATTGTGAACCTAGAACACATTACCATTGTTCTTTTCCTATCGACGAACTTTGTTTAGATTTTTCTAATTTTCTGCAAGACATAATTAACGATAACACACCCAAATTTCATCGATGTATGTCACAAATGACTTACGTTCTAAATCCACAAGATCGTCAATATCAAATCCAAAATTACCATCTAGGCAAAACCAATCACCGTAGTATCAATGAAACAATTGAACATATAAAAAGAAAATATTATTGGAAATCAATTAATAAAGATGTCACCGATTATATTAATAATTGTCATATTTGTAAAACGCAAACGTACAATAGAAACCCAATTAAGCAGCCTTTACAGCTTACTCCTACACAAAACCAATCATTTCATACTATACACTTGGATATTTTTCAGATAGGTAAGAGAAGCTATTTAACAATAATAGATTCATTTTCCAAATTCGCCCAAGCATACTATATTAAATCTCGAAATTTAACAGACGTCATTGAACAACTACTTAATTATATGTGTACTTTTACTACACCAAATATCATTATAGCTGATGGAGAATTTAACAAAAATATTTTTAAAGACTTCATAGCTTTACATAAAATCCAGTTGCATACGACAACCCCACATCACCATCAATCTAACTCCCCAATTGAACGACTACATTCGACAACAATTGACCACTATCGACTATTGACGGATGTACCTGAACAAAACAATTCAATATTGTATTCTTGCATATAATCATACGATACACTCTAATCTCAATTTGACCTCTTTTGAGATTGTATTTGGTCATACTGAATGTAGAAATCAGTTCGATTTAGACTATACAAGAACCTACTATCATGATTATTTATCTGGTGACAAAATCCGCATGAAAAAAAATTACGAAATATTGCAAGGCAAGCAAATTGATACTAAAGAAAAGCAAAATTTAAAATTAAATCCAACTCGGAAAAATTAAACATTTCAATTAAACGAAAAAGTATTTGTTAAAACTAATTCCAGAAGCAAGGATGAACCAAAACTTATAGGACCATATACAATATCCCATATTCTAGAACATGACATATACTAGTTAACACCGCATAATGGATCGTCCAACATTAGACGCCATGCTAATGAATTACTACCCTATTCAGACTTATTACCTTCATCGTCTGTATCTTGATTAAATATTCAAGGGTAATACCACAAGCAGTGGATATAATTTTGACAAATATTTTGTCGTTTCCATGTAAATTATTGCGTTTAAATTTCACTCAACAAAATCACATCAAAAATGTCACGAGCCGAGTGGTATTTGGGACGACTATTTAACAATATTAATACATAACGATTTATTGAAAAATAATCCAACAATTAATATAATTATTCATTCTCAATTAAATTCAGCGGAATACTTCGAAAACACAGCATTTTAAAGTTTTTAAAACAAGCCACACAGTTTGTTGGGGTTTAGTGTTACATAACCTAGCGATATCACTAAGGACAGAACATCGTTGCTAAACGATACTTCGCAACAAGGCTATTTATTTTTTGAGTACGTACATTGTTTAGTGGATATTTTGCATGGTGCCCAATATTCAGTGATACACTGCTGTTATTGGTTGAAAAAAGCAAATGTCTGCAATGTGATTGGCTTATATGTTATAGTGTTGAATAGTCAACTATACACGGCGATATAATATTGTAAATATTTTAAAATATAATCTAGAACTATATTCTTTAAATTTAGGCAATGTAGTTCTTAAACAAAGCAAATAGACGCTTATTAGAAATATATATGATATTCCTATTTTTATTCGTCATGATACACTTAGAAACAATTTAATGAAAATCGTATTGCTACTTTATTATTCAGTGTAAAAGAACCTCAAATGAAATTGCTAATTTAAAAGTTTCAAACATTGACCGCTTAATAATTCCTGAATCGAATCCATAAATGTCTCGAAGATTGACTTGATACCAGTTGACACCCAGAAATTGGTTGAGGACAGAATTAAGCTCAATAAATATGAAAATTTGTTAAAACCTATTAATTATACTAAACCCGATAACCTAAGTGTGTCTGCGATTATATTTACGCTGCTTACTATTCTTATGTTAATTATTTTTGCATTGTATTTATATTATAATAGGAACACAATGAAGATTAAACTTATTAGATTTCTAAATAAAGATTTTGAACCAGTTAACCTAAAGTTTAATTTTCTTTTCTTTTTTGTAAGTTCAATAGAGGCATACTTGAATCCCGCTATTGAACATTTTATCGGCGGACGAGTTACATTGTAGCTAGACAATGGCCCCTTGTGTAAACTGCAAGCTTGCAACCTTGAACGATAATAGCTCCTTTGTGTGAACTGCAAGTCTGCAAACCTTGAACGCACGTGGCTTCCTGTCTCACGCTCCCTTTTAGAGATAACGCTTATCTTAGCTGATTAGACATAGAATATATACAAGTAGTTTGCATCTTTTAATTAAGCTCCAGTTAGTTACTAAGTTCCAGTTAGTTCATAGCTAGATGTAAGATATTGTCTGGCAGCTAAGCTGTGTGCTTAAAAATGATGATACATCATATATTATACTTATTATATTTGTAGCAATGATGGTCGATTCCTTTACCTCATACTTAATTCCAATATAAGAGAAGTACTGGTAGCTAACAATTAACACTTTGTATTTATGCTTGCAACTAGCGAGTCCTCAGTTCAAATCCTTGGATAGCAGGATTTTTCATAGTGAGATCGACACTAAGTCAGGTGCCCGTTAGAAGTAGGAATACAATTAACGACGTTCTCCTCTGGTGTATAAATGGAGTAAAAAGAACACACACAAGCCAGACAATAAATTTGAATTTGTAGTGTAACTGAACATAGAGGATCATGATGCAAGTAACATGATTGCCTCCTTCAGGCTTCTGTATACTATGAATAATCCTTCACACCACAATGATGTTAACAAACAACTTATCTCAACATATACTTTGTGAACATCACATTAGCAATAGCGGCTGATCAGAGGTAAGAGTCTCTGGTTCTAGGGCAGAGTATGTGGATTCGATCCCCACTTAAGGCAACCAGCATAAAAATCTTGTGCCAACTTCACTGCAATTCCTCAATACAACTTTGGCCACCACGGGGGTTTAATGGGTAATCCTCCGGCAAACGAACAAGCATCACACTGCTTTCAGCAGACTATGTGATAAAACAACTTCTCTAGATGACAAAAATTTACTATATTCCAACTTTTAAGCTTTTGATGATTTTGTATTGGTGCTAATCTGGCATTTGTAAAATATTCCTACAATGGCGATTGTAATACCTTCTAGGCTAAAGTATATTGATATAAGTTTTATCTATGTAAAGATAGCCAATATTTTTGTAATTATACTGATTTTATTCCTTAAATATTATACGATAAAATGTTAGTATGTATTCACCTGCTGGTTCGAAGCTTTTGAGATGAATGATAATGACATAATTACTTTTCTCAAATATTTTCGGCTGTAATTTACCATGTGGAAGATATTTGTAGCATTGGTGATACATTCTTGCACCTCTTGTCTATATTAATATGTATAAATTAAAATTAGTTATGAATAAAAACTAACACTGCCAATTTAATTTAATTTAATCCAAAGCATCTGTACACTATGAGACGATACAATTCTCATGAACGATAACTATATTGCAAGTAGTTTCTATTCCAGCTTTGGTATTGCTGCTAAGCTGACATTTATAAGATATTACTATAATTGTATATTGGTGTAAAGCTGATATTTGTAACATATTAATACAATTGTGGTTCTATTGTATTGTATTGTAGTGGTGTAGTGATGAGGGTTGGTTGGATGCCATACAGCTCTGCAGCCTCTTAGTTTATTATACTGCTTATCATTACACTTATTCAGTGAAAAGGTGTGCCGTTTTTATTAGGTTTTATAGCCTTTTCACCAAGTGTTCTCTTGTTAAGAGTTTCTCAAGGGTTGTCTCCCTCCAGGAATGTATGTCTCCATCGGGTAAGAGCTTCACAGTTGAAAATGACATGAGAGGCTGTTTCGTCCTCCTCATTACAAAGTCTGCAAATAGGTGCTTCACTGAGATTTCCCATTGTGTGCATTTTTTCGAAGATTACAGTGACCGGTTATCAGCCCCGTCACTGCCTAATTTGATGTCTGCTTAGTCGCAGTAGGTCATCTGTCAGTTTTTTAGATGGTTTCCTTAGTATCGCTTTACTATGTCTTAGTCCTTCCACACAGTTCCAGTAGTTTTGATGTCGTATCTTTATTCATCTGGTTAGCAGCTGTGGACTGTTGTTTTGGTGACTTCAAATACTGGTTTAGGGCCAGTGAATAGTGTTTCTGATCCCTTTTTTGCGAGAGAATCTGCTGTTTCAATACCTTGTATATCCTTATGCCCCGACACCCACGTTAGGGATATCCCCTATTGTAGTTATCGAGTGTTAAAAGATTTTGAAGGCAGTCCCAGACCAATCATGAGTTAATCCGGTGGCTAGCTAGGGCTTTTATAGCCGCCTGGCTATCTGTTAAGACAAAAATGTCTCTACCTCCATAATTTCTTGCTATATTCTCCTGCAGACATATGCCTATTGCATGAATTTCTGCTTGGAATACGGTGGCATACTGCCCAAGATATGCATATGCATTGAACTGGGGATATTCCCCATAATTATATTCCTGCTTTTGGACCCATCTGTGTTCAAGTTTGCTAACCTGACCATGACTTTGTACTAGCCCTTCATTCCAGTTAAGTTGGATGTTAAAAGGTTTATGGTAGTTTTGCCTGGTTGGCATTGTGTCACTGCTCATTTCTAGTAATGGGTTTGTGACAATGTTATCCTGGTGTGACCAAGAACGGTACTTGTTTGCCAGTTTCCATTGTATTTCAGCCTATACGGCGCCATCCTTGCCTCTGCCGTAACTATGATGTCTAGAGGAGCCAGGCTTAGTAAGGTTTCCAAGACTGCGGTTGGGTTGCTTCTCATCACACCAGTGATACATAGACAGGCAAGCCTTTGGAGTTTAGATCGCTCCAGTTTGGCTCGTCTTTGTTTCAGTTTGGGCCACCATACTAACGAGCCATAGGCAACCATGGGTCTCACCACGTCAGTGTACAACCGGTGTATCATGCTTCGTTTTAATCCCCAGGTTTTACCCAGTGCTCGCTTGGTTGCCATAAGAGTTATATATATGTGAATTCCAGGTTAGCTTGCATCTAGGATAATGCCTAAATATTTAACCTCCTTACACAATTACAACTGTTCGTTAAATAGATTTGGGAGCTTTAGCCCGTCCAATTTCCTCCTTCTTGTAATGGAATTAGTGCGGTTTTTTGAGGATTTACGCATAAGTTTTCCTTGGCACACCATTTTTCCACAATGCCTAGAGCGTTTTGCATGAGCTCTAAGAGTGTGTTGTCAAAGTTCCCCAAGATGAGTATCACTACATCATCTGCATACCCCTGGGTGTAATAGCTATGCCTATTTAGTTCATATAGGAGCTCATCCACCACCAGGTTCCACAATAGGGGTGATAAGGGTACGTTTACGCTGCAGCCTCGCTGCTGACACATGGATAATCGCCCAAGCACCTCGCTGGTGGCATATAGCTGTGATGCTCGCCGGGACCATTTACCCTGCAGCTGCTCATATATGTGTCATGCTGGCATGAGAGGACTAGTGGTGATCGGTTATTGGTTGCTGATGCCTTTGCTTTAAGCAAGCATGTTTTCCTCGTCATCTTACAGTGATAGCGATTCATTTTTGACAAAAATGTGGTTTGCAACGTCGTTCCATAATTTATCCAATTTTAATCTGTTGTGGTGTTCTGAATGCCGTTGATTCCAAATAGCTTTGCGTTCGAAAACAGCTGATACCTATAAGTGTCTGCTTGAAATCCTTACTCATACTTATATAAACACCATCTTGCTTATTAACACCGCACAATTTGTAATACGAGAGTGGAATAAGTATTGCAGTTGACAGCGGGTGGGGCGAGGAGCTTGAAGGAACCAATCACAGTGCAAGTTTAGGCATACCAAGCGATGATCCAGGGTCGAAAATCAAACTAGTTTGTCATCATCGCTGTGGCAAGGGTAGCAGCGTGCAGCGAGGCGAGCAGCGCTGATTAGCATAAATGCTACAATAAACAATGCGAGTTTTTTTTCCATCATCGCTAGGCATCCATGTGCACAGCTCGGCGATGTGCAAGCAGCGAGACTGCAGCATAAACGTACCCTAAGACTCCCCCTGCGGGAAACCTTTGGCAGCTACTATCTCCATCATCTCAGCAGATATGATTGATTGTATTTTTCTGTCGTGAAGAAAGAACCGACATAAATGACAACCACATCGCAGCTCTACTGGAAATTTTCCTTTTCGAGGATGTAGTAGAATAACCATAATTTAAATTTTACAGCACAAAAGGGTTCTCTTCTTTTTTACTTTGTATTACGATTAAAACCTGTTTATTCAGTGATTCTTGCCATCTTCTTTGCAGTCTTCCTGGGAATCTGTCCTTAGGCGAGTGGTCTCTAGCTATCTTTAGCAATCAGTTCTCTTGCATTCTTCAGACGTGGTCATTTCAGGATCTTCTTCAAGCTATATTTTCTGAATCTCGAGTAATCTTAGTATTTCATCACTTTTTGCGTGGTCTGCTTTACTTACTCTATTTTTTGTAAAACTTTTATTTCAGTGACCCCTCCCTAATATCTATTTCGTTTTAATGGTGTTTGGTTGTGTCTCAATTTATGTATTTTTTCAAACAAGTTCCAGAAAAATTAATCGGATAATTTTTTGGAATATTAAGATTTACCAGTTAAATTATGCTTATGAGCTATGACTAGCACTGATTTTATTTATAAATTGATATATAGCCGGTTTATGTTATCAGACACATAGGTAGTATAGACAATATTATTAGTAAACACTAGAAATACCAAAACTTTCGAGAAGTTTATTTAGAGTTCTTTATTACATTTAGCATGTATTGAAACAAAACTGTTTTGAACAATATAAAACTTAAATTATAAATAATAATTCTACATTGAAGATGTATTACCCCTGCCGTGGACTCCTGGCCAGTGAACAATCCTCGTTCACGACCTCCTCGTCCGCGACCTCCTCGTACGTATAGAGAAGGATTAATACCATAACCTTCTCGAGCCGCTACAATACAACATTATAAACTTTCACAATCGCTTCTAATATACCAAACTAACCTTGTGCCCCCAGAATCGCAGACTTCACTCTCTGAGCTGTTCCACATTGGAGTTCTTCCGATTGGGACACTGTACCCATTCTGTTCGTTACTGTAACTTCTTCAAGTGCAGTCCATGCTGTCTTCGGCTTCAATCAACAGCCCTTTGTATACGTCGCCTGTTACAGTTTCGCAAGTGACCATACAGCCGATGGCTGCGTGGAGCACTTTAATCAACACACTAATTGACATTTCTGCAGATTCGTGCTCAATTAGCGATAATTTCAAGGGCGGATTGCCTTCTTAAAGCGTAATTATTTGGGATTTTCAGGTTGTTGTATGACATCTGGTGCACACCTTTGATTTGAAGATGGAGATAACCACTGTTGCCCCTTTTTTGGATGAATACTGTTACCAACTTGTTTTCATAAAAACTCCCAAGAGAGTTTTTAAAAGTTCCTTTTTAATGTCAAAATTCCGTTTTGCATTTTTTGTTATTGAAAACGTTTTTTAACTATAGAAATAAATAGCAAAAAGTAGAGTACAAATCCAAAAGCAATGTTTTCATTCCTTTCTATTAATGGTTAGCAAGTATGATACAGGGTGTAACTGAAATACTTGCCCTTGTCTTAATAGCGGATTCTACATCACCAATTGAACAAATTCATATAAGCATATGTTCACTTCTCAAACCTTACGCGGGGTACAATATGAGTTGCAAATTTCAACCCCCTTAGGGCCATACATAAACGTTTTTTTTAAATCATACATATAAATAACCCTTCTTTGATAGAAAATATCTACCAGTTTTCATATGAATATGCTTTCCTAGTTTTCATCAAAATGAAAAAAACCTAATTTTAACCCCCTCTAATGTCTCCGTAAACGTTGGGAATAGAACCTATACTTATATGAACTTTTTTTTAATTTGTGACGTAAAAATCCGGCATTAAAATATAGCGAAGCATTTCAGTTACATCCTATATATGTATACAGGGACCCGCAACTATCCAGTGGTGGAAGGTATTTCTAAAATCATGAGTGTTACATAACATTTGTTTATATAAAAGTTGTAGGTACTACAATGGTTGATATTGGTAAAATGTGTTTATTGTACAGGGTGACTCAAAAAAGTGTGGCGAACCAAACTTACTCTTTTTTAAATAGTGTCTCTGAGCATTGATGCTATAGAGTGCTCAAAATTTGCAAATGTAATAATTTCGGTTTTTTAACGGAACGCCCTGCAAATCTCTATATTTTAAAAACCTCGTTTAATGAGCGTTCTTCTGATATCTTATTTTATATCGCTAAATTCTGACGTTTATTCTATTATATGCACGTTTAAAACATAAAATAGTTATTTACTATACAAGCAGTGTTACATAAGTATTACACATTAGAAAAAGGCTTGGCCCACGCTACGAGTGGCCTAATTTTCTCGTGCAGGTAACTACACCTCTCAATCAACTCATGAGAAACATCAAAACCATTATTTTTGTTTGAAATCACAGTACCTGTTTTTTACCTTTTACGGTTTACAGGTGACATCACAACCCGGATGACATTAAATATTATTCAGTAAACCTAGTTGTAAAACTAGTTGAATCATGTTAATCAAAAAGTCACTAGTGTGTAATATTGATATTGCGATTGTTAAAATCACTATAGTTGTTGGCCGTTTATTCAGAGTATTGGATAAAACAATTTTAAGTCGTCTTTAAGACGCTTTATTTAAAGAATGACAAATAAACACATTTACCCTTAGTCTTATAAAGGCCACTAATCTGACGTTAACTTTAATTCGTTGTTAAAATAAACAAAAGCGCATCAACATTTGTTGACTAATGAATAAAATGTCATAAGCACTGACGTTTTGATGTGCTTGTGTTTATTTTAACAGCGAATTAAAGTTAACGTCAGATTAGTGGCTTTTATAAGACTGGTAGTTAGAAACGCTAATTCAAACACTCGAATTCTCCGAACACACAAAAAACGAGGTTTAAAAATTAGAACCTAACCATTATTGACTCAAGAGACGGTGGAGTTAATTTTAGACATAACAAAATTAGTGTAACCCGAAGAAATTATAACAAAATCCGGAGCCCGGAGACGCGGTGTACAAACCCTGAGACTCCGCGTGAATCCCTGAGAGGTGGTCACCCTAGGCAATACCGCGAAGGCGCGTAATTCTAATGTGTCCAATGAGCTTTAAATGGCATAAGGGGCGTTTTACACGGTGAGTTAAGGTTAATTTACTCTGATTAACCTACTCCTAAAGAAATACGAGCGACTATTTTAAGATATCATTAACATCATTAATTTGTATACCAAGAAAATAAATACTTTCAAAAGTACCTATACAATTTGTTGATATTTTAAATATCAAATTAAATAGAGAATTGCAAGCAGTCACGTCGTATTAATACAGTTTCAACTTACTATTTTGTTCAAGCGTCTAGAAAGGTCCTAGTGAGATCTTCTTTCTATTTCTTCATTTTTAGGCGAATGCCTCCCCATTCGGTTGAAAATCTCAATTTCCGCTTAAATTAAGTTATGTGCTTGGTGACATCTACTATTTAGTTTTCTGCTTCATCAGATATACCCATACATTTTAGTACTGCCAAACGTATAAAACGAATCACAGGCGACTCTAATTATAAATTTATTTGAGCTCTCGATACTTTAGCTCACTTCCAATTAATTTGTTACTTTGCCTGTTCACAGCTGTCAGACCAAAGTTTATGATTTTTTAATACTTATTGAGTGGTTACATAAAATTTTGTATTTTACTCAAGAAAATTAACCACTCCGTCCTATGGGCGTCGTGGTTAAACTGTTTGTTTCGTGACTAATACTCTACATTTCACACTTTTATAATAAATAACTTCTCTTCTATGTATAACGATTTCATTTACAATTCAATTTTAAAAATCTGTAAAAGGCTTTACCCAGAACTTCCCTCGTCAACATTGCGACACTAAATAATTTTAAAAATCAAATTAACTTAGGAGTAAAAATATCTTCGTTTCTAATAAATTAAATAAATTTTCAAATAAAAAACGTTACCGGTGGTCGAATTCGAACGGCAGGCGGGCCGCGTATGCAGTCCCAATGTTTTGTAGGACATTGCAAGGAAACGGGATATTTCTACCTGAGCTACGGAGCACCGACCCTTCGAATTCCTGCGTTGCAGCTGTATTAAGTAACGCACTAATTTGTTGCTCCTTTTTGTATCGTACACTTATTCTGTATCTATTGGGGCCCATTTATGGTAAGATCAAAGCCTGCGCTATGTACAAATTATTACTTGTATTTATTGCTAAGTTAAATCAAAAATAAACAAAATTTAATTTTTTTAAGTTGCCCACCCTGTATATATTTGTCTGAAATTTTCTCGGTTTCATATATGTAATATGTATGCAAAATATTGTTTTCCTGCGACAAATAGTTTTTGAGTTATACCACAAACAGACAGACAGACGGAATTGAGAAAACCTGTTTTTCGTCATCTAGGGATCCTGAAACGTGAAGATCTGGAGAAATCTCGAAAGGTGATTTTTTTGCGATTACAATACTTCCTTCGTCTTTTAGACAAGGGAAGTAAAAACAAAAACTGTTTTAATTAGGGTAAGGCCATTTATGTGGTAGGCCCAAAAGCTAGTAAATTAGATGAAAGTAAGGAAAATGCCTTCATCTGTCATTCATTTTTATAATCCAAACGTACATATTGTAAGGTAAACAGTGGCGTAACTATTAGAAGGTAGATTACGGTTTTAAAACCTGTTTACGCTGCTTGGTACATTTTTCCCGTATCGATTCGATGCATTTTTAGTTACTATAATTTATTAAAAACGTCAAATCCAAGTTCTATGTTCACACAGCAGATAATGTCAATATCATAATTTAAAATTCCCAGTTTCCTGTAATCTACTGTGTAAATACTCCTTGTAATAATGAATGTTAGAACCGATGTTCCACATGGTTCAATATGCTGTGTCTCCCCCCTACTTTAATAGATTGTCCAAAAAGGGCATTGAGGAGCATAACTCCCACATTACAATTAATTACTTTTTCATCAAGCTTAGCATTAGTCTTTATTTTTATTGCAATGGTGCGGCATTCTTCTGTGTCTAGGGTGTATTAATAAAAATTAATCTAAGTAATGCTAAGCCACATCACAAACTTAAATATATTACTTTTGATACTGACACTTAAACCAATATCAGCACTAGAGGTGCATTCTTTTACCTCTTACCCATATTAATACCAAAGCAGTATGATTGCTTCTGCAGACTACGAGAAGGCTTTTGGTAATTTTTTTTTGTACTAAGCTGACATTTGTAAAACAGTAGAACAGTGATGATACGATTATCTGCCCCTTAGGTGTACTGATACAACTTTTACGTAAGTAATGATAACTAATTTTTATTTATTTGTGTGATTGTACTGATTACGATATTCTATATTAAAATCAGAGTTTAGTTCATATTCCTCTGCTTAGTTAGACCTTCAGAAAAATGACTGACATAGATGATAAAGACACTACAACTACTCAGGAACCTAATACTTGGAAGATATTATCGGCACTTGTGATGTGTTTTTTAACTTTATATTAATACCTACCAATCAAGAGAAAATCCTGCTACACAAATTAAAAAATACTGCTAAGACTTAATAATTTAGTGGTAGGTAGGTTCTATTTATCAGAATCGAAATATATTTAGTGACCATCCCACAGCTTCCGTAAACTATGAGAACAAACAACTCACATAGCCAATAATTATAGTGCATGTAGTTCCTTTTACATTTATTGATACTTCACATTGGTGCTACGGTGGTAACTGCAAAATGTTAGTATAATAGCGAAGGTACAACCTTCTACCCCTTGATGTATTGCTTTTGCAACAAAGTCAACGCTTGTATTATTATATTATTATTGTAGCAACGGTGATTTGATTACTTTAACCTCATACTTAATGCCAATAAAAGAGAAGCACTGATAGCTAACAATTAACACTTTGTATTTATGCTTTCAACAAGTGAGTCCTCAGTTAAAATCCACGAATAGCAGGACTTTTCATAGTGAGATCGACACTAAGTTAGGTGTCCATTCGAAGTAGGAATACAAGTAAAAACGTTCTCCTCTCATATATGAGTGGAAAAAGGAGAACACACACAAGTCAGACAATAAATTTGAATTTGTTGTGTAACTGAACATGGAGGATCATAATGCCAGTAACATGATATACATTGCCTCCCTTAGGCTTCTGTATACTGTTAGATACTCATCAAGCACTGATGGATATACATAAGCATTCAGTGCTTTGTTATATCTCAAGCAGCTTACCAAATATTTGTCATTACAATTGCTGTTTATAATTTTTGCAACAATTTTTTTCACACTCTCTTTTAGTGCTACTATTGTACACACATTTACAGACAACAAAAGATTTTCTGGCTGGAAATCTTTATATTTCCGTGCACCTGCACGACGTTAATGATTTAAAGGCATAATGTCCCAAGTTATCCACTACGTGTAGTTAAGACGGTTAAAGAGTTCTAAAAAATCAAAATTCAAATGTTAGGTTACGTTTTTAAATTTCATGTGTTAGTAATACTTTAAGCTACACATACATACAAAAATATTTGCAATATAGCTGATAGATCCGCTTCCACGGTAGTTACTTTTTAGGTACATAAAATTGGACTTTTTCTCTGTATTTTTAATATTTTTTTGAGCACCTTCAAGCTTCCGTAAGTAATTTAGACGGCAATAATATGTCACATTCAACATCTGTTTTACCAGCCGCAATTTTTTCAGAGTTCATTACTTTACTGTGTGAGGGTTACACGTATGAATTAAAAAATAGGCGGTTTTGTCCCAAGTATCCCCCCCCCCCTCCGTCCAAGTATCCCTGTTTTACGGTATATTCTTAGTGCCTTGCAGTTTATTTTTTGATTCTGTCAGAATCATTATATTTCTTCCCGTTTTTTTCCTCATGATGTTAGTTATTTCTACTTATTTTGTTGGAAATGTTCATTCCAGGATAAACCGTTTTGAGTTCTAGATTGTATTGGGTATTCTTGTTCTTGTTATTTTCGTAATCGTATGATCTATTCTTTCAGAGGCATGTGTTGATTTTGAGAGTAAATATACTTTTTCGCCAATGCGGGCCTATTGCACCAAACTACTTCGCAACTTTTCACTTTGCAATTTTCAAATTAGTTTTTTTATTATTATTATTATTCGTACTCAGCCAACGGCCGTTAGGCCAATTATAGGTGTCGCAGTACATTTTATGGGGAGTTCCAACTCCACTAACGAATGTCATGATGTTATTATGACATGCGGGACCAACTATTTCCGTGGCAGCCGTACCACGAGGCGCCAAGCAAAGCAGCCGCGAGACTCCCATCCAAGTACTGACCAGAAAAAGCATACATAAAATATATTTTTAAAAGTTGCTGGGTAAAATGTCTTCAAAATTATACAGAGTGCAAGTGGGCAGTTGAAAACTAACAAAGTTGATTAATAGTTATTTATTATAAAAGATGATCAAGTTAAATTTTATCCACGAATGAATCCTTTAACGCCGAGACGAAGTCGAGACGTTAATGATTCAGGAGTGGACAATAATAATTTTATCGTCGTGTATAATACAAAATGTTATTCAATTCGTATAATTGCAAATTATTGCAAAGTAAACACTGTCTTCCTCATAAAAATTAACATATATTTAACATGTTAACATGTTTCGGCTTATATATTAAATCATCTTCAGGCTAAAAGATAAAGCTTATAAAAATACGGGAAAAAAAAACTAAAGAGCAAACATATGTTTTATTATTTCTATTATTACTGAATCACCTCATTGTGAGAATGGACCAGATCCTGAATTCGTATAATTGCATTAATCAATAAATATCTAAAAAAAAATATACATTTTGTATTGACAGCCGTGAAAAGTCATAGTGACAATTTGGAAAGAGTCGCCTGTGATTCGTGTTATATGTTTGGCAGTACTAAAGTGTCAGCCTATGTCAAATTCGAGGTTAGTAGGTTAGGTTTTGTTTGTATTTAACACAGACTGGCACAAAATTTAAGCTACAAATCTCGAATTGGACATAGCTTGACAGTGCTAGCAACAATGCAGTAGTGAGTGACATAAATACATAAGACCCTATTTTATGCTTCAGGAATAAATTAAACTACAACTTCAACGTAAGAATTGAATAAAATATTTTATAAAACATAAAAACTTTGCCCCTTTGAAAATTTAACAAATGCAAAGTGAAATGTTGCAAAGTAGTTTGGTTTAATTGGCCGTTACTAGCCGTATGAAGGGAGGATTTTTTCGACCTTTTCTGGTCTAGATCCGCCGTGTTCTGCTTGACAGGGTTACCTCGTGTATGATGCAGCTCTTCACTGCGCACGGACGGTCTTGAGACAAGAAGAGGCTAAAGGCTCCAAAAGGAGCTGTATTCGCATTCTTGCTCCTGGGGTGGTACCAGTGTCGGGTCAATCCTTCCAAAGGTATTATCTCACCCACTTCCCTTAACCCTAAACATAATTTTTTTAAAATGGCATTCAAAGGTAATTAAATTAACTGTGATTATATAATGTAAAAAATTAAATAAAAACGTTGCTCTTAATCTTAAAAAAAATCAAATTGACTTTCAGAGATAATTAAATCAACTGTGATTACATAATGACAAAAAAATTAAATCGTTGCCCTTAATCTTAAAAAAAAATTAAAATTTACTTTCAAAGATAATTAAAATAACTGTAATTATACAGGGTGTCTCAAAATTGACGCCCGTGCTTTTGGGATTTGATTCAGGGAGCTAAAAGAACTCGAAAATAAAGAGTGGAAAATTTTCCGTTTGTCTTTTGTTATCGAGTTATCAATTAAAAACAAAAATTTAAGATATAAACTTTAAACTTTATTAAATACGAATAATATTTGAAAACAAGTTATTTTACACATATCTTGTCACAAAATGTGTTCAAATAGGTTGCCTCCTATTTCAAGGCAAACATTCGCACGATTTATCATTGAAGTGCGAACGCTCTGTAGCATATTTTCGTCAATTGACGCCACAGCAGCGTGATTGCGAGCGACGACATCTTCAGGATGTAAGCACACAAAACCGAAGGAAATACTTATCAATACGGCAGAACGATTAATAAATCTTTTACATCGCCATATCCACCTTATTGAATTATGTATATAGAAGTTATTATTTACATTTTCATCAATAACTCGATAACAAATGACAATCGGAAAATTTTCCACTCTTCATTTTCGATTTCTTTTAGCCCCTTGCATCAAATCCCAGAAGCACGGGCGTCAATTTTGAGACACCCTGTATAACGTGAAAAACTATTAAAATCGTTGCCGCTCAAAATATCGGTAAGTGTGTTAGTATTAAAAATGTTCACTCGAATTTGTAAAATCGTGTTCTGGAAAACCGGCACTTTCGCGTGGATCATCTTGTCTTGAACTTTGATGTCGGTTTTGCAACTGGTGGTAGGTAGATTCAGGACAAAGTGAAGTATACAATGCTGAGATACACCTGGATGATGACGATAATGCTGGTGGGAATGTAGAGAGGTTTGAAGGGATTGGTTGGCCCGTGTACTGGCCTTGGTAACCCATAGCTGCTCCATTTCAAACTTCTGCACTACGGAGAAAATGCTGCTTTTTGCCTGGTGAAGAAGTATGAGGTTTAGTGATTTCAGAGTAGGCGCTATACCAACCAAAAAAGCATCGACAGGATGTTTTTCTTCCACTGCTGGTTTCTTCGTTCGCTCTGCCTCTTTCTCCTCTAAAATGTATGCCATAAGCTGGCTCGATGGAGATTCTTGCGGCGTTGTTTCGCGATGTACCTGTCGCTTTAAAGGTACAGGTCTAACAAACCTATCCTTCTTCATGGAACTAGCAGGTGAACCAGCTGAGGACGCTTGGGAAGGTTGAGAAGTGTTTCCCACAGTTTCTATTTGACTCTCCTGTATTTCCATATTGGGTTCCTCCTCTCTGCGAACCTGTCCTTCAACAATTACATCTTGTTCTTGGGTGACAGAAATACTATCTATTTCATCGCTTTCCTCATCACCTTCCTCCGAGAGAGACAGCTTGGAAATTGTCTCCCGTTCTGTCATATGAGTTAGTAGGAACGCCAAACAGTCTTCAAACTATACTTTCTGTGGCGCACAGCAGCCTGTCCCATAACTGTCTTCCTTTTCTGCAGGGTCTTTCGCAATTGGTCACGAATAGACGCCCACCTTTTCTTACACTCGTCTATACCACCTATAACAAACGTTATTTCACCAAAAATACAGTAAGTACAACTAAAGTAACGTGACTAATTAGTTTATTTTTTGTTCTCGGCTTCTTGCTACTGGAGATACTTACAAGACTATTCCTTTAGCTACAGATTGGAAATATCGTCAATTGCAGCTATTATCCATGACACCTGCAGAACAGTGGTAAATGTACTTTTGGATGAGATGATGTCAGTGGCGAAAGAAAATGATTAGAATGCTGTAGCTGATGAATTTTGGGAAAGGTGGCAGTTTCGAAACTGCATTGGTGCTTCAGGTGGGAAGCACATCACCATACAAGCTCCAAACATATCAGGAAGTCTCTACTGAAACTACAAAAAACGTATTCTGTTGTGCTTCAATTCGCTACAATTTTATTGCAGTAGACGTAGGAGCTTACGGAAAAAACTCTGATGGGGGTATTTTGATAAACTCAAATTTTGGAAAATCATTGGAAAAAGGCACCCTCAACATTCCAAGGGTGAGAACCCTACCTGGAACTGATATTGAACTCCCGATGGTTATTGTAACTGACGAAGCCTTCCCTCTCGAAACATACATGATGAAACCGTACCCTGGAAGGGAGTTGACGAATGACAAGGCAATATACAACTACCGTTTAAGTCGGGCAAGAAGGATATCTGAAAATGTATTTGGCAATTGCAACAAAAATTTTGAATATTCAAAAGAAGGCTTCAAGGAAAGCCTGACAACTTAACAATGGCTGTGCTGGCCGCATGTGTTTTGTACAACTTTATACGAAAAAATGATGGCTACACGTTACCTGAACAGGTGGAAGGTCAAAATGAAAGTGTTGGGAAATCTGAGAGGTCATCAAATCTACAGAAATTTACTGTACGAGAAACGCTGAAAGATTTCCTAAATTCCCCAGAAGTCAGTGTGAACTGGCAGGAGCAGGAGGCTTTGGCGATTTGATGAGTAAAAGCGAAGAGCATAAAATAGTTTCGAAAAGTGTTACTTTAAAAGTTTAGAAATGCTTTGTATTGAAAATGTTGGGTTTGTATCATATAAAAATATCATGAAAATCGGTGACAACACAAAAGTTCTTAATTTCGGAATAAGGTGGACGTCTACTACACACTTTCTAAATAAATCTGTTACATTTGTAAGGGAAAAGCACATATTTATTTTCCGTGTTTCTTTCTTTAGGGCTTCTTGTAGGCATACGATTTTACAAATTCGAGTGAACATTTTTAATACTTTACCGATATTGTGAGCGGCAACGATTTTAATAGTTTTTTTAAGTTATACAGGGTGTCTCAAAATTGACGCCCGTGCTTCTGGGATTTGATGCAAGGGGCTAAAAGAAATCGAAAATGAAGAGTGCAAAATTTTCCGATTGTCATTTGTTATCGAGTTATTGTAAAAGGAAGTAAAAAGCTTGAGTGTAATTCGGTACGACAATTTAATGAATGCATATTTAATTTACATATTAGGTAATTTCGAAGTCACTAAATCAAGAAACAAGGCGAAAATTATTTTCTTTATTTTAACGGAAAGTACAGTTGTTAAAAACACAATTGTTATATACAAATTGATTTTCAAAACCTTCTTGTTTTTACTTCCTTTTACAATAAAGGAAGTATTGGATTCACCTCAAAAATTCGAAATAGAGTTTTCAACAGATCTTCACGTTCTAGAGTCCCCTGAACCCAAAAATACATATTTTTTTTCATTGGTCTGTCTGTCTGTCTGTGAACAGAATATCTCAAAAACGAAAAGAGGTATGGCGTTGAAACTTCATATATAAGTTTTGTATACTATGTAGATGCGACAGCAAGCTTTTGAAGAAAATCTCATAACCGGAAGTAGATGTTTACTCTTGTAATTTTTCAGTTTTTTTCGATTTTTTCAAAAACGGCTCTAGCGATTTTTTTCAAACTTCACATTTTTATTACATTTTGAATGTGTATTGATATGAGATAGGTGATTTTCCAGTTCAATACTTCTAAAATGGGTTTCTTTTGTTTTTTTTCTATTTTCTTTATTAACTCCTATTTTAAATAGAACACCCGGTATATTATTACATTTTTGAATTCAGCTTAAAATTCTAGAGAAAATCGTACGACACTCATTAATGGCCAATGGAAAAATTAGTTCACGAGCCGTAACCAAGACAATAAAAAAAATTCTTGGAAATTTTTTGTAGGTAGACCGTCCTAGCTGTGAGGGTTTGTGGCGTTACGATTTTCTTACCGAATCTGCATTCGAGCATTAATTCATATCCGGAAATTATTTTCGTGCATTCCAACAACGTCCTAATTTGCCCTCGCGTCCCGCTCGGGCAAATTAATACGACGTTGTTGGACCGCACTCAAAAAAAATTCCGGAAAGAATTAATGCTCTTATGAGATTATATGTGAAAATTTGTCTCTCCACCCAACGCTCTATTTTGTACCGTTTTTGTAGAATTTGTACATACATACATACATAATCCGGTTCCTCTTGTACCCGTGGGGGTGTCGAGGATTAGCTCCCTCTACTCGTTTTGCTGCTGTTTCTTGACAAATTTACGCCATTCTTTTCTATCTCTTGCCTTGACTTTAGCTTTATTCCATTCCATACCTCGCTTTCGCAATATTTCTTCTACACTCTCACTCCACGTTTTCCTGGGGCTCCCCCTTCTATTCTTTCCTACTTCTCTCGTCTCCCATACCTTTTTCACTTGTCTGTCACTTGTCATTCTTATGAGATGTCCTACCCATTCCAACTTCTTTTCTTCTCGTTTTTCTTCTAGTGATTGTAAATTTAATTCTCTTCTGATGTCTTCATTCCTTCTTTTGTCTATTCTCTTCAGTCCGAGTACTTTCCGTAAATATTTCATTTCTGCGGCCTGCAGTCTCTTCTTGTGTCTTTCATTTACTACCCAATTTTCGCTGCCATACAGGATTGTGGGTAAGTATATAGTCTTGTACACTGTGACCTTTGTTTTCGTAGTAATTTCTCTATTGCTCAGGAAGTTTCTGTATAAAGCATGATACACCCGAGTTGCTGATTGTATGCGGCTGCTTATTTCGGCTTCGTTTGTTCCATTGCAACTAATGGTAGCTCCTAGATATTTAAATTCCCTCACTTGCTCGATAGCTGTACCTTCAACTTCCACTTTCACTTCAGACTCACTAGTTGTTATAGCCATCACTTTTGTTTTGTCCATGTTCACTTCTAAATTAAATTTGGCTAGTACTTCAATCCACTTTTAAGTTTTTCTCTAGGTGTGCTTCATATTTGGCAATTAAAACAACATCGTCTGCGAAAGCACACGCTTCTACATTTATTGGTAGCAATGTTTTTATAGCCCAATACACATTTTGCCATTTTCGTCGCATACTCTTTTATCACTTCATCCATCGCACATAAGAATAATAGAGGACTTAGTACTCCACCTTGCCTTACTCCTTCGTTATTTTTAAATATGTCTGACATTCTATTCTGCATTCTCACTTGGTTATTAGTGTTCACGTATACACTTTTAATAGCTTCTATGAGATCTTCTTCTACTTCTTTTTTCTTTAAACTTTCCCATATACTTTCTCTACTAACTTTGTCAAATGCTTTTTTTAAATCGATGAAGCATACATATACTGCCTTTCCTTTTTTCATTATCTTTTCCGTCACTTGTTGTATTGTAAATAAATGATCCTGGACACTGTGTGCTGGTCTAAAGCCACTTTGTACATCTGACAATCGAGTTTCCACTACGTTCCTTAATTTCTTTTCTAATATACTTTCATAGATTTTTAGTGCTATACATAGAAGGGATATTCCTCTGTAGTTGCTACAATTTTTGGTATCGCCTTTCTTATGGATAGGTAGTATTATTGTAGTATTATTGCTGTGTTCCATTCTTCTGGGATCGTTTTTGTTTGCCATACCTGGTTAAATAATCCATGTAGTTCTTTGGTCCCATTTTGTCCTATATACTTTATTGCTTCCGGTGCTATCTCATCACATCCTGGTGCTTTCCCTATTTTCACCCTATTCAGCGCTTCAGTTACTTCTTCCATAGTTATTTTATCATTACCCCGTACTATTTCTTGGGTTGCTGTCACTTTATCTATATTCTTTCCTACGTTTTCCGCTTCTTGCTCATCCTCATTTAATAGTTGATAAAAATGTTCACGCCACCTATCCATTATTTTGTCTTCATCTGTTATTATATCACCTTTCCTATCCTTAATTGGTTTCAACTTTATTTCAGGTTTAGTTCTACAACTTTTAAGCAGTTTGTAAAACAATTTTTGGTTATCTCGGCTGCTAATCTCCAGAGTCTTGCCAAATTTCTCCCAAGCCTTTTGCTTTGCTTCTCTGATAATCACCTTGACCCTATTCCTTTGTTCTTTATATTCTTCATATGTTACCTTTTTTTGTAAATATAACTTCCATAGATTTTTCTTTTCTCTTACTTCCTTTTTAACTGTTTCATTCCAACAAGCAGTTTGTCTTACATTTTTCTTCATCTTCGTGTAGCCGCACACCTTTCTTGTCACTTTCATTATTTTCTTTGAATATTGTCCACCTGTTATCTATATTTATTGTTTCTTTAATTTCGTTCCTCGAGTCAAATTCCTTGCTCATCAATTCCTGGTACTCTTTCCGTATCTTTAAATCTCTGAGTTTATAAAATCTAATCTTGTCCTTCGTGATGTTTCCGTCCTTACTTTGGCGAGTGTTCTGGTTGGGTTCGTTTCGTCTCATAAAAACGGCTTCCAAGAGATAGTGGTCACTACCAATTTCATACCTTCTTTTAACTCTTACGTCTTTAACTTCTTTTCTATTGTTTTGTTGTACCAGCACATAGTCTATTATTGACTTTTCATCACGACTTTTGACTTCCCTAGTGATTTTATGTATATTCTTATGATTATAAAACGTATTTGCTATAATGAGGTCACTGTCTATACAAAACTCTAGTAACCTTTTGCTATTGTCATTTATTACTTTCTCTTCCAACCCTGGCATTAAAATCACCTGTTATTATTAATTTCCCAGTAAAGTTCTTCGTTGCTTGTTGCAGATTTTCCCAGAAGTAATTTTTCTCTGCTGCTGTTGCATGCGTGGAAGGCGCATACACAATAATCAATGTTATGATGTCTTTTCCTACTTCCATGTTCACTGTTAATATTCTTTCCTTTATATATTCCCAATTTCGTATGTTTTCAACCTTTCCTTGCTGTATTAGACATGCTACCCCAGCACATGCCCTCTGTTTCTCTTCTACACCTCCATATATCAACAGATTACCAACCTCTATCATTGTTGTTCCTGTTCCCTTCTTTTTGGTCTCGGTTAATACTACTGCTTCATAGTTTGCGTTCCTTATGTTTTCCATTAAATCAAATTTCTTTCCATTCAGCCCTCTAATATTCCATATTCCAATCTTCCAAGTTTGTTTGTTTTTACAACTGCCTCTGTTTTTATTTTCTCCTGTACTTTCCCTTAATTTCCATTCCTTAATCGTCGCCATATCCGTCATCTTTTTATTTCCGTCAGGTCTGTTTGTTATTACTTTTTTGTATCATATTTCTGTATTCTTTGTTCCATCCTATCCCACTGATGTAGCTCCCCATTTATCCACAATTTCTGGTGCCCTATTTTGACTCTATTTCCTTTTCCTTCCTCTTCTTTTCCCATTTCTCTTATTTTCTTTTGTATTGTTCTCTCTATTACTGTCATATCGCTATTTATATAGATCTCATTGTCCTTCAGTTTATAACAATTTTTAAAAATCTTCTGCTTCGTGTCCCAGTTTTGTAGTATTATTATACATTTCTCATCGGTTACTGTATATGCTTCAGTAATGGTTGCTTCCACTTCTAGTTTTTCCTTTATAAAATTCCTAGCACCGTCTTTAAGTACTTCCCTATCCTTTGTGTCTACTTTTATCCCGGCAATTACAATTCTTGTAGGTCAACTTTATATTCCAGCTCCTTAATTTTAGTTTCTAGCAGTTGTCGCTAGCTGTTCCATTGTTCCTTCATTTTCGTTACCTCCTCTTTTAGCCTACGTATTTCAGCGTTTGCTTTCTCGAATTCTTCCGTTATTTTACTTTGTATATTATCATTTCCAATTTTGATCTCGTTTCTGATTTTCTCCATCCATTTTTCCATCGATTTATTTATTATCTCCTCTATTTCTCCTGTTTCTTTTGTTTTTCCTACGTATTTCGCCTCTTGTATTTTAGCTTCTAGTGATCTAACAATGATTCTGCTTATTTTGAAAAGTTCGTTTTTCTCCAAATTATTTTCCGTAATTTCTCTCTTGCGCTTATCTGCTACCTCAGTAATATTTCCTTTCCCAACTTCACTGGTTTTACTTTTGTCAATTTGTCACTACCTTTTATTCGGTTACCGTAGTCGCGCTGTACGACTTACTTTAAAAATTCACGCGCTGATACTACTACGCGCCAACTCAGCTGTTCGCTTCGCGCACACTTAACCGTATTTTGACCCCGGTTTTATTTCCGCACTTTGTATTATAACAGTTATAACTTATGTTTTCGTCATACACAGCTAACATCCCTAAAAGACGCTAATATAACCGCAGTTTTATCACTTAAAACTCAATTAAACACCTTTGGTAGACGAAGCTGCCTTGCAGATATCGCGCCGTACCGTAGAATTTGGAATTTTTGAAAATTTTTGACAAATGCTTAAAAAATTTAAAATCAAATTTTTGGCTATTTATAAGATCACTAAAGGAAGTTGTGTGCGTGTATCACACCAGATTTTTTGCTTATAGTTTGCTGCATGCTTGTATTTTCAGTAATAGTTGTAGTGGTAGTACGAATGGAATTTATGATTTTAGTATGGTGTTCTTGGTCTAACTGAAGGTACGGCTTTAATGACGACGGATTGCTATGTCCTGTAATTTTCACTAATTTTTGTTCACCAATACCACTCCTGGACAATTCAGTTACGGCAGCAGCTCGATTGGAATGGTTCGTAATTTTTACTCGTTTGACATCAAGTCCAATATTTTTCGCCGAAGATTTGGTTTATTTGGAAAGTTTATTTATTCCAATAGGAGAATTTTTATACCATCCTTTCGAATTCGTTTTTTTTCCAGAAAGGATTTGGCGTTAAAAAAACTTTTCACATGTGATATGGTTTTCACGTTTTTTTATAATTTGTTTGAACAATCTTACTGGACATATATTTTCTTCTTTGGTGTTTGCAACCAGCCATTTACTGTCGGTCAATCTTTGATTTCCCCCTTGTGCTGTTTTTGAAAATACTGGATTTAGTCCAGTAAAATGGTGTTCAAAAAGAGCTTAAAGTGGAAAGTTCTGGTGTAATTGTTTTGAGTGACTTACTTTATGTTTTTTGGGGTGCTGAACACGAATCTGAAGTTGTCCAATATTTTTTTTTTTCGGCAAATATGAGAAATCATAAAAAAACCACTGATAATCACAGTTTTTTTTTGTTTTTGGCTTATAACTTGCAAATTAAGCTTTTTCTGCAAAAGATGATCCTACATTAAAATAAAGACGAGAAAATTTCCTACAATTAATGTTGGCATAAAATCAGTAGATTTTGGAAAATAAATAGCCTTTCCGTTCATAACACTAAAAGTAAGCATTTCACCGTAAACATTATCCTATACTTTGAAATAGCAGATAAAATTCTGCAAAATTTATGTGTAAGTAATTTTTTCGGACCTTCAATAGTTATTAGAAAACCAATAACGAATGCATGAAGTAGTCAGTCGCCTCCTTATTGAAGGCATATACTTAAATGCATCAGTATACGTCTGCGCAGAAATGTAAAACGTTAACGTTAGGTTATATACGTGCAACAAAAAGATAAACAGCGATTCATGGTTGATTAATATGAAAGGTGTGTAATGTTAATCAATATAATAAAATAGGTAGGTGACGTATTGAGCTATAGGACTATCGTCTGACCCATCCCCATCTTCTTCGATTTCAGTAAGAGGCATGTTATTGCAACTGGTTTTGCAGTTTACATTTGGAGCACTTGAGGCCTACTTGTTTTCATTCACAGTTTTTCTGGCAGGTCTTCTTGCATTTGCAATAAATAAGTTTCAAAGCGGCTTGAGGTGCTGGTGGTTCCAGACCATCCGTGGTTTTCTTCAAACACCATTGTTCAGGATCTTCTTTATTCCCAAGCTAGCCTCGGCTGGTCGAAAGTGTTCACAGATGCTTGTTGATTCATAGATTTTCATTGTTCTACGGAAGTGAGTAAAGCTGTATCTATACTGTTGTAATCGCTCGGTGGAGCATTGATAAATTGCAGGCAAGCAACAAAGGTTGTGTCACAAAGGGGAGTACGTGTGGTTTGCTCCATGAAACCACACCATCCTGGAATGCTAGGCACATCTTTCCACTTGCCGTAAAGCCAAATTAGGTCCGCCAAACAGGGTAGTATCGGATGAAACAAAAAACTTTTTGAAATCCTTTAAGCCAGGAGAACCTGCTTTCTCAAAAATTTTCAAGGAAACAGCACCCATCTCGCCAACTAGTTAAGCTGGTAGTTTTTTCTTCACTCGGACAATTGTCTGATCTGGAGCAATAGCATTTCTTGAGATTATCAAATGTATACCCCCCCCCCCCCCATTGCATGAAAGGTATTATACCCATCCAGTGTACGAGTATTAAAATTCGTGTTGTCATGAACGAATTGATGGAAAGCTGTGGAGTCTATTTGTAAAGATGGTCTCATGATTACTGACACTTCCAAACGAACAGCTGCAGAATAATAGATGCAAAATCCCAAGGCTGACACAACATCAATCAGTTTTCGTGACCCATACTTCTTATAAAAAAAGCTGATAGTCCAATTTGTAAGAGTGAAACAAAAGAACTAGGTCTGACAGCGCTAATAACACTGTGAAATGGCTATTTTTTTCATTTATCACTGTCCTCGCGGTTCTTCTTCAGTATCACCATTTCAAAGAAAAGTTTGAGTACCTCAAGAACAAGGCTTTAATTTTCGTGCATGAAATAATCTGGAGGGGGATAATCATCCACGACATACGCTACAGATCTTATCTCTTCAACAATTATAACAGGCGCTGTCTCAACTAATCAAAGACGTTTTTCGGTGTACCACGCATCTGTCAACATACGATGCTATTCTGTTTAATATTTGATATGCTACATCCTCCCCATATCCCTCCAGTAGATGGTTCATTACTGTTTTCCATTCGGGAATGTATTCGCCCTCTGTCTGAGCTATTAACTGGTCTAATGAAAACTGTCATTCCTCATCACTGTTTTCCATAAAAGTAAAAATGTTCTCCATGGCACTCCTAATTTCTTTAGCATAAGGGCCAACCTTTTTTGACATCAACCTTGGGCCTACCAATGTACAGATTTTTAAACAGTTATTATGGTACTAAGAATCAGCAGCAATATCTGTTCATATCTCTATCAGCAGAAAGAGGGGGAGCTGAAGGTCACAAGATAGTCCGCTAGCTCAATACGTCACCTACCTATTTTATTATATTAATTTATTTTATCCTATTATGTTATTATGACAATAACTCCTTAGCAACTAGTTGCATGATCAGGGAGCAAACTAGAAGCTGGTTACGAGATAAACATCGCAAATTCTGGCACGACTACCTTGAAGCAAGGCACTCGAGAAACTTCATAGGGGAACCGTCCAAGAAAGCAACGCTGGCACTCCTGGAAAACGGAAGGGAGAAAATAAAACACATAACAAGGATAACTACAGGACACTTTTAAATGAACAAACATATGCACACAATAGGAGTGGCAACAAATACAGACTGTAGATTCTGTGAAGAGGAGGACGAGACTCCAATCCACTGGATATGCGAGTGCGAGGAACTCATAACTCTGCGACATAAACACTTTGGGGAAACAACGATCGAACCCGAACTGCTGATAAACACCTCACTAAACTCACTAGTAAGCTTTTTTGAGGACATCGGAATACCTCTGTGAGGCTAGGTGAAGCACTGGGATGTGCACAATAGGTCTTTTAGGCCGCAGTGCAGAAAGGGGAACTAACCCAACCAGAAGAATATATAATAATAACAAGTTGCGTTAAGCTGCATTTAACAGCACTAGTGTTGTTAAGAACAATAACATAGCGATACTTTATTAGCATTTAATCACATGTTGACAGCACTGAAGTGTATTGTCAGTCTATGTCAAATTCGATGATAGTAGGTTAGGTTTTGTTTATTTGACACAAACTGACGCAAAACTTAACCTGAAAATCTCAATTTTAACATAACCTGATAGTGCTACCAACAATACAGTATTAAGTTTTTATGTTACTAGTCATACCACCACTCGCTGTTGTAAGTGTCATTAATAACCATTTTTCCTATTTTTTTTAAAAGATTAGTATTTTAGGATAAAATAAACCGTGTTACGATATACGTACGTTATCTGCTTTCTACATTACTCGAGAATTTTAAAGAACTCGCTGCTAACGTCGCTCGTTCATTCTAACTATTCTCTCGTAATGTAAAAAGCTTGATAACGTTACTTGCATCGTAAATTATCTATTATATTGATTAACATTACACAGCTTTCATATTAATCAACCATGAATCGCTGTTTATCTTTTCGTTGCACCTATATAACCTATCGTTAACGTTTTACATATCTGCGCAGACGTATAATGATGCATTTAAGTATATGTCTTCAATAAGGAGGCGACTGACTACTTCATGCATTCGTCATAGCTTTTCTCATAACTGTTGAATGTCCGAAAAAATGATTTACACATAAATTGTACAGAATTTTATCTGCTATATTAAAGTATAGGATAATGTTTACAGAGAAATGCTTAGTTTTAGTGTTATGAACGGAAAGACTGTAAAAAATGTCTTTTTTGCTATTTTCCAAAATCTACTGATTTTCGGCAGTTTTTCAACGCCTCTTAGTGCGGAAACCATATGTCGTGCAAAAAATTGATACACACATGAATTGTAGGAAGTTTTCTCGTCTTTATTTTAATATAGGATCATCTTTTGCCTGAAGAGCTTACTTTACAAGTTATAAGCCAAAAACAAAAAAAAAGTGATTTTTAGTGGTTTTTTATGATTTCTTAAAATCTCCGAAAAAATATTGTTGGACAACTTCAGATTCGTGTTCAGCACCCCAAAAAACATAAAGTAAGCCACTAAAACCAATTACCCCAGAACTTTCCACCTCGAATTACCATTTGACTGGACTAATTATATTCAATCCTTCCGCTCTCTTGTCCACTGTTGTCTGTCTCTATTTTAAAATGGAATATCTTACAGTTTGCTGCTTCTCCACCTCTCCAGGCTAATTCATAGGCGGCAATGTGGTAAAATTTTCTTCGGAGCCCTGTAGGATTTTCTTCATTCCAAGACAATGCGATTTCAAAGATTTCTTGTTTTGTGAGAGCTTTAGAACTCACCTTTCTTTTTTCTGGAATTGCTTGTAAAATTTTGTATTTCGTGTCACGTGCGTTTCTTGCTTTCTTAAATTGTATGTCGCTGAACGGATTGAAAATCCGTTTATAATCATTAAAGTACTTCTCTTGTAACATTTTTGCTGTAGTGTTCCAAATCGTCTTAACTGCACTCTCTTTGTAATCGTCACCATTATTCTTCTTCATGTCAAATGCCCAGTCACATAATATGGAAGCTAACTCTTCAATGGACGTTTCTTTCACGATTTCGTATTTTCTTTCCATACAAAACAGCGTAAATTGCCGCAAAATTGATCTAGTTGAATTCACCGTATTCCGCGGTACATGGTTGTGGACCTCTGTTTCAATTTCTGCACTTGAAGACTCTCCAAATCGAGATACTTTTACGCATTGAATAGTTTTCTGACAATTCTTGCGAAAAAGTTGTTTACGATTTGAATGTCATGTCGTGGTAACTAAGGACCGCACAGTCGTCGTTCCTTAGCAACTCATCTAGGCTTACTAGAATTAGACCGTTTTAACAGTTAGGTTCCGTTTTGTCGACCCGATAAAAGATTCGCCCGGAAAATACGAAGAAATTCAAATTCAGCTTGAAGCCCTTTCAGTTCCGGATTCTGGGTTAAAAGATTTCGTCGAATTTTACAATGACTATCTTGAGTCATATTCGATTGCTGCACTTTTGTTAGTGCAAAATCTACCTAAATTCGTTACGAAAGAAGAGTCAGATTCTAGCGCCGATGGTTCTTCAAATGCGCCCGCCGCGATCGGCCGCAACATCAAATTCCCACAAATTTCGCTTCCTTCTTACGATGGTCTTTATACCGAATTTACTTCCTACCTTGAAACGTTTCTTTCTTTGACTCACGATAAACCAAATTTAACTAACGTGGAAAAATTTCTATATTTAAAATCCAGCTTACGTGGAGCAGCTGCCCAAACCATATCAAACATACAACCTTCTGCAGACAACTATAAAATTGCTTTCGATCTTATATGTGAGCGTTACGATAACCCAAAATTGATAGTGCTGAACCACATAAAAGGCATATTCGATTTGAAAACGTTAACTAAACGCAATGCGGCTGATCTCAGAAAGTTTTATGATGATTTTTTAAAACACGTTCGCGCGTTAGAGAATCTTTCACTTCCCGTTGATGGCTGCGTTTCTTTTATATACTATATTCTACTTTCTAACTTGGACTCTGGCACTAAAGCTAAATTTACCGCATACAAGCTGCAATTTATTACTACGTTGGCCGAAATTACTGATTTTCTAAAGCTGTCAGTTGCTGAAGGAAATTGAGACGAACAATAAAGGCGCGAATCATTTCAGTTCAAATTACTTAGCTAACTCGAATCCTAGAAATCCCTATAAGGGGAAGCAAGGCAATTTTCAACCGACCCTAGTGGTTAATACTTCAGATAACATTTCTTGTCAGATTTGTAAATCAATGCATTATATTTCACAATGCCCCAGATTTCTAGCTCTGGCGTCAAAACAAAGGTCTGACAAAGCCACTGAATTGCACCTTTGCAAAAATTGTTTACGACATTGAAATCAAGGTGGTTGTAATTCAAAATATAGCTGCTCATTGTACCGCAAAAGACATCACACCTTACTACATTTTGATCAGCCTAAAATTAATACAAGCGCTCAAGCCAGTACTAGCACAGCTGCTATAACTGGGGATACTCCCCCTGCAAGTATTTCTGACAATCCCTTGGCGCAAACTACCTCTCAAGTTCTTTCTTGTTTCCGAAATAAGCCACATGAAACTTTACTTTCAACAGTGTCGTTGAAAATAAGAGCTTATGACAATAAATGGTACAATGCTAGGGCTATTTTAGATAGCGGAAGCCACGTTAATTTCATTACCGAAAATGTTGCTCACAAGTTACAGTTAAAACGAAAGCACACAAACACTCAAATATTAGGGATCAATTCTTGTTCCGCGGAATCCAATTCTATCGTACAGATACAAATAGCATCCATGCAAAATGCGTTTCAAACCAGCTTACAATGTTTAATAATCCCTAAAATTTCCGAAAATTTACCCTTTCGATCATTCGATAAAACTTGCCTTGCTATTCCAGCGAACATAAGACTTGCGGATGCTAATTTCAATAAATCATTGCCGGTAGACATTCTCATTTGTGCGAGCCATTTTTACAATTTATTGCGTCTTGGGCAGATACAGTTGGGCAAAGATCTACCAACCTTATTAGGTTGGTTAATTTCTGGTCCGTTTCAATCTAAGCAAATTTCTTATCAAACAGCACTATCCTGTTTGACAATTGACACTGACGACTCCCCCAATAAAAGCGATTTCTTAGAGAAGTCCGTTCAAAAGTTCTGGAAGATCGAGGAAGTCCTTCCACAAAATCCACAGTCTCTGCTTTCTCGTGAAGAAAGGTTTTGTAAAGAACACTTCCATCGAACCATCACTCGATCCTCCGATGGCCGTTTCATAGTGTCCATTCCATTTAATTCAAGTATTTCTAAGTTAGGTAATTTCGAATTACATGCTACCGAAAGGTTCCTACAATTGGAGAAAAGGTTTCATAAAAATCCACACTTAAATTATGAATATTCTAAATTTATAAATGAATATATATCCTTAGGTCACATGACCAAGCTTAACCCTGCCGGCCAACGTTTATCGATTGAGCCTACCCTCAACACTATGAGCTCGTCTATTTCGTTACAAGACACTCCTGCCTTTTATCTGCCATATCACGCCATGACTAAAATGTCATCTCTAACTACAAAGACGCGCGTAGTTTTCGATGGAAGCATGAAATCCAGTTCCAATGTTTCAATTAAAGATGCTCATATAGTTGGTCTTGTGGTCCAAAGAGACCTGCTTTCTATACTTTTGCAATTTCGCCAACATAAGATAGCATTAACCGACGACATTGAAAAAATGTACCGCCAAATCCTTGTCCGTTCGTCCGAACGAAAATTCCAACGAATTCTTGGGCGTGAGAATAGTGAAACGCCGATAGACACTTACGAACTGAACACCATTATTTACGGTACTGCCAGCGCCAGCTATTATCTCTCTACCAAGTGCCTTCAGTACTTAATAGACATTAATGCAGAACAGTTCCCAAAAACTAATATTTTAAAGAACAATACATACATGGACGATATTCTTTGTGGCAGCGATACGGTCGAGGAGGTACTGCAGATTCAAGATGAGTTAATAAGTATTTTAGCCAGTGCACGCTTCCCTATTCGAAAGTTCTTATCTAACAATCCCGATATCTTAGACGACAATCCACATTGCGATCTGTCATTGTACACTATTCCACTAGGAGAACGGGAAAATGCGGAAGCACTAGGCATTACGTGGAATGCGCTTGCCGACGTCATGCAATATGACATTTCAAATAATAGCAATATTACACGGTTTCCACACGAACTATCCTCTCAGTGGTTTCGTAGCTTTTCGACCCAATGGGGCTTCTTTCGCCAATAATAATAAGGGAAAAGTTATTAATACAAAGACTATGGCAGTTACAGTTATCTTGGGACGAGGGTGTTCCCGAGTATTTAGCTTCTGAATGGAAATTGTGTAAGTCCGAGCTACCATTATTAAATTCCATAACTATTCCTATATGGGCTTTTCCGAAAATACTATCATAATCGAACTACACGGCTTTAGTGACAGCAGTTCCATAGCTTATGGTGCTTGCATTTATGTCAGGTGCATAGATTTTCACAATAATGTTTCTACGCGGCTCTTATGCTCTAAATCTCGAGTAGGTCCGGTACGTAGCGCTACCATTCCCAAACTCGAATTATGCGCTGCGCTCCTGTTGGCTCAATTAGTGAGGAAGGTGCAGGACACTCTCACAGTTAGCTTTCAAAAAAATTTCCTTTGATCCGACTCTACAATTGTCCTGAACTGGGTAAATTCTGCACCTAACAAATGCAAAAACTTTGTGGCGAACAGGATAGCCGTAATTCAGGAGATTTCTAATGCAACTAATTGGCGTCACGTCCCTTCAGACCAGAAGCCAGCTGATTTAGTATTTCGGGGTTCTTCCGCGGCTAATCTAGCCAGCAATGAGCTTTGCTGACATGGACCACTGTTTCTTGCTCGAACCTTAGATCAATGGCTTACGCAGCACAATATCAAATGCGAAGATCAGAATCTTGAGTTAAAATCAGACCCTAAAATTTTTAAATGCCTCCTAAATGTTCAAACTACTAATATTTTTAATACTTTTTTCGTTAAACTAAACTCAAAAGAGTAGTCGCTTGGATGCTTAGATTTGTGAGTAATTCCAAATTGCCTATGACACATCGCGCCCACGGCGGTTTACAACCCATGAAATTACAAGGCGCCTTAAGGTACTTAATTAAATTATGTCAGGGCGAAGCTTTTTCTCGAGAATTGAAATTGCTAAAGGCCCAGCAGACTCTAAAATCTAAATTGACCATTTTGTCATTGAGCCCATTTTTGGGCAAAACGGGCATAATACGTATAGGTGGTAGGCCAAAAATTCCGCATTTTCCTTTTATACGACTTTTCCTGTCTTGCTTACAAACTCACATGCCTTTACTAAATTAGTTTTCTCATATTACCATGAGCTCTTGCTACATTGTGGTGCGCAAAATTTATTGGCAGCCGCCCGCGAGTCTTATTGGCCTATCTCAGGACAGAATACTGCAAAGGGGATAACACGCAACTGTACAAGATGTTTTCGAATTAATCCAGAATCTTATCACCCCTTAATGGATCACTTGCCTTCAAAACGACTACAGGCTGGTGCTCCGACGTTTTCTTATGTTGGTGTCGATTACGCAGGCTCAATCCTTAGCAAAGACCACAAACTACGTGGTGTACGGCTCGTGAAAAGTTACATTTGTGTATTCATTTGCTTAGTAAGTAGAGCTATTCATTTAGAACTGGTTACTTCCTTAACCACCGATGCTTTCATAGCTGCCTTGAGACGGTTTATAGGCCGCAGGGCCAAGCCCATTTCCATATCTTCCGATAATGCTACGAATTTCAAGGGTGCTGCCAGTCAGTTAAAGGAGCTTTATATGCTTTTAAAATCAGATACAAATAGGGGTAAAATTTCAAGTCATATGGCCGATGAAGATATAAAATGGGAATTCATCGCCCCTAGAAGTTCGCATCAAGGCGGGATGTGGGAAAGCGCTGCAAAGTCTGTAAAAACACACTTAAAAAAGACCTTCGGTAACGCTTTCTAAAATTACGAGGATTTCTCCACGTTGCTAATCCAAATAGAGGCAGTGTTAAATTCTCGCCCTTTATCACCCTTATCCGCCAATCCTTTAACTTCAGGTCATTTTTGATAACCCGATCCTTTATTTCGCTTCCGGAAGAAAATTTGGACCACGTCAACGAAAACCGGCTGTCGCTTTACCAAAGGATACAACGCTTGGTCCAATGATTTTTGGCGTCGCTGGAGCCGAGAAGTTGTTCCAGAGCTACAGCGCAAAACTAAATGGTTAAAATCACTACCAGACTTGGTGCAGATAAACTCTTTAGTATTAATAAGAGATGACAATTTGCCATCTTTACAGTGGTTACTAGACAGAGTGGTGGAATTACATACATCAACAGAGGGGGTTGTGCTGTCCGTCACCTTGAGAGTTTAAAATGGACACCATATTAAAAGATCTGTTCATTGTGTGTGTGTATTACCTAGTGAATAGAAAAAGGGCTTAGTGCACGTACAATTCTCATATGTTTCGCTAAGTTATTAGATTCTTGTGCTTTATTGTTATTGCCACTTCTTAGTTTTGAATGTATTATATATATTATATTTGCGAGGTTTTTACAGCCGATCGCGCCGTCTCTCGCATCCCGTTTTCCACCTGTCGCGGTCCTGCCAGTCAAACTCCTGAAGCTGTCTTTGCTCCATCTTACAATGAGTTTCTGTAGTCCAGCATTTACAGGGTCTTCCTCTTTTCCTTCTTTCATATGGCACCCATTTCCATGCCTTAAGTGGTAGCCTCTCGTCTTCCATTCTTCTTAGGTGACCATACCACATCAATTGTTTTTGGTCTATTGTGTCAGTTATTCTTTTTTCTACTTGCATTTTATCTCGAATTTCTTTATTTCTTATTCTTTCTATCCTACTGACACTACAATTTCTCCTCCAGAATTCCATTTCCGCGGCCTCCAGTCTTCTTTCTAGTGCTTTATTAACAACCCATGTTTCAGAACCGTATGTGACGCAGCTTTCGAAGATCGTCTTATATAGGGTTTTCTTTGTCTTTCGCGATATTGATTTGTTCCATAGTACCGGATGCAGTGCTCTAGTGATTTTCTTTCCCCGTGCTACTTTATTTAATATATCTTGCTCATCCTTTCCGTCAGCTGTTATCGTTACACCTAGATAATTGTATACATTTGTGTGGTGTATCGTTCCGTACTCAGTTTTCAGGTTCGTTTGACTTCCATGTGGGGTGTTGACTACAGATCAGAATTATATGTTTGCACCTGTCTATTAGATAATTTTGTTTTGGCTGTTCTTGGTCATCGAAGTAAGTACCTTTGTCTTCGTCAGAACCACTACTTCATTAATCTAACAGTTACATTTGCTTTCAGACATGTCGAGGGTATACGATACGCCAAGATACAAACACCAGACACTACACAAGATCCTGGTGCACCTCGATGTACATGATGGGGCAAGTAAGACCACCACCGATAGAACCGCATTTGGAAATGCCTACGCCCATAGTACCAACTCGGCTTATCTCTTCAATTTGATGGGAATCTACGATGCTCTCAACATAGATGAGCTATCTGGACCTGTTGGTGGCCGCATCAAAGAGGAGTTAATGTACACGAGATATGCGGTCCTTGCTGCAGTACAGCGGTCAGGTAACCCTAATTTACCTCACGCGTCATTTATAGGAGACATGTACAGGCAGTTCCTGGTGTATGCAAAGTACAAGAGGAAGAAGATATGGTGCGACAGTGATGCTACACTTCGAATCTGCGAAGGGCATTTCTCGGAGCGATACAAAAGTGGACATTGCCCTTTCCAAATCAATGGTTGAGGAATCATATGCCACAACAGTTGGTAAGGACTTGGCCATTGCTGGGACAATTGCATGCAGGATGGGTGCAAATGTAAGAGCATTGATCACCAACGCCTACAGAGGGGTTCACGAAGGCCCAAGGGAGTGGAAGCTTGCCTACATGTGGTGTGCTGGGGTTGAAAGAATGAGGCTCAATGCCATGACACCTGATGTACACAAATCCCACGAAGCCCTAAGAAATCTAGACCCTACATGCACCATGAATGCTTTTGAGAATACAGTTTTGAATGTTATAAGTAATATATATTTCCCTTAAGTTATTATTTTCTTTGAAATCTGATGATTTCAAGGCGGCCGGCTTGTTAAGAATTAATGTTCAGATTTGAATTTACCCGGATTCCCGCCTTAGTTGTTGTTCGAAGTTGGTAACGGGTCCCCCCACCACTTCCGGGGAAAAAGTGACAGTCACCAGTTGGTGGAATGGAGGTGAACTCGCACGCCAAAATCTAGCAAAAGGAAATGTTCTAACTATTCAATAACTGTGTAAAAATAATTCAAGTCTAGTGTTAATGCTGCAATATACACGAATTTCCAAAATTTGCAAGCCAGTGTTTCATTGTGAGTACCATCACCCCGTGCACTGCGACAGCAACACGTGCAACACGCAGAACGGGTCCTGCAGAGAGAAGTTACAACCAGCGTCTGCCTCAGGCAACCTAGCTTCATTTAAAAGCAGAAACAGATGCAAAGACACGTTTACACGCCAAAATGTATCGAAATTTGCTATTGGAATATTCTACTATTGTGACAGCCCAAACATACCTTAGGATATTTCACAGCACAACCCCACCTTCAAAATACTTACAAACTACTGGTATAGATAGATCTTCTAAAAGCACAGCAAATGGTGAAAACCACTATTAACACCATGAAAAACATATCAAGAGATTTCCAAAACGTAAAGTTCGCAGCTGATAATTTTGTAAATAGAGTTAACTTAATGCTTCAATACAGTGCAAGAACTTCGTATGGAATCTGAATTACATGTTATTCGACCAAAGACTACGAAAAGAATGCCTGGCGAAAAGGCATTTGATGAACCCATCATTGATGCAACTAAAAAATTTAAAATTGAAGTGTATAACACTGTAATAGATAGAGTTGTAACGAGTTTAGACACCAGGTTTTCTAAACACGGGGTGATCTATTCTGAACTAGCTTCATTGGACCCTAAAAACTTCACAAAACTCGAATCAATCCAAGATCTACCAAAATTTGAAAAAGTTGTTGCAATTCTCAATAATATTATTTACCCTACCATCACAGCTGATAATATTAGAAAATAATTATTTGACCTTTCTAGCAAATGGGACAGTTTATGGTCTAATGTTCCAGTTGAATACAGCAGTATGCTGATTAAGATGATGCTTATGCTTCCGACGATGACAATTCCGAAAATGACGAAGAAAAAGAAACGGAGGAAGGCAGTAGTTATCAAACAATTCATAAGTTTTGCAAGGGATGTCCTTGCTGCGTATACCAGATGCTTTTAAAGTACAATTTTTATTCAAAAGCTTATTCAAACATGTTTTTAACTTATAAATTTCATCTTACTGTGTCAACCATTCAAGTTGCATGTGAACGAAGCTTTCCGATTTTGAAATATGTTAAAAACCGTTTACGCAGTTGTATGCCTTAAGATCATCTAGACTCTTTCATGTTGATGACGTGTGAAAGAGATATTTTAAGTGATTTGGACAATTCAAAAATAATAAATTTGATTGCTGAGAAGAGCGAACTTCTAAAAAAAGGTTACTCTTTTAAATACATACATAATATTCTACTGGATTGCGATAAATTTTTTTTTGCACTACTAGTCTCAGAACGCACCGTTATTGGCCTATCTTTAGGTCGTGAATTTGATTTTCTCCACCAAGGGAGAGAAAGTAAAATAAACAATTTTCGCCGTGGTAACTAATAAATTGCTAAGTTACCAAATATGACTATTTTAATTTTGACGTTTTAAAGAGCTGTATTGTCAGGTTGACAGTTAAAATATTTTCGAAATTTGTTGGGAATTTAGGTATTAAGCCGTTTGGTAGTGTAAAAAATAGTATATACACCACGGTAGCGAATCGTCTTATAACCTTCGCGGTTTAGATACTTCGCGCTGCGCGCTCAGTATCTAATATGCGCTCAGGTTATAATACTGCGCTTCGCTACCTTGATGTATAATATACTATATGAGTCATTTACTTATTGTCGTTTTTAAATACATTTTTTGTGCATAAAAAGCGAGTTGCATTTTTAACTTTTTTTTCTTTGAACTGTGAACATTTTAATCAAATGGTTAAGAGTTATTGACAAATTTGCTGTGCCGATGCTCAAGATCGATGTATGGATTTCTCTTAAAACAATGTTGTTGAGTTTAATATTGCGTCTGTAAGAGTCAATATTTGAATGTTTTTCTCCCGGGGGGTCTCCCGGACCACCTTCCCAACCTTATTGGCCCGCTTCGTCATTCTTTTCCCGGCCTGAATTTTTTCGCCAGTCCGGACCTGTTTCTATCCAAAGCAATATACCGGGTTAGGGCTGGGCGATATTGAAATTCTGATATCGATTATCGATAACTAAGAAATATCGATACATATCGATATATCGAAATATCGATACATATCGAAATATCGATATATATATATCGATAGCTATCGATAACTATCGATATTTATCGATAAATATCGATAACTATCGATAAATATCGATAACTATCGATAAGTATCGATAACTATCGATAAATATCAATAAATATCGATAAATATCGATAGTTATCGATAAATATCGATAGTTATCGATTAATATCGTTAAATATCGATGGTTATCGATATTTCTGGACAAATATCGATAGGTATCGATAAATATATGTATATAGTAACATGTGAGCAAACGAAAATGAAATCAAGCTTGGCTCTGAAATATTTATTTGTGTTGGTGGCACTGTAAGTCTATGTTATATTTTATGTTAGCAGGTTAGGTTTTGCGTCAGTTTGTGTCAAAACTGACGGAAAAACTAACCTGCTAACCTCTAATTTGACATAGACTTACAGTGCCATCAACACAAACAAATATTTCAAAGCCAAGCGTGATTTCATTTTCGTTTGCTCACATATTACTATATACATATATATATATATATATCGATAACTATCGATATTTGTCCAGAAATATCGACAACTATCGATATTTAACGATATTAATCGATAACTATCGATATATATTGATATGTGCAAAACCTAGAAATATTAAATTTAATATCGATATATCGATATATCGATACATCGATAAATATCGATAACTATCGATAACTATCGATATATATCGATATGTGCAAAACTTGGAAATATTAAATTCAATATCGATATATCGATACATCGATATTTAAAGAAGGGTATATCGATAAACGATATATCGATATATCGATAATATTATCGATATATCGATATTTTCGCCCAGCCCTATACCGGGTGGTGGGTCATACCTCTGAACATAGGCAATTTACATGGCTTATCAGGGTTATTCATATTCCTGCTCACCATTTTTATGGAAAAATATGGTAGTGGTACTAAATTAAAGAGAATAATTTTCCGCGTCGTTTAGTATTAAAAACTTATTGGATAATGGCAACTGTATGGTATGGTGAGGCACTAACACCCCAAGAAGGAGCTTGGCCTGCAAGGCGGAAGGTCAGAGCTTCCGTCTCCGCGCTCTCACACCCGGCTGTCGCGTGTCAAATTCATGACACGTGGTGATGGTAACTGTGCATAATATAAATTTTAAAATTTAGATATTCGCAAATATGGGCGGTCGTACTTCCCAAATATGAGTCGCCGCGCTTTTTAAAAAACAAAAGCTGTCTGTTGACAACTCAGATAATTGTGTCGCTTAAAATGGATGCAATTTACTCTAACAAGGAAAGGGTGGTCATTATTAAAACTGTTTATGCTTCTTAAGTATTTTTAATACCGATCCATGATTAACATTGCACTCACGAGCTACTGATCTTGCACTTAGGTTTGGATTTAGTTGTATTAATGCCAGAACCCTTTCCTCTAAATCATCATTTCGACTTTCTCGATTAACTACAGTATTATACATTTAAATAGTATAAACGAACACACACACTGTATGAACTTAATTATTTAACTTTGCTTTCTTTAGCTGCTACACTTCCCGTCATTTCGAATCTCTGCACATAAGTTTGTATTGTCGCAATAGTTGGGCTATCTTGAAATTGTATCGAGAATAAGTCCCTAACTCTGCATCAACTATTGCCAGCATAAAAAGTTTTAATAATGAACACCCTTTCCTCGTTAGACTAAATTGCATCCATTTTAAGCGACACAATTATCTGAGTTGTCAACAGACAGCTTTTGTTTTTTAACAAGCGCGGCCACTCATATTTGGGAAGCGTGGCCGCCCATATTTGCGAATATCTAAATTTTAAAATTAATATTTTTATGCACAATTAACATTATCCAATAAATTTTTAATACTAAACGACGCGGAAAATTATTCTCTTTAATTTAGTAGGTACCACTACCATATTTTTCCATAAAAATGGTGAGCAGGAATATGCATAACCGTGCTAATCCATGTAAATTGCCTTTGTTCAGAGGTATGACCACCCACCCGGTATGGCTCCAGTGATGTTCCCATCAATTTTTTTTTACTACCGGTAATCCATTGTGTTTATGATTTTTTCTATGGTTGCTTGGCGGCGGGGGGGGGGAGGGCAATTACAACAAATGAGCTTAAAAATTTTATTTTTTTCCATATAAAATTGAAAAAAAATCGGTTACCTATTTAAATGTATTGACAAATTTTTTTTCGTAATGCATCTTTTTCCCTCTGTTTTTTTTTTTTGGCGTTCTTTAACTTGACCACGAGGAGCTGAAAGTGTCGATCGATGGTCTCGCAGACAAACCTTCACGTATGGTCGCGGTATACATCCTTCACTGCTACTTGAAAGGTAGAGTGGTGGGATAAATCCTACAAACACTGGCAGCCTTGGTGCAGACAATTGTTGTATGCCCAGAAAATCTTGAGAGTATACGGCGTATATGGAGTATACCCTATGGGAACACCACTGTATGGCTCTCAATCGAAGTAAACATTGACCCTTTAATTCGGCAAATCTACGGTCCATTATTTACTGCACTTCAGAGCATCTTCAAGGTTGGTGCACTGTGCCGTAGTACATAATGTCAGTGAAATTTTAGCAATTGTTATGATGCATACATACTGCGATTCAGAACACTAGTGCACTGTGCAATAGTAAAGAATGCCAATACGCGGCCGTGGTCCTTTGGGGCACCCAGAAGCTCCACATTCGGTTATTAAATATCTCGAGATCTTCTACTTCATTTGCGTATAGAACTTCACTTCGAGATCCTTGCCGTCGGAATATAATCATGTGGGCGTATGATTTACCGGCTGGCACAAAATATTAGTATTGCCAATAAGGCCAATATATGTAGCAATAACAGATTTGGGCAACTGTTTTGATAAAGAACTAAATGTTGAATTAAGACGACTTATAATAAGTTCTCAATCATGTAGCCCCAAGGCCAATTTCGCAGAGACCCGAAACAAGAGGGCAGAAGATTTTCTGAAACCTATTACAACACGCAAACCAAATATGGAACAGTACCTCGCCTTTGGATATGCTATTCTAAAATGATAGATGCGGCCTACTGTGAACCTTGTTTGTTGGTTGTTTTTAAGAAAAAAAATCAGTGGTGTACTGGTGTTCATGAATGGAAAAATTTGGGTGTGAAAGTTCAGCAACATATTAGCACATATTATTATATACAAGCATGCAAGATATACGACTTGTGGAAAAAGAACCCTACATCAATTGTACGAAACGGAACAGCTTATACATATGAGACATCATTCTGGAAACAGGTTATAGATCGTCTATTCAATATTGTTGTAATATTAGCGAAGTATTCTTCAGCTCTGAGAGGACATCGAGAAGACATTTCAGCGATTTTACAAAATGATGAGTACCATGGGCATTTCTTGGAGCAAGTGCATCATTTGGCGAAATATGGTAATATTATGAAGCAAGTTGTCGAGATGCCAAAAGGTTTGCATTTCACATTTATTTATTGTTTAGATTAATAGAAAGTATTTTGTATTTTAATTTTAGGCAGTATAAGATATCCAGGTAAAAGGAATCCAAAATGAACTGTTACATTGTTTAGCACATGCCCCTTGCTTCTCGTTAATAATGGACACCACCCAAGATATTACAAAAATTGACTGAGTCTTGTTATCAAGTATGCTAAAGCGCAGGCTGTACAGGGAACTGTACAAGAACGGACTGTTGAAATTAAAGAAACGTTGTTGGGATTTTATGAGATAAAGAATCGTTCCGCTAAGGGTATGGTAAGAACTGTACTTGATATATAGAAGCAAAAAAGAGTTAAGGTCAAGAATATGATGGCGCGAGTGTAATGAGTGGGGTATATAACAAATGATCATCCTACGCCTCTTGATGCACAAAATCGTCTTCGTGTAATAATTTTAGGTAGAACAGATATTGTGCAAAATAATACAAATACTACGGAACGTACAAGCGACGAATACTATATTGTAGGAAAAGTGTTAAAGCGAAGTGGTATACAACCAATAATCTCATCCAAGTCTTTGATTTCTTCCACTAAAAAGCAAGAACCTGATGGAGAATCTAGTTCGAATTCTTCCCAGCCATCTACCCATTTGGTGCTAACTGACGCAGATACAACAAATAAAATATTTGAATTCGATGCACTTGGTTTGGAATATTTGGCGGGTTGGATTGCGAAAAAACTAAAACAAAGTCATCCAGAATTAGGTGATTATACTTATATCCAAGAAAATAAAATGGAAAAATCGTGTTGTTTACTAAAAATGCTTCTACATGGATTTATCACTTATCTTTTGGGGGGTTAACTCAGCCGTCAGAAGGATTCATCAAGCAAGTTAAGTTGCTTGAGAAATTATTTTCTAAATATATCGGAAACAACTTCAAAACGCCAAGCAAATAAATTAAAATTTAGTCAAAAAAAAATCGAAGAAGTGTAGTATTGACAAAATCGTGGTGAAAACATTCGTAAGACA